>VHZZ01000038.1:159685-194414 GCA_009801015.1 Silene noctiflora | reverse complement strand
TTTTATGGGATACCGTGTCACGTATCCGTGTCGTGTCCGTGTCCGTTTTGGTGCTACCTAGGTGACACTGAGAGCAGTGGTGGAGCTAGGGGGCTCGCAAAATATATATTTGGTTCATGAATAAATTGGGCATCGGATACAACTATTGATAGGGTACGGAAAAACCCAATTATCCGTTCAAAATATAATGTTCTGGTATATTCGGAATTGATTACCTAACTTTCTAGGTAATTGAAAATCCGTACATGGATTCAATTCTCGTTTGTCAGCCATATAATTTTTGAAAAAATCACATAAATTTGCCAATTCATGTGTTTTTCAAATATTTAAGATGACCACTATCCGTCTTAAGCTTAAGACGGATAGTGACATCTCACACAAATGCAAGTGAAAGATAAGTGGGTGGGAAATGGATATACCCACTTATCTCCCACTTGCATTTGTGTGAGAGATGAACAATGGTCGTCTTAAGCAAGACTTTCTGTTTTCAAATTTATTGGAAATTTAATAAGCTCATCCCACCATGAGCACTTAGATCAACTGGTAAGGGGTTGTTCTAACTTAACCAGAGGTCTCATGTTTGAGCCCTGAGAACGCAAAAGTGTTGAAACTCATGAGAGAGAGCTTTACCGCCTAGTGGTCCTACCCGGCTCGAATCCGGATTAAACCGGATGGTTTACACCAAAAACTAAGCCCATCCCATTTGGAACACATTCCCAAATCTACACGGCTACACCTCACCTTCTTCACTCTCTCCCTTCACTCACCTCTTTCTCGTCCCTCTCCCTCTTCCTCTTCCTCTTCATTTCCTCAGGTATTTTTCCTTATTTTTTCTCCTTTATTTATTTATTTATATAAATTTCAAAATTATTTGTTTATTTAATTTAATTTAGTTCCTTGTAAATTATAATCTAATTAAAATAAAATGCAAATAATATAAAATAATGTTGAAATAAGTAATTAATTTGAATATAGGAGTAGTAGCAGTTTGTAGACTAGTTTCATATTATTTTGCGAGAGTAAAACCGTCTTACACAAGTATTTGCGTTTACGCCGGTCTGTCGGTGTTTACTGCATTTTGCGAATTAGCGAATTAGCGAATTAGCGAATTAGGGTTTACCTTACGAATTTTCGCTTGAAACGCAATTTTTCGCGATTTCTTTTGCTCGTTACGCTGATTTCTAATTGTTTGAGATGTGCAATTGCTAAACAATTACGATTTCGTTTGTTTTTACCGAATATGTTGCTGGAAAAAGTTGTTTCGATGATGTCGTTTGCTTGAATGTTGTCGTTTATCGTTTATTTGAAATTTTAAAGGCGTTCGGATTGTATTGCTATTGTTCTTGATTTGCTAGTTGTTTGCTTACATATGAAATGTGTATTACGCTTGTTCTTCAGGAGAATTACTGTTGCTGTTCCTGATTTGCTAATTTAAGCTCGAAACAGTTGTTTTAGTGACGTTGTTTGCGTGAATATGAGTTGTGTATTACGCTTGTTTCTCAGGAGATTTATTGCTGCTGTTCTTGATTATCAATTTTTTGAGCGTGAATTGTTGATTGTTGCTCGTTTCTTGCTTTCATTAGTCATGGTTTCTTGCTGATTTTGTGGGGATTACTTCAGTTTTGTGTTACTGGTTGGTTTTCAGAGTTACAATCAGAACATTAATTGAACAATTACTGAACACTGAAAATGAGGGGAAGGAGTTATAGTCCTTCACCACCAAGGGGTGGTTATAGCAGGAGACGACGCAGCCCCAGCCCTAGAGGACGGTATTCTGGCCGTGGTGGTGGTGGTGGTGGTGGCGGTGGCGGTGGCGGTGGCAGAGATCCATCAACTAGTTTACTGGTTCGGAATCTTCGCCATGATTGCAGGTTTGCTCTGATGTTTTTCTTGATTTAAGGATATCATTCTTGCTATGCTATTCTCTTTGTTTTTCTGTAGTTTCGACTTTCGAGTGTTTCTGTTGACAATATATAGAGTATATGATATTGTAGGCGCTCTGAAGGTTTATTGTCTGTTTAGGTTTCAACTTTTCAAGTAATATAATATACCTGTTTGGCTGTTTGTCAGTTTCTTTTCCGCGAATTAATTCTTGATTTCATTTTTCCTAACATCAACGGACCTTCCTTTTTTGAATCGATCTCCTGTGCCTAGCTCTTTCAAGTGCAATATAAGCCTTGTTGATTGTTTCATTTTGGTATGTTCCGTGTTTAACAGACCTGAAGACCTTCGAAGGCCATTTGGGCAGATTGGCCCTCTCAAGGACATTTACTTGCCTCGAGATTATTACACTGGGTGAGTTCATTGAATTCAGCGCTATTTGTTCTGCTCCTGAATTCCCATGTCACTTTTTGAGAGTTTGTACAGCAATGTTGATTGGACTTCCGTCAGTGAGTAGTAGTTATTGTAGGAGATGATTTTTCTTTGTTCATCATAGGGTAGCTTTGATCGGTAGTCTGCTACTGAAAAAGCTTAACTGTACATTTCAGAGTTATTTTTTTTAATCACAAAGTAGCTATAAAAAAAAAAAATTGAACCGCAAAAGCAAGTTGTAAATGATATTTTCCCTGCACTCAATTCGGGTCTTGGGGATCGGTAATTTGGACATTTGTAACACACCAGTATGAAGGTAGCGTGATTTGAAAGCATAGAATTACCTACCACGAATCACTTTAGAGTGGTTTGTTTGTTGAGTATAGGTCCGTATCAGTGATGTATTTTACCAATTCATTAAAGTTGTTGAGATTGAACAGAGTATATAATGTGTTTGAAGATACCAATCAAGTAATAAAAGTCATCAGAGAGATGTTAATAGTACAAGAGTTGAAGAGAAGTTGGAATGAATACATTGCGAAGAGATTCAAGTCTTGAAGGATTTCAAGTCACTCTTTAAATTGATATTTTCAAGGTCAGCAGCCTTGTGCTTGCGTCTTATGTTCTCGCCACAGCCTTTCATATTGACAGGTCTAATGCAAAAGATCGGAGTATAGCTAGCTCTTTTGTCTACATGTTTTCTTTTTCCTGATTATTAGAGTACATCGGTATCATGAAAGTATGCTTGCTCTTTTGCAGCGCACCTCGTGGATTTGGTTTTGTGCAATATGTGGACCCAGCTGATGCTTCTGATGCAAAACACCAGATGGATGGTTATGTTTTTCAGGGTCGTGAATTGACAGTTGTGTTTGCAGAGGAGAATAGGAAGAAACCAATGGAGATGAGGTCAAGAGATCGGTCAAGGTAAATAATCCCCTTTTCATGTCATTGTAGCAATGTATGTGCTGTAAGCTTGTGCTGATTTGTTGCTAGTGATCTGATTGATGAGTCAATGTTTTTGCATTCCAATTTCTGCTTGGCATTTCTGCTTGGTATTTAATTTATGGTTTTAAACAGGATGTTTAAATTTCAGAATCTTGTCATTGCATTGTCTGATAGATGCTTTAAGTTTATGGTCCATCAGATATGCTTTTATGGAAATTCTTGTCAATCTATTTACGGCCACAATGCACTAGAGTTAGGAGTTAGATCAATGCTTCAGGGTGGGCTAGTCTTTTCATTGTATCTTCGTCTTATTCAAAAAGGCTACCATCTTAGACTGGTGAAGCAAATTTGAACTTCACCTCTTTTTTGAAGCACTTTCTTCAACTTTCTGTTTTCAAGCTGTATCGTTCTATCCTCACCAGAGTCCTTTTAATACCGTGTTCGACTGTAGCTTTTTTCCTTCACTGAGGCTACTACCTTATGTCATTTCCAAGGGAAAAGACTTTGTACTAAGCGAGATTATAGAGTACCAGCTGCTGAGAGACGACATCCTCATGATAAAATTTCTCAAGTCTTTATTTGTCATGTCTCATGAACCAAAATTGGTCTGACAGGAATTACCGGTTGCTTGATTGAACCAACCTGAGCTACTCTTGTAACGATTACGTTCATATATGAACTGCTCTCTACTTAGGTGTGAGAGTGCATATGAAGACAGTATTATTGTTTCTCTTCCATTCTACTTCATTTAATAACTTGCTTAAGTTTCTAACAGTAGTCACAAGGGCCGGCATGAGAGAAGACGTTCTTCTGCTCGTTATTCTCATTCCCGCTCACCACGACATTCACGCTCTCCACCTGCTAGACGTGGAAGATCAAGGTCCCGTAGCCATGATAACTCACCTCCACCCAAGCAAAGACAACATTCAAGGTAATTTTTGCCGCATCCTAACTAGTTGCCCGTTTATTGTGTTTCTACTTCTTTCTTATATGCGCTATGGTGTGGACACGTGGTGCCTTAGTGTGGTGTTGTTGATTGTGACAAACCATTGTACGGAGTATCTTACATGGTGGGTTGGGAACATATCTTTTGTGTGATAAACTGCCAATGTTTTTATCTTTGCTGTCATTGCTCGACTAAATCACCATATCTGAAGTGTAGGGTGAAGTCATTCTGTCGTATTTTAATTGAAATCAAGCTTGATTTTATGGTGGTAATAATAGTGTGATGAGCTTGCCCCCCTAAAATAAAATAAAAAAAATTAGTGTGATGTGCTTGAAGAGGTTTCAAATGTTGCGGAGGTATTATTGTATTACAGATTTACAGTACTGGAAAAAGTGTTTTATTTCGCAGGGATATAGTAGTGAAATACACTGTATTTGCGAGAGCTCGTTGTTTCTTGTTTGCCACTGTAGAATTTTCACTAACTAGCTCTTATTTGGGTTTTAAGCCTTGTTCCCAACATGTTAATCTTGGTCTCACGATTCTTCGTGTCGTTTGTTCAAGTACCTCACTGAAACATGACTGGTAATCTGTTCCAGGTCTGTGACACCCAAAGACAGGAAGCAGGGCAGGGAAAGGTCGTATTCTCGAGAAAGTAGAGGAAAATCACTTTCTCCAACACCACCGCCTCGTAATTCTCGAAGTCGTAGTCGCAGCAGGAGCCCATATCCGGAAGAGCCACCGAAGGAGCAGAAAAGAGAGAGATCAGCTAGTGAGGAAGATATCTGATCTGTTAAAGTCGTCTGGTGCCATTGCTTTGGTGTTTGAGGATTCCGGTTCAGCTTTTATGCTCTTGTATTGTTTGTCTCGCGTTGAACTTGTTATTAAGTTGTTTTAGAAACTCTTGTTGCGTTTTATGTAACTCGGATTAAGGATGTACTGTTTTTTCCGAGCTTAAAAATGGCCAGGAAGGTGTCGTAAGGTGGCAATGACTGCCGTTTGAACGCATGTACAATAGTTGAACTTGTTAGCAAGTTGTTATTTGTGATTTGTAATAGATGAGATTTATACTCTTATCGCGTTTTATGTAACTCGGATTAAGGATGCTTACTGTTATTTCCGAGTTTGAAAATGATTGGGTTGGTGTCGCTAGTTGGCATCGACTACCCTTTAAGAGCATGTACAACAAGGGCTTTCGAAATTCAACTATGTTGCCTATTTCAAATCGCTGTCACTTTTTTTTTAATGGTTAAATTTTAAAAAAAATATCAACTCAAATTTTTTGTGTTTTATAGTTTTACCTCAATTTATCCAATTATCCATAGAAAAAAGTGAATATTAATTTTATCCACTTTGTTTTATTCGAGACCATAAAAATATATAAGTCCAATTATTCATAGAAAAAATTGAATATCGAGTTGATCTCACTTTATGCTTAGTACAAAGTTATAGTGTCCTGAGACACGGTTTTTCGACAATGTGAGACAAATTAAACACAAATAAAAAGGAAAAGACAACTTATTATGAAACCGTCTTATATAAGAACTAATGTACCAAACTAGGTAAAATCTATAAGATCGAATTGACCAGATCAAAATCGATACTTCGATAGGTACATCCAGAAATCCATTCAGATCCCGAAATAAACCCAATTGAAAATAATCTCCGGTCTGAAAATAACCCGTTTCAAAAGCATCTAAAATGATCCGAAATAGGACCAACTGTTATTTCAAGTAAAAATCTTTCAAGATATGACCCATTAACCAAGCTAAGCTGATCCATAAAATACAACCCGAACCCGAGCTGACTCGATTTAACTCGACCCAATCCAATCCGAATGACCCATTTATAGACCCGTCAAACGGGTCGGGCGGGTTGGGTCCCGGATCGGGTCATACGGGTCGGGTTATACGGGTCACGTGTCGGGTTAGGGTCAGAATACGGGTCAATAAATAATTTCTAACGTCTTTTTTAATCTATTTTTTTAATTAAAAAAATAATTTTTAAAAACGTAAMACATATTTAAAATTAATATTTTAATCATATTCAACGTTTACATTAGTTATTTCAACGTTTACATTAATTATATTGACATAATTATTAAATTAAAGTTTTTTTAATAATTATTTTAGTATCAAGTATTGTAAAAGTGATATAAAATTGACTTTTTAGTTATGTTTGTAATTTTTAATAATAAAAAAAATAATTTTTTAGCAATTTTTTTCAAATATAATATAAAAATATTAATATTTTAATAAAAATCTTGATTTATCTTTGACCCAACGGGTCGACCCGTTCTGGTCGGGTCTTGACCCTAAAATAAGGGGTTATTTTGGGTTTGGGTCAAACGGGTCACGGGTCAAAAAACCGGATTTATAACCCTAATAAAACGGGCCGGGCGGGTCGGATTCGGGTCGGGTCGAGTTTTGACAGGTCTACCCATTTACCATTCATTTCAAACCAATTGACTGGTGGAAATTTCAGATGAATGAGTGACAGTGAATGACTCCCAAAATCTCAACTCAGTAATTCTACAGTCAATCAGCAGTAGAAATTAACCAGAAAACAGCTAGAAAATTAACCAGAAGATGAACAGCGGAAGCAGCAGCGGCGTCGGCGGTAGCGGTAGAAGACCATGGCCAACAACAACTGGAGTCACAGGTTCAGGAAAAAGAATACAGAAGGAAATGAAAGAACTGGATTCTCATCCTCCTCCGCTTTCCTCTGCTGGTCCTATCGCCGATAATCTGTATCACTGGCTCGCCACTTTTCTGCCCCCTTCTGGTTTGACTTCTTTTCTATAAGACCGTCCTATAATAATTTATTATATTTTTTTTTGCTGGACGTCTTTATTTTTTAAAATATCGTCAGTGACCATTTTAATACTCCCACCGTCTCAGTCATTTGTCTAACTTTTATTAAAATATTCCAAGAATAAAAAATTAGACAAGAACGTTTTACAGGAGACTTACTATTTTTCCGTATGCCTATCAGTAACATATTATTATGCAACTAGTTTAGATCCCTCAAAATGAATACGCGGTATTTATAGAGTTTTTATTTTTGTGTTACTTAACTAGTGTAAATCCCGTGCATATTTGCACGGTATTTAGAGAATTGACAAATAATTAAACTAATTTAATGCAGTTTACCTCTATTTTAAAAAAGGTAGAAAATTTGCATAGATATTTTATTAGTCTATTTATGTAAAAGTTAAATAATGATTGATGTTATAAAATTAATTAGGAGATTAATATTGTTTAATAGTAGTAAGTAAATATCGATAGTGATCACTAATTAATTAGACAATAAATATTATCCAGTAGAATATTACATAGGCGGGAAACTGAAGCTGCAGAATTTGGAGATGTGTTAATCTTTTAGTATATAGGGGATTATGCTACATTAGAACCTTATTAATTTTTCTGATTTCACGTCATTATATTTTGATATGAGAAAAAAAATTGAACTATAAAATTATTCAAGAAAACTGAATAAAATTAACCGTAAAATAGTAGGGATATCTCAATAATTGTTAATTTTTCTCGTTATTGTATTTTGTTTCTAACAAAAAAAATTAAAACCGAAAATTAATCCAAGAAAATTGAAAAATGTGCTGAAATGTATTTTTTTAAAATATATTTTATACCACAAAACTAATGATTCTAATTTATAAATTCTCTCAATTTTTTTGTTATGAAAGTAATCAAAACGATTTATAATTTTGTTTATACATAGTATGAATAGTATGAGTCTAGTCATTATCAATTAATAGAATCAATAAAAGATTTAATAGTTTATAGTTTTATATTATTTTTATTTTAATCAAAATGTTATAGTTTAGTTTTAGTAAAAATTATATAATTTGATGAAAAAATTAATTTTAATGAAAAGAATTATATAATGAAATACATTATAATTATTAATTTTCTCATTTAGTGAATACAATTAAATTATCAATAACTTTCTGTAATGACTTGTAATAGTGTATCTAGCATGAACGGTTTTACAAGAGACTTACTGTATTATTTTCCGTGTGCTTTTTTACCTTAGGTACACCGTATCAAGGCGGCCTGTTTTTCCTTGAGATTATCTTCCCTGCTGATTACCCATTTAATCCGCCAAAGGTGGTGTTTAAGACTAGAATTTTTCACTGCAATGTTGATTCTTCTGGTAATGTTAACTTGGATATTCTCAAGGATGGTTGGAGTCCTGCACTTACCATTTCTAAGGTCTTGCTTGCGCTAACGACGTTGTTCTTGACACCTGATCCATGTAAGCTCGACTTCTCGTGTGGTAGATATAAACAGGCATCAATTATTTTGGGATGGACAGATGCGAAATGGGTACTGACATAAGGTTTTTGTTTGTAGATAATGCTCTTGTTCCTGGTATTGCACACCTGTATTTGAATGATAGGAAACGACATGATCAACTTGCAGCTGAATGGACACTCCGGTTTGCCAAGTAATGTGAGAAGAGTCGTTAGCACGACAGGTAATTCTCGGCTATTGCTGTTTAAGCTGTAAATAGATGTGAGAATGGTCTGTTACATTGTCTGTGGTCTGAAGACATCTTAGATTGCGTAAACTACTGTGTAATCCTTGGTGTTTGTACTTTGTAACCGTGTTTAACCCTGTAAATTGTGATCCATACTCGGTGTTTAATTTGTATCATCTGAAGTCTGGCTACACGAATTTCATCCAAAGACTATAATTTGTTACGCTGTTCTGATAAACAGTAATGTATATTTCGACTGTGAAACTGGCAAGTGCTGTATAATTGATCAGATAACAAACAGAAATTGCATACATTGTTACGACTCTCCTGAGCAGTTTTATGCCTTATTTCCGAATCAAAATTACAATGTGTTAATGACGAAATATTAAGAGTATAAAAAAAAAATACGGAGTGCTTTTTATTGTTATTATTAATGTAATAATCTAAAAAGGCGGTTATATCTTCGCGAAATCTAAGGTACCCTTGCCATCATGAGCTTTCCTGTAGAAGCACAAAGTATAATCAGAATACAAGACATTCTTGTATTTCGGCTTTTCACCAGTATTTTCCAACACTTCCTCGAGAGGTCCAATCACCTCACTCGGTTTTGGGTTAACAAACAACGGGATTGAAATCCTGTCCTTAGTTCCATTGGCAATGACACGGTGCTCAATGCTCTTGTACCTACCATTGCTCAAGATTTGCAGCGCGTCACCAACGTTGATAACCAAGGCCCCTGCAATGGGTGGCACATGAACCCAGCTCTCGCCATCAGGTGCTCGAACGTAGAGCCCTCCGATATCATCTTGCAGTAGGATGGTGAAGGTGGAAACATCGGAATGTCGTCCTACTCCTACTGTCAGTTCAGGTTTGGGACACTTGGGGTAATAGTTCAGATTAATCCTCTTAGAACCTGTTAGTTGTGTCCATTTCTTTTCATTAATCTCGTCGATTTTCAGCCCTTTCATCAAAACCTCGACCAGAGGCTTAATCACCACCTCGCTCTTTCTCATGTAGTTCAGAAGTTGATCCCTAGACAAAATTATCTATATGTCAGAGACTGCAAAAAAAAAAATATATACAGTTTCTACTTTCTACAGGGTTTTGAAATCTATTCCCGAGTATCAACTCAACGCGAGCCAGTTAACATCTGCAGTCTGCACGGTAACATGTTATTGCATAGGTATGATATAACATGGCAACGAAAAAGTGAAACATATACGAGTATAACAGCAATGTCGGAAATGATATCTGTAACCTGCAGGCAGGGGGCCAGAGAGCAAGAGCTTCATCATCCGAAACATAAAACAGGCTAAGGTAATCCTTCCATTCCAAAGCATTCTCGGCTTCAGGGATGAAGCTAGTACTCAACCTCACATGATTACTAGCCGAATTCTCCTTAAAATACTTCTTCTTCTCGTCTGGTGGCAAGCCAAAGAATGCATGAGTCGCTTTTTTCACGTCCTCCAACACCTCGACAGGCACCCCATGGTTAACAATCTGAAAGAATCCCCACTTCTCGGCTGCATCACATATAGACTTACCCACCTCCGGATCTTCCCACTTTGACAGGTCAATGATAGGAATAGACGACTCCTCAACTCCGTCTGTCTCCTTGATTTTCATGCTACTAGGCCTTTCGGATTGAGGTTGTATATATTGTTTAGGCAAGTTATTTAGGTCCATCTCCGATAAACCTTTCACCCCATGTCCCGTCTTGGTCACATATTCGGTTAAGTCCTCCATTCTCGGTTCTTCATCTTCCTTAAACGTTATTTCTTGAGACATGTTTATAGCCAAAAAACTTATATGAAATTGTTGCGAATACTGTATATGAATTAAATCGAAGATAATACTCGATTATAAACGAAAAATCTAAGGTTTTTGTGCAAAATGTAAATGTAGAATTTAAGCAAAATGGTGAATTTAAACTTCTTGTAGAAGTAGTAACATTATGAGATTAAATTGATGCATTTATGATTTAGTAACTTTTTTTTTTCTATTTTAATTACGGTTTTCATTTATGAATGGCTTAATGTTTACATAATAGTTATTTTAATGTAAGACGACGTGCTGATGGCCTTTTTTGAAATCATAAATTCATAGGGGTTTTGCGAGTAAATATTCAGTAAGTGGATTATACATCCGATGTACTATCACCAATTTTATAATTTTTTAGCATTATAATAAAGTTTTTGAGTTTTATTTTAAAAATTGTGAGTTTTACTATAAAGTTTCTGAGTTCATTTACTTAGACAATTAGCTCAAAAAATTACGATAAAACTCAAAAACATTACATATAAACTTAGTTAAATTTAAATTTTGACAACAAAAATTAATATTTTACATATAAACTTTCATAAGCTCAAAAAAAATACACATATGCTTAAAAACAAATAAATTTGAGGTAATAAGCTCAGAAAAAATACATATATGCTCAAAAACAAATAAAGTATGAGGTAATACATCCGATGTATGTTCTTTTTCTCGTAAACATTGGTAATTGGAGTTAATAATTCAGTTGTTTTGAATTAATATTATAATTGATAACAAATGCAATACAAAATTCAAAGCGTCTCCCTTGTGACGGGTCGGTATTTGTGACGGGTAATGTCACTCACAAAACGAATAAAGCAAAAGGTGGGGGCACCCCTCCACTTGCTTTCCTCTCCTCTCATGGGTCTTTTGTCTCACAATTTGGTACCCGTCTTCTCAAAGTGACGGATACCTTTCGTCACAAATGAGAATTGCCCTACAAAATTATACTAACATTTTAAAATTTTGGTCCTAACAAATTTGACCTTTTTAATTATTTTGATTTGCTTTAGATTAATTAATTAATTATAAATTGTTCTAGTAGATAACAAATTACATCAAAATAACATTCTCAGCTAATTTACTGAGTGACATAATAGAAAAATAGAAAAAGCAGTGGGTCCTTCACCCCATCATGTGAGAGGTCTCTCAATAACGCTATTGAGAGACCGTCTCTCAGAAGTTCTTGTGAATTCTCAATTAGTAACGACAAAACATTAATTAAAATGTAAAATTGTTTCTACTCAACATAATATTAATTTATTTTAATTTTTTTCTTTTTCCATAAATTACATTTTTCAAATTTTCACGTTATTTTTAAAATATAACTACCTGAGAGACACGAACTTGCACAAAAAAAAAAGTCAAGTACTCACTATTTCCGTAACCTCTAATATTTTTGTCCTATTATTTTTAATTATTAAGCTTCGTAATTCTTAAAATACGCTTATATTTTTAAAATTAACGTACTCATTTTATGGCATTTCTCAGTTGTTTGGTGTTGACCAGGAGTATCTCCTACCGATAACTAGGGCAATCTCCTTCGGGGTACTGAAGGCAATTTAATGGGTTGACCCCTTCCAAGTTTGGCCTTTTCATTCGCAAGAGTCAGGAATCGAATCCTAACCACTTGTTTAAGAGATAGACTCCTTACCACTCACACCAGCCAACTTTGGTTGGCATTTCTCATTTGTGACGGACCCAAAATATAATCATTTTAATGAGAAAATGTGAAAATTGATAGTTACATTTTATTTTAAAATAGTAACATTTGTGCCGTCGCAGTGACCGTCACAAGCAAGAACGACTGTTAATTTTATCGTTTATTATGACAAGAAATTTTGTTAGTATAAACCCTAACCACCATAAAACATAAGAGTAAATCAAAGCTTCATTCTTCCCAAAAACTCCAATCCATAAACCCTAACCCTAAAATCGTCATCAAAAGAAGAGGTAATCTTTCATTTTTCTCTCTTAATTTCTTTGATTTGTGTATTTGATTGCGCGAAATTAATCATCTTTCTGCAAAAACCTAAGTTAGAAAGCTTAATTATACTGATTTAAGTGCAGAATTTATAATTTGTAATTTTATTGAAGAAATTTAATTTGCAGATTAACAATGGCGCCACTTCTCTTCGAGGATATCTTTAACATCACCAGAATTGATCCTGATGGCAAGAAATTCGATAAAGGTAGCAAATTGTTAAGTTATTGATATCAATTTTGTTAATTTTTTCTTTCTTTCATGTGCATTTGAGTGGAATTTAGCTTTAATTGCATGAAGTTTCGCTTTTCGCTTTCGGCGTAAATTTACGAAACTGAGAATATGGAATGTTGATGCTAGTTGCTTACCTATGCCTCTGAATCGGCTGTAGCTCAAAGCGTTATTGTGAGGTTTAAGGTTTTTCCGTATGCTTTGTGTCGGTGTTGGCGCTGTAATCGTAGCGTGATCTTGATTATGCTTGCCTAAGTTTGTGAGCTAAAGTTCTGAAATTGTATTAGTTGAGAAGTTATGTTGCATAAGCAGTGTAGTTCATGGTGTTTTTGTGAGATTACAGTTTTCGAAGGTTTTTGTCTGTGTTTTGGGCTGTAATCGTAGCATGCTTGCATGAGTTTGCGAGTTGGTGTTTTGAAAGTGTATCAATTGAAGAAATATTATGTTGCATATGCATGCTTACTTTTGCCTGCCTTTGAATGGCTGAGGTTAAATGTGTGTTGCGAAATTAACATTTTTGTATGTTTTCGTGTCAGCGTTTATGCTGTATATCATTGCGTTATCTTGATTTTACATGCATGAGTTTGTGAGTTAGGGGTTTGAAAGTGTATTAATAGAAGAACTATTATGTTGCATATGTGATGTTGATGCTTACCTTTATCTTTGAGTGGCTGCAGTTCAAAACATTTTGCAAAATTAACATTTTGTGTGTGTTTTGTTTCGGTGTTCTCGTGGTAAATCATAGCGTTATCTTGATTTTACTTGTCGGAAGTTGTGTGTTAGCGTTTTGAAAGTGTTCTAATTGATTAAAAATGTGCTGTATGTGCTGCTGAAGTGATCGAACTTTGTAATGTGTAGTTTCTCGAATTGAAGCTCAGAGTGATAAGTTTGATGCGTATATTCTGCTGGATGTGAATATTGATGTGTATCCTATCAAGAAGGATAAGAGATACACTATTGCAATGGCTACCACACTAGACTTGGACGGAACCCCTGACACTGGATACTACAACCAGGTATAACTAAATACGCGTTATTTTAAATTCTTGTAGACTGTCTTTGGTTTCAGTTGCTGCTGCTAGTTTCAGATGTTCATGTATTGATGTTTGTACTGTGTTACTGTATCTGTAATCAAACCTGTCACTCTGTAGATTCTTAATGAAGACTGTATTTTTCATTTAGGGAGGAGTATGCTGACTTCTGTCTTATATAGTGTGTACCGAAAAACATGTGTAATTGTCTATATTAACCAATTGTGCCTTCCATTTTCTGGGTCTGAGTCTCTGAGATGGGCAATGAATATCATAACCTGTGGAATCGGCTAGACTTTAGAGTTCTAAAATTAGGCAATGTCCTTGCTAACTCAAATCATGTTTCAAATTTGGTGTCCGGATTCCGGAGTAGCAATTGTTCAGAGAATCAGGGTGGATGAGTAAATTTACTGTTATTTTTGTTTTGCTTTCTTGGTTTTGAACTTTTGATAAGATTTCATGGAAGGTATCCTTGTAGCAACTATTCCATATATCTTATTATAGCTTATAGCCATATTAGCGAATGGTTTGAAAACCGGACTAGATGGTTTAGCTAGGAATTAGACTGTCAGAGCTCTTGCTTATCCGATTTCTTGTATTAAGACCGAACCTGAAACCTGTCAGACGTGGTTAAAATCACAGACTAGTATCTGGGACAGTTAGACGAGTCCGATCAGATCAATGTTCTTAAAGAAGGAAGAAAGCTTAGTTGATTTGTCTACTTAACTAGGTTTGTCAGTTTTGTAATTAGACATTTAGATCCTACCTGCCACCTCTTTTACTGTTATACTTATACTCGCATTTTTTCTTATTCACTCGTTTAACTCGCTCTCTATCATCGGTCATCACATCAATACTACTCCGTAGTATCTATAGTGTGAATTTTTTTTTTTTTTTTTTTTTTTTTTTTAAAATTTCCTGGTTATACTTATCATTATATGTTGTATACATTATATTCGAAAGATAATTATAGTAATGCGTATTTTGATTTCAGACCTCTCGTGAGACACTGGCAGACAGATATGATTATGTGATGCATGGGAGAACCTACCGTGTAGCTGATATTGAAGTTGATGGACAGGAGAAAGGGTAATATATTTTGCAACTATCGTGCGATTTTTTAATTTTGTCGATTGGAGATGAGCAACTGGAGTCTGACGTTTTTACGTTCCAATGTGTTATTCAGGGAGATTTATGTATCATATGGTGGGCTGTTGATGTTGCTGAGGGTAGACAAGAGCGTTAGTAAGCATTTCGAACTGGACCAAAGGCTGTTCCTATTGATGAAGAAAACCGAGTAGGCACGGCTGCAATCAGTTGAGTGATGGACTGTCGAACAACGGACTTGTACTGAAACAATGTGTATGTAGTAGTGGATTTGTGTTTAACAATACTTGGTCTCCATTAACAGTTTGGTTTCGTCTGTGAACCATTAGGTCGAATATTGTAGCGTGAACCATTGTTGCATCTCGTTTTGTGCCTTTGTCTTGGTGTTCGAGTTTCTTCTGAAGCTTGGCTCCTATTAACACCTTCCTCCTCAGCTCCTCGGCAACTTTGTCCGTCTTTGAGATCGATGGTGTTTACGAACATGATCGTTGAAGTCTGAGACAGGTCACTTCGTCGACATGATGACCTGAATTCCCGTGACCTGAATTCCCGTCGTTTGGAGGGTTATTTGCACTTTGGGCCATTTTTTTTGCCGATCTGGTTGGAGTCTAGTGGCTAAAAATTCTAAAGTCGTAACTCTTAAGTTTAATATGACTAATTTTGTGGGAAGAAGATTTGAGTTTGCCATCGTTGGTAGCCGTTATGTTTAGAGCGTGAACTTGACACGAAATTAGTGGGTTTGAGTTGAGGTTTACTGATCTATTTATGCAAGTGGGTCGACATTTCCACGGCACGAGAATTAATTTGGTTGAGTTTGGGTTGAACTCTCTAAACACGAATCTGACACGAATAACCCTTAGTTATTTTAATCCTACATCGCATATGATATATTTACAGTTTCCAGACAATGACATGACACGAAAACACAACACTAACCTGATATGAAATTAATGAGTTTGGGTTGAGCATGATGATCCATTAGTATAACTCGGTCAACATGAAAAAGCAAAATGACGGAATAAAGCAAAATGACTCACTAAAGTGACTGCACTTCTTTCTATTATGAAGTATCAATCATTCGATATATTTACCGTTTTGCTTATGTGTACTGTTTAGTTAGAATAAGTGTATTTGACCAAATGAGTCAAATGCCGTTTATATAAAACCTTTTTCTACCGTCGCCAAAAAAAAAAAAAAAAAAAAAAAAAAAAAAAAAAAAAAAAAAATTTCATTCGATGTATTGCTAACACAAAGGTAAAACTGCGTACATATGAGCCTCCTTACCCCGCAATTTATGAGAGTCATTGAGGCACTGAGGTAGTGTCGATAGTTATTTGTGTTGGGATTGGAGTCGGGTTGAAGAGGTCCTGACCCGGTTACTTATAATTCAAACGAACCCGACACAACTCGATCTGTTTTTCGGGTTTATGTCTCCTTAAAAATTAAAAAAAAAAATATAAGGCCATCATTAGTCCAACAGTATGATTGCAGCAAGAAAGAAAGAACATGAAGACTCTTTAAAACCAGAATTCTCATTTTTCCTGCCAATTTTTATTGCAATTCAATCAGGTACTTTATTGCATCTTCTTCAATTTAAAATTGATATATTCTTTTACCTCAATCATTTGTATACCTTTTATATATTCTTTCTGAGACGTATTTTAGTCTGTTACTCGGACTCGTCAACTCGTATCCGACAAAATACGTATCGGAGTATCTGATACGGCTATTTTGTGCGAAATTTTCAATATTTTGGTCTAAAATGAAGTATCAAAGCGTTGTTTCGTATCCAACAAAATACGTATCGGATACGGAATACGGCAACTAAGTGAAGTATCCGAGTAACATAGATTTTAGTCAAAGGTAAACAAATGATTGAGACGGAACGAGTACTTAATTATGGACATGAACATCAATTCTGTTGGTTCATTTTACAGACAGCTGGAATTAAGAAATGAAGTCAGTTTTATCATCTGAGCACTTACTTCCCAAAATTAATCATAGTTATGCACTCAACAATGGATTCCCAGTAACCCCTTTTCGTCTTACAAGTTTCGGGTTTTATGTTTGTCCGCCTCGCTATTCTGTTTCGTCCAAGAAATCATCTTACCAAGGTAAACACAGTTACCACGTATACCAAGTCAGCCACCCTTTTTACGAGAGTGAGGCACTGTTTTTCTTGATGTTTGAATCATTGATCTAATGAATTGAGTCGATTAGGGATATACAATCTGATCGATAATAAATTGAGTTGTTTCACAAAATTGCTGAGCGGGTTCCTTCAAAACTTAGTGAGCTCGTTCAGAAAATTAATAGGGTCCTGTTAGAATTATCGAGCTCTTATTGAGCTCGTTCAGAAAATTAATAGGGTCCTGTTAGAATTATCGAGCTCTTATTGAGCTCGTTCAGAAAATTCATAGGGTCCTGTTAGAATTATCGAGCCCTTATTGAGCTCGTTCAGAAAATTCATAGGGTCCTGTTAGAATTATCGAGCCCTTATTGAGCTCGTTCAGAAAATTAATAGGGCCCTGTTAGAATTATCGAGCTCTTATTGAGCTCGTTCAGAAAATTAATAGGGTCCTGTTAGAATTATCGAGCTCCTATTGAGCTCGTTTAGAGCGTGTACTATGTATCTGAGCTTCATTACATGGTTCTTTAAGCTCCAATGCGCAAAGTTATTAAGCTAATTCACAAGTTATTGAACTAGGAGTTGAACTTCTTTGTATTAGAAAGTTACAGAATTAGGAGTTGAGTTTCGGAATGTTGTAATATAGTTGCTGGTAAAGAAATGCATTCTGGTTTGGTTGTCCTACATTCCTACTGTATTAGAATAAGCAAATTTGTTACTGTCATAAGAAACCAGAATGATCAGGTTTGTTTGACCTACTGTCTTTCATTTTCTGTGTCTTATCACTTTATCCCGACTTTTTGCAATATCTGTGTATATGACGGATATATCTTACCTAAAGACTTTCAGGAATGTGTCAAGCCTACACGACTTCTACCCGCCAGGGGGCTGGAAAGCTTAGGAGTCGGAGATGATACTCCAGATAAGTTGATTTCACGCCTTGGATCAGATGGGTCACAGTGTCTGTACAAGATCGCGCTACGCACCAGCTCTCTTTATGGATCAGGTCTAAGTGACTCAAATGCTGGAGTGCTCATCTGTATAATTGATAAACATGGTAATTCGATATTGGAGAGAATACCCGCCATTCTGTGCCAAGACCATGAACAGCATTCTGCGGAATCTAAAGATTTTGATCATACCCACTTCTGTAGAGGTTCGCTTGATAAATTTGTGTTCTTAGGACCCCAACTTGGACCATTACAGGCTCTGTGGATCAGTCTCGAATCAGGTTGGCCTTTCTCAATGTTCATAATTTACTGCAGTGTGACCACTGCTACTTGAATTTTTTTTTAAAGTACTATTAGTATTTTATTGTGTAATGGCAGTTGCATGGTAATGTCGTTTTTAAAGTTGATTTCGCTTTCATTTAAGGTCAGGCAATTGGAGATTAGGCGGTGCAAGCTTGACTACTCTGAGTATTAGTAATGGAGATGCTCAACGCAGTGTCAACTACAAATTTGAAGTAGAAGATGTGATGCTCGGGGAGGGGAGTGAGACAGGAATGGTAGAACTGCGGCCTTGCCAAGTTACGGAGTATGCTGGGGTTGACGAGTCTGAAATTTCAGATTTAGCTCCATCCTTGGCTGAAAGACGAAAAATGAATGAAGAAAGTATGAAAGAGTACGCGGATCTGAAAGTTGCTCAACTCCTATATGATTTCATGCTAATATTGGGAGGGACCTCTATTTCAGCCGTTACAGGTGGTGAGAAAACCGCACTATCATTTTTGGTGGGTGGCAGCTGCGGCTTTCTGTATCTACTGCTATTACAGAGGTCCGTTGATAACCTACCGGCTCCTGAGTCGACAGACACAACTCAGACTGGCAGGCTCAGGGATCCGCTTCTGTTTTCAGCTTTTGCGTTCGGAGGTGCGGGCATATTATTGCTAGTTAAGCATGGCACACCACCAGGATTGGCACCTACAGATATTTTAGTTGGAATGCTTGGTTTTCTTGCTTCCAAACTTGCTGTCGTACTCTCGGCCCTCAAACCCGTGTCGCTGAGGATGGAAGATAACAAGTGATACTTAAAAGTTAAACCTATAATAATCTTATTTTGTGAATATAAACAACACTTCCACTGTATTTACCTTTCTGATACTTAAAAGTTAAACCCGAGTCGTCTGAGTCGCCTCATATAATTACTTCGACAAATTGTAAGGGACCGAAATTGTATTGCCCTTGTAGCTCATTAGGCACCAAACAGAATTGTAATTGATGATTGGCAGATCATCCTCGAAAATACAGTTGAGAGAGGCGCTTAAGATCGGAAAATGAGAAAGCAACCTATACTCGATGCATAACAAATCCCTCACAAAATTACAGCCGAGAGAGGAGCACAAGACCGGAAAATGAAAAAGCAACTTCGTTTATAACGGAAAGTATTATAAAACCACTCATTCGAATAGAAAGTTAACTACGAAGTGTCTCTACATAGCCCCCGCCCGCTTACTTAAACCATCCTAAATAAAAAAAAAAAAATGAACGGAAAAAAAAGAGGCCAAAAAGGACTGACAAAAGGCAAAGAAAAATGATGTTAAAGATAGCACAATGTTGACGGAAATCATTACATATGCTAATTATGCTCCCATAAGCATTGCAGCCTCCCGCTGCAAAAGTTGTTTGAATGAACGAGCATCCAGTCGAAAGAAGATTGATTATCTGCTTGCCTCACATGCGATTAGTGTCCAAACGCCACCTTAGAATAACAATAATAATAATAATAAACCTCGCTACACCAGACAGCTCCCCCTCAATGTAGTACCAGAAACCACCTTGTTCGGCTGCTGAATTTAGAGGAAATAATCAGGTGTCCTTCGGGTCACATCTGGCTCTCCTCTCCTTGGAGCCGGCTCAAACTGCCATTATTATATACATAGCTTTCTTATATCTAATTCAATCTTTTTACAAGTCTAAACTAATACGGAGTAATTCAGTAGATAAAGAAAGAGCAACACGTACCTGAATAAATGTGTGGCCTTGGCAATCGTCCACTTCTAAGATGGACGCCATGTTTCCACAACGGTAACAATAGTTCGGAGCACTAAAGATAGTCACAACTTTTTGATCCTGTGGAAAGATAATGCCAGTATTACCACATCAATTGAAAAATCGACAGAAAAATGATGACAAAACAGAAATAACCGACAGAAGTGCCACTCACATGAGCCCAATTGAATCCTTCCATCACCAGCTGGTGAGCTCTAGCAATGAGCTTTAGGCTGTTGCTGTGGTTAAACTGCTCTGATATGTCCTGAGAAGAGATCGTAATAAATAGCATCAATAAATAAATCATACGGATCTAGTAAATTAAAAGAAGCTAGTCAAATATTTACTTGGCCAAAAGTATATCCAGCTCCCCTGGGTGAGATACCCCATCCACAACGATCATCGGGGTCAGACCACAAAAGATCACACATAGGTCCCTCATGAGGAACTTCTTGGACACGATCGAAGTTCCTTATGTTATCAAGGGTTTCAATAGAAGGGGACAGCCCACCATGCAAGCAAAATATTTCAGATTCCACCTACCAAATAAAATGCACATGTCAACAAACCAAATAATTTTTAAAAAAAAAAATACATCAATTTACAAAAAAGACAATTGAGTCAAAAGATATACTGACCAGTGCTGTCAGCGGAAAATAGTCAAATAAATCTGTGAAGACCTTCCAGACATTGGCATTTCCATACCTATAACAAAGGATATTTGAAATCAAGACCACTTTATATTTTCCAACTTTAGAAGTTGTCTTGTAACAATATAAAAGTCGAAAGCGTCAAATATTACGCCAACTACACTCTTGCCGAAGTAACAATCCATGAAGTGATCTCAGGATATTCCTCTAAACCTCCGGCAAACCCATAATCCAACAAACACAAAACTCCAAAACTTTTCAAAATAGTTGAGGTCAATCTACCTAGAAGTTTAAAATTAAAGAAACATAAAGAATTGTTCAAAAACTATTAGCGGGCAAAGATAAGTGCAGCTAACAAACGGAAAAGTCGGACATAGACTGATCATCCCGTATGTAAATAAAATCCTCAGAATGATTAGACTGTCTGTTTTCATTGTTTATGATGCCACTGATGCGATGCCAAAACGAAGGGAAAAAATCCCAACCACAAATAAGATTACGCAACAAAACAATAAAGAAAGGTCCACATGTTAATAGGTAAGGTGAACCATACGGTACTAAATACTTCTCGTATCACCACGCAGAACAGAGTATAGGTTCCCATACAGAATGTCACCATATACAGCCACACCCATAGTATCCCACTAAATGAAGCTTAACTGGTTAAGGAGGTCCACATGCAGGTAAACCTAACCCTAGCCTACTGTAGAGCACATACAGTGCAGTTAAGAATGGAGTCCTCTTGATTTAGTAGATCCTAGTCGTAGACTCAAATTTGAGAACATGATGGAACAAAAAAAACAAGTATTTAGGTACTCACTTCCGTAGACATTCATCATAGAACCCATAGACTTGAGTGATCTGCAAAAACACCAAATAACCATGAAATAAAATAACTTTGACGACAAAAGTATGCCGGTGATGCAGTTAAACTGTGAGAACAGTATTAGAGTGGTACTACAAGCTCAAAAGAATCTTGCAAATGGAAGTGCTGGCACTATAGGGTCTAGGACTTGATTTTATACCTGACGACTTTCGTGATTTCCCCTAAGAATGGTGATCCTTTGACGATAGCGAACTTTGAGCGCCACCAGCAGCTGATGAGAAGAAAATCTTTAAATTAGTAATTTCCACTTCCACAACTATAATTCCCATGCAAAATCTCCCAACATACAAGAAACTAAGAAACAATAAAGGGTATAGTAAAAGAATAAACCATTAATGTAATGGTCTAATCGATAATGGACAACCACGAAAATCAAACACCTGAAACTGTAATGGAGTTAAAGGGGAAAAAAAGACAAATTCTAGGATAAAGGCAATCATTTATACTCCACAGATGCATTCATCAAGCCTTGGAAATTAAGCTACAAAAAGACTATTTTTAACCATACAATGATACAAATGGATAAGCTGAGTCTAAGGCCAAACATTGAGTGAAGCAATAACAATAAACAATAGTGCTAAGTCGGAACAGGCTAATGCGGTGAAGATACCCATACACATAAGAGCTAAAATCAAAAAAACAAGAAAGCAAAACTTGCCATCATAACTCTTGGCGGCCAAACAACCATCAAACTGTACAAGTACATGGTGCATTCTAAGCACTAAAACAACCTGCCTATACTTAGATTGAGAAGGTGCGAGGCGCAAGACGAAGGTGCACGCCATTTGGACACGAGGCGCAATGATTTTTCAAACAAGCATCCATAATTTTCAATCAAATTTTGTGCTAGAATGGTCCTTTTTTTTGTTTTAAAGAGCGCTAATATGTATTAGAAAGTGAACACTAAGGATAAGGGGGAGAAAACGGTTAAAATATAAGAATTTGGAAAAAAAAAAACTATGGAATTGCATACTAACTAATGCGCCTCGAGGGGACCTTGGTGTGCCTCGGGTGCGCCTCACTAGTTGCGCCTTGGGTGTGCCTCATGCGCCTTAGGTGCACCTTTTGTTTTCCATACGCCTCAGGCGGCATTCTGAGGCAATCTGGTTGGCATCTCACTGCGCCTTGCGTCTAGGCGTTTAAAACTAGCTGCCTAGTCAGCATCGTGACCAAAAAAATATGTATACTCAGTACCGAATGATTTCAGTGGATGTCCAGTGCAATTCAAACAATTCAATACCTTCAATGAGGTCAAACTTTAAAGCTCAAAACACAAAACAAGAACGGGTGAGTCACAGAACTGATCTTGTAAGTGCACACCAGCATAAATGCAACCATTCTCAAAAGAGGGAAATCCATAACTTGATATTATAAACATAATCTACCTAAAGCTCTCATAGCAAGAGTAAAACAATGCATGACGACAAAAAGTATGGACATCAGACAGAAAGTACAAGGATAGTAAACGCACCGTTACAGTTTCAACTGAATAGTACCCACGATCAACATAGTCGCCCATGAATAAATAATTGGTATCTGGGCACTACAGGAATAAACAGGGACGAAAATAAGCATTATGTAAACAATATGAGCTGATTAAGAAAATTATTAATATACAATTGCCCTTTGCACATGAAACGAGATGTTTCAAAGCAAAATAGCAACTTATCCAACATGGTCACATTGAATTTAGCAAATAGACAAATAAACATGCTGTAAAATGTAGACAAACCTTTCCCCCGATACGGAAAAGCTCAGCAAGATCATGAAACTGTCCATGGATGTCACCACAAATTGTCACGGGACTTTTCACTGGCTGCAGTCCAACACAAGATAGTGATTCAAAATTTATAATATCATGGCTTTATCTTTCCAGGAAATGTTTTCAGTAACAACGTACAGTACAATGTTAAACAAAAGCTGATCTACAAACTAATGCAACAAGAGAAAGGAGATCATGACAATCAGACCAGAACATGACAAAACTCCGGAGACGGAGATGCAATAAAATCCCAAAG
This sequence comes from Silene noctiflora, assembly GCA_009801015.1. Classification (NCBI taxonomy): domain Eukaryota; kingdom Viridiplantae; phylum Streptophyta; class Magnoliopsida; order Caryophyllales; family Caryophyllaceae; genus Silene; species Silene noctiflora. The sequence continues at coordinate 170,873 of VHZZ01000038.1, read as the reverse complement.
TGCACCAAATAAGCAATTATATGCACAGATTCACCGAACCAAACAACGCTGCATTTCTACGAGTTACTGACCACGCGAGGTGAAAGGAAGAAAAACAATCGATAGAAACTATTGTCTTGAATGTAAAGTGCAAGACTTGAAAAATAATCTGACTGCGTAATTGAATAATTGACTTCTAGACGTAAAAAAGACTCACTTGGAGAAGCCTAAACAACATTCAAAACTGAGGGATGTAAATTCGCGAATGTTGAATTAGCTTGTAGTAAGTTATGCTACTCGGACTCGGCTGAAAGTGTCAGGATACGACACGATGTTGGACTGTCGTGTGCGGTTTACACCAAAGTTTTCATTTTTTCTTTCTGATATGTAGGTGTCGTCGTATTGCGTCAGACACTTCAAGTGGCCGACTGACGACACGCGAAAAGGTCGGAATAAAATAACTTGTAAGTCGTAACACAGGGAAGCCAAACACTTATAAGCTATGACTTTGTAGTTTGCAAATCACTAACAGAGACTAACTATATCATACCGATCAGTTGATCACTAAAGCATCACCAAATTTAAACAAGTTCTTGGCTCAAAAAAAAATTTAAACAAAGTTCTTGCACATTGAAAGACTCTACCAACTATCAATATCAAACCTATACTACAATTTCAAAAAGAGACTACAAACTAACCAATATCAACCATCAATTCAGTTACAATGCAATCTGTAGAGCAACTACGAAATCAGTTAATCAACATACCTGAACATTGCTCTCCTCCATGAGTATCTCCTTGGCCTTGTCGCATAAACCCCTAACCTACATCACGGAAGACAGATTTTCACGATAAGTACACATAAAAGATTGAAACTTGACCCTCAAAACATGCATTAACAACGGTATATAAAGAGCGAGGTGTATGATAGAGACGTTTATATAGCAAATACAGCACGCTCAGCCGAGAGCATGACCAAATGCAACTTTTAACCAGGGACAACAAATCACAAGACATAACATGCGACGCATTCCAAACAATAACAAACAATCTCGTTCTCTTCCACTCAAATTCTCAAAAGACACCGCTTTCCTCCCAAAGAATCGAAAACGCCCGCTACAAAAGGCATCTACACGACAACATAGAAGCGTAATTACGCAAATCAACTTTCAAAAACGTCCCTTTCGTTATACAGCTAAAATAACGAACAATTAAAGAAGGCGAACAAACACTGAACCACAAACAACATCCGATTTACACAAAAATCAATAAATCTTGAACAAATCGAACAAATTTCAACAAAATTTCAGCTAAGACGAACAGATCAAGACGATTTAAGCCTAAAATGAAACAAAACTACAAGATTTCATCAACATTTTCTACAAAAATCAAACAAATCTCGCACATTTTCCAAAACTAACCACAAAACATCAATACAAAACAGAAAAATCACAAAAAAAGATCGAAAAAAAGCTAACATTTTCTAAACAACATACAAAAATCACAAAAAATAAAAAAAATCGGACCTCTTGTTCCGAAAGAGGTTTGCATTGCATAAGCTGAGCGATCTGTTCATCAAGATTAAGATGCGAGTTAGACGAAGGAACTGGATCGAAACTCATCTTCTCCGCAAAATCAAAAAATCAGATCTTTTGTATTCTTCGATTCAAAATCGGAAACCCTAGATTTCGCGATTTTCCCCCTTTCGACACCGTCGTTCCGTTTCCGAAAGGAAGAGATAGAGAGAGAAAGGAAATGAAAGGAAAAAAATGAAAAGGAAAAAATATAAAAATAAAAAAATAATAAAGATAATAAGAGTGGGAAAATAAGAGGGAGGGAAATGGAAGGGAGAGAAAGGGAAGGGAGGGGGAGGAGAGAGGGAAAGAGTAGCGGTGGTGGTGGATTGTACAAGTACCAACAATTCCACAAAATATTACTCTGGATTTTCATCTTGATCCGTTCACCACTCCTTTTTTTTTTGAAAATAATTAAAATAAAATAATTAGAAAAATATTAATTTATTTTTTTTTGGATCTTAGTAAACCAAAAAAAAAAAAAAAAAAAAATCATTTGTGACGGGAGTGAACACGTCACAAGCTTGCAGGTGGGAGCATGGTTTTAAATCTCGGTATCGGTCATAGTTGCGGTAGCGGTAAAACTGGTCCTTAATCGGCCGTTGCGGACGGATCGCGGTGAATCTCGGTGATTTCTCGGGCGATATCTCGTATCGGTAGAGTGAAAATCCGATACAACTCGGCCGAGATTTTGAATCCTAAGTGGGAATGTCCCTTCGTCTCACGTCACAGGCAAGACGAACTGAAAAAAAAAATTATTTTTGGTTTTAATTATTTACTCGGATTGGTAAAATTGAATTGATTTGAATAATTTGATTCGTAATTGATCTAAGTGAGCCAAAAATAATAATCACAAATTCTCACTTATGACGGGAGTGAACACGTCACAAGCTTGCAAGTGGGAGTGTCCATTTGTCTCACGTCAGAGGTAAGACGAAGAGGAAAAGGAACATACATCGGATGTATTACCTCATAATTTATTTGTTTTTGAGTATATATATATATATTTTTCCAGAGCTTATTGAAGTTTATAAGTTATATTTTAATTTATTTTTTCCGTCAAAACTCAAATTTAACTAAGCTTATATGTAATGTTTTTGAATTTTATTGTAATTTTTTGAGCTTAATGTGTAAATGAATGAACTCGGAAACTTTATGGTAAAACTCAAAATTTTCAAAACAAAACTTAAAAACTTTATTATAATGCTCAAAAACTATAAAAATGGTGGTAGTACATCATATGTATAATTTACTTACTGTTTGAAAAGAAAAAAAATTGATTTTAATTATTTACTCGAATTGATAAAATTGAATTGATTTGAATAATTTGATTCGTAATTGATTTGGAGTCGAGTAAATGACTTGGTTTTGATTTATATTGGAGTATATTGACGATATTGGAGTGTGCTGACGGAGAGAAGGTATACGCGGAATGTGAAAGAAGATATTAACGTCTCTTCATGAATCAATGTGTCCCTTGGTGAAAATATAATTATCATTTGTATTATGTAGTATATACATAGAAGTTTATTGTAAATCATTACATTTGTGTAATTTTGTTATTATGAGTTGAATTTACTTAACTAAACGTGATTATATCGGAATAGTTAATGTCTCTAATGATTAGTATCCTTATATAGGATGGGCAATTCTCATTTGTGACGGAAGGTATCCGTTACTTTGAGAAGACGGGTACCACTTTTACTCACAAATGACCCATGAGAGGAGAGAGGAAAGCAAGTGGAGGGGTGCCCCCACCTTTTGCTTTATTCGTTTTGTGAGTGGCATTACCCGTCACAAGGGAGACGCTTTGATATAGGATATACGAAGTAGCTTGTTAGGAAGATAAGGTAAACTAGCTTATTGATCGCGAAATGCCTTAATTTTAATTTATTTGGCTCAATAGTTGTATAGTCATATGATCCGAATTCGAAATGACACTATTTATACTTTACTTGATTAACGTGTTTGTTAGGTCCACTTGATTACTACAAATAGTTGTGTGAAATAACAAAATAATTTCACTTTATTAAGAAAAAGAAAAAATGGATTATTTGTAGGAAGATTTTAAAGTTTGATTAATATACTTTCAAAATAATTAATGATTGCAATTTGAAATCTTTTGGTGGGGGTGGGTATTGTTATGTCCAAAAATAGTTTGAATAAAAATATAAAATGTTGATTATTAGTTTAAAAAAATCATTTCACTGAGAAATCAATATTTTTCAAATTTTCAAAAAATGTTTAAAGAGAATTAAATTTAAACTCTAAAGTCTCTACCTAGAAACAAAATTGAATTAAGACAATAAAATGTTTCAAACCGTCTTACTTATAGCCGTCACAAGTCTGTGACCTCTCACGGCCCCTTCTCACTTGCTCTTTATCATTTTTGCATTTCATAGTACAATAAAAATATTATAGTTTTTGCTTAGTCAATATGTTTCCTACCTACATAGGAAGTGTGAAGTAAAGTTGGAAGTATTGTGAGTTTTAATTACGAAAAATACATCCGGTGCCTTTGAGATTTGACATTTTGCCCGAAATACCAAATTTTTTGATACGGGGAACTTTAAGAGGCATAACTCGTGTTTACGATTTCAGATAGTGATAATTTTTTTTTTCAAATCGATCATCTTTCCAAGAACTCCGATTTGGAAAAAAAAAAATTATCGTATTTAGATCCCTTGACTAGGAGTTATTGCGTGTCAAAGTTTTTTTTTAACCAAACAAACTTTGGGTGACCATATATATTGGTCACGAATTCCAAACTCAACAATTTTGTTTCTTTTTAATTTACAAGTTTAAACTTACTAATATCCCTTTCGCAAATTCTATTTTAAGACCGTCGTACGTGCGACCAGGAAAAAAATGACCATTTTTTGGTAAATTGTTATCATTTTTGGGTAAAAAGTGACCACTTTTTAGCATAAAAAATTGTTCATTTTTTCAAGGTGGTCACAATTTACTATAAAGTGACAACTATTTACCAAAAAGTGATCACATTTTGTCAAAAAAACACGGAAAGACCATCGCACAAGGGATTTTATCCCTTTATATGTTCTAGATAGAGGCGGCAATTATTGACACGGCCCGAAAACACGACACGAACCCGACACGAAATTAGCGGGTTAAAGTCAAGACATTATGACCCATTTAAGTAATTGGGTTGACACGGACACGACACGGAACTTAAATGGGTCGGGTTAGGGTCGAGCTCTTTTGACAAGAACCCGACTCGAATAACCCATTTATTTAAAAGTGTCATAATATATTTGGGTTGAGTCAATAATTCAACCAAACAACTTAAAAACAAGCATTTTCATTCGTTATTTTTGGGATAATATGACTACAATGCGGAGTTTATTTAATTAATTTATTGGGTTAAACGGGTTGAATGGGTTAAAAATGACTTGCTTAATAATAAATGGGTTAAACAGGTCGGGTTGGGTTATAGAAAAGTTAAATGAGTCGGGTTAGGGTTGAGACAAATGACCCGTTTATGTAATTGAGTCGGGTTAGGGTTGAGGTAGTAGTGATCCGTTTAAAGTTGACACGAATACGACACGACCTTACCTGTTTGCGAGGTCTAGTCCTAGATAAGAGGGTGGTATCAAAACTCGCCTACTCGGAATCACCGAAGAAACCCGTCTAGTTTTTCCGTGACGGAGTCAAATTAAATAACCTGAAACAGGATTTATCAAACACCAGAAACAGGCGTACACGACACCTGTGCTGAACTGCTACTGCTATTTATACACAGAAAAACACAGAAAATTTATATGCATCAGATTCATGGCTTCATTATCTATTACAATTCTCTCTTCTCTGCTAATCCTCCTCACAATTACACCATCCCACGAAACCGCAACCACAACCGCAACCATCCATGAAATCCTGCCACAATTCGGGTTACCGCCCGGCATCATACCGGACTGCGTAAAAAACTACACATTCAATCCTGAAGACGGGGAATTGCAGGTAGAATTAGCTGAACAACCATGTTACGTACAGTTAGATAATTATTTGCTGTCATACGACAAGCGAGTTAGCGGGTTTTTGAAACTTGGTTCGATTACTAAATTGACGGGTCTGAGAATGAAACGATATTTGTTTTGGGTTGATGTTGACGAGATTAAAGTCGATTTGCCTCCGCAGAATCTTGTTTATTTTCAAGTTGGACTTGTTAATCGGAAGCTTGATGTTGAATTGTTTCAAGCTGTTCATTCTTGTTCGCCTAGTAAAAGACTAATTACCAAGGTTAGTTTTCCTTTTTTTTCGAGTTACGATAGTATTAACTCAGGGCCGTGACACTAAACAAGATTAGGCCGTAATAGCTAACTAGTAAATTGTTATTTTGTTTAACTTCGGTAGAAATTTAATAATAAAATCAAGAGTAAATTATAAATAATTTTTTTATATAATCAATTTTTTTGAAATAATCCCCTTTTATAATTTTTTTTTTTAAATAATTCTCTTTGAAAACATATTTTTATACAAATCAATGCCTCTTTACCGGAATAAAACTTTTTTTTAAAATTTTCCGGCCAAAAATTCATTTTTCTCTTATATAAGAGGTTAAATTACTATTCTACCCATTTACTCACTATGTTGTTCCTTAAAATAACATAAAACGGTTGTTGTTCCTTAAAATAACATAAAACGGTGAATTTATGTTTTATTCTTCTTCGTTCATAGTGCATGATTCGAGTGTATTAGATTTGAGAGAAGTTTGTAATTGGTCATAGGTTATGAAAACATAGTATTAATGTAGGGATTATGTTATAAGAAAGAGTAAATCGATCAAATCATAAAAAATAAACCTAGTTCCGGTGAATAGACATTGATTTGTTAAAAAACAAGTTTTATAAGGGAGTTATTTGAATAAAAAATTATAAAAGAGAGTTATTTCAAAAAAGATACGAGAGTTATTTATAATTTACTTTAAAATTAACTGTTGTTGATAATATTTTATATTAAGAGTAGGAAAAAAGAAACTTTAATGTTTTAACCCGAATAAGATTATATTTACTCGAAATATTTTGTCAACATTATTTTTAAAAATAATTTTATATTATTGCATCTACTAAAAACATCAATATTAACTGATAACATTGTTAATAAAATCAGATATCATAATGGATATAATCATAATAGGCGTTAATCCAGTTTTTATCCAAAATAAATTGTCATTTCACTAATTTCATTTCACCTCATTCCATTTTTTATTTGAGGAAAAAAATTAAATCGGTAAAACAAATCGAAATAATTGGGTAATGTCATAAAATGTGTATTTTAATGATTTTATTTTCAACTATATTTTATTTCAATTAAAAATTTTATAATTAGAGTTTAATGAAGAAATTATAGTTTAATGTAAGGATAATGGTTCAATGAAAGAAAAAAATTATTTGTTTCCTTATTTAATGAAGTGCATTTTGGAGGGAAAACTTTCATAATTTTTACTAGTCTTAAACCCGTGCAAATTGCACGGATATGCTATTAAAGACATTGTTATTATAAAAAGGTTGAAATAAATATGATTAAAGTTTAATTGCAACTTGCAAATAAAATTAAAGATTTTAGACTTCATTTGTAACTTTCACAGAACATGATTAATATTATTACTTTAAATGACAAACATCGTTAAAAAATTGAATTATATATAGCTTTTATTTAGGGTCAAGACTCGTAAATCGCTACGCAAGTTCCAACTGACCCTAATTTAATCTGACCCGTTAAAAAAATATACTCTATACTATCTTGCCTTGAATAATAAAAGATGCGAAAACTATTTTTAACCCGTATAATGACACTAACTTGAGCCGTTTTACATTTAGTGTAAAACCGAGATTTTGATACCTACAAATTTGCGAAATATTGAGCTTAACTAGCTGCAGTACGGCGGTATCCGTCTTAAAATGAAAACGAGTCAAATATACTCTTATACTTGTGCATTAGGGCAAACTTTATGTTTATCCTTAGGCATCAGTTTTAGCTCACATCTACCATATTTGATTCGTTTTGAGTTTAAGACGGATATTGCTACCTTACGTGTTGTTCTTTGCAGTTGCTACCTCAGGTCAAGGTGATGCAGCAATTGGTCATGGAATAGGCAACTACACAAGATTCAATAATGGTGTAAAATAAGATAGTTGGTGACTATACAAGCTTGTGACCGTCACAAGTAAGACGGGTTGTATAATATAAGATTGTGTTTCAGTGTAAGACGGTCCTTTATCGGTTAAACACTCGTTTACTAAACAAAGCAATCACAAGTAGGGAACATTTTGTGTTCTCAGTGAATGCTGATAGGATTGATAGCATCATTACAGGAGTTTTACAGATTCGAATTCACGACATACGGAGTACATAAAACATAATCCGGTTTGTAAACCCTCAGTTTAAAGTTCGAGGGTGACTACATACAATTTTCTTCATAAAAACCTACATATTATGCATTAGTAATCCTAATAAGCAGATTGGAGACCGAACTCTCCTGCTAGTGTTGAGGCATCGGCCATCTCAAATCTGTGTTTAGAAGGATGCATCGTCCCTACTCTGTCAGCAGCATCGGGATGTCATCATTAACACCAGGTGGAAGCTGCAAACGACGTTAATCAAAACATTAGTAATTAGTAAATGAACCAAGTACTCTGTATATAAAGGGGATCGGCAACATTTCATGCATTGTAACAGCTAACTCCGTCAATGTGCAGGCGCCAAAATCTCTTCAGCTTCCCAATTTTTGGGTGCTACAGACCTTACAGTCGATACTGAACCGCCCGACCAACCGTCATTGGCAGGATAGTTAGAACGAAAAAAGTGTGGACAAAGCAGCAAGAGCCCACATAGGCTAGCATAGTATGTGACAAAGAATAAGAAAGGGAAACTTCTGCAGCATTTGTAGCACAACTACACAGAAGGTATCACAGATTCACAGGCTCACCACATGACATGGGCCATTTTTAGGCAACAGGCCAACAATGCAACACTCAAATAGATACACCACCTATTTCAAACTACGACAATTTCATGACCATAATCCAATGTTTGTTTGTCCTTGCGAAATTAATACGGAATTGAAGATTTGGCTTTGAAAAGTCTAATTTTAGATCTCAAGTAGTCAAGTGACTGAAAAATGAGGAATAATTTTCTGTCAATGTTGTGGGGTAACAGAAAGCAACCAAATTCGTAACAGAGTACGATATTGTGGAACTCTCTCGAACATGGAATTATAGGCGTTCAATTGCGGATTAGTAGTATCAAAGCGCCAAACTTGTAATCATTGTCATTGTCATCAATGTGCTCGTTAAACAGCCAGAATGACAAAAGATAAGAAACCTATTTTAACTAGCTAACCTCACGTAATCAGATCAAAGTTCATCGGAAAACAAAATGTATACTCAGAAAGTTCCATATCCAAATTACTGTCCTTTGGGGATCAGAACTGTAATCCTACTTTTGGTAGAACACTTGCATACATTATCGCTCAATCTAGACTACCAACATAAACTTTCAATGAGATAACCAATTGTACAACCAACACAAATCAATTTCAAAGTTCTTCGCTGAACTCCTCCAACACCAAGCCACCAACTGTTTCGAAAATACTTTTCTAAACTGACAATTAGAGTCGGACAACACTAACGGTGACAGAACGATGACAGAAACACGTCTTTGAGGTGAATCTATACTCAAATTCTCAAAACAAGTAAATATGGCAAAATTTGTGTACAAAAGATGGGGAGGAGCTTAAAAGCTAACCATGCATTCAACCAACATAATTGGATTCTAGCTCAACGGAAACAAAGGAAAATCCTACGACCGCTTGTAATTACACCTATATGAAAGTTGCTGAGCTCATTTGTATTTGAAAAGTTGCTAAGCTAAGTTTATAGCTGAACTCAATAACTAGATGCAATCGGCTGTGGGATCAATTAATTGCAGCCCGGTTACTGATGCCACTATAACCAAGCAATCACATTCTTTCTACGATGATTCAGTATTCTTGACGTAATCACAAATTCACAATAACGAAACATTTATCACAAAATCTACTTCCCTAAGATTATAAATCCCCCATCTCAAAACATCATGGTCAAAGTTGGCATCAATTGACTCAAATACCAATAATTTGAGCTATAAATAACAATAGTATTGTTAGAATATAAAACCGATCTTGGGATTTCAACCATCAGCTTAAACTTTTGGTTCAGATGTTTCTTGACAAGTATAGTCAACAATCTACTTTGGAGTACCTGGTAATCTAAATAATACACTCCCTCCAAATGAATGGGGCATAAGGAGTACTCCGTAAAGTCTATGCCCCTGAAACGTAAACAAATGATCGAGACATCCAACATCCAACATCCAAAATATACTTATCCCTTCAAAACCAAGCACCCCATTTGCTTTTGCATGATCTTCAAGACTTTGCTTTGACCATGAATATATAGGGGAAGAGGGATTCGAACCTGAGCCGTCCACTATACCTCCATTTTAACCGTCTTAACCACTAGGCTAAAACATCTCGGATTTTTTTAATAAGACATGTAAATACACAATTATCATATTAACCGGTGGCGGAGCCAGGATTTGAGTTCCGGGGCGAAAATTTTTAGCGGGCAGATGAGTAATAATATAAGGGACACTCGGAAAAAAATCGAAAAACTTAACTAAAAACTTCGAAAAACAAATGATCGGAACGGAGAGAGTAATAACGAATAAATTACCTCAAAATTGAAATTCCAAGAACGGAGACTCGAACCGGAACCAAAAGTCAACCGATTCTTATCACAAGAACGAACATTCAAGAACTGATCAACGCCAAGCTTCTTATTAATAATCCCAACTTGAAAATAAATCGAGTTCGAAGGCGGTAAATCAACTCTAATCTCATCAACATCAAGCCAAAGAAACAATTTCTTGACTTGAATACCTTTTAAATGAAAAATCGACCCGTATTTGAGCTGACCCGTAATCCGTTTCTCGTAATAAACCGTGTAATCGAAGTTAATGTAGCAAGTATCAAGAAGATTAACTTGGAATTCACCTGTGGATTCGGATAGTGTGTAGGATTCGACACAGTCTGGTAATAAGCCGCTTGGTAGACCGTATTTGGCTAGGACTTCGTATACTGTTGGGGTTTGGGTTTGGATACGGGTTTCGGATCGGGTTAGGGTGAGGATGGTTAGGAGAAGGAGGATGAGGAGAGGGAGTTTTTTGGTTGGTGCCATTTTTGAGAGCTTGAGTTTTTGTGTAATTAATAATTTGGTGAATTTGTGGTTTGGTGTGGGGTTGAATGGTTGATATAGTAGTCTTGGATGTGGTCGGATCTGATAAGTTTGACTCGAGATTTGAAATGTCGATGGTTAATACTCCATAGTAGTATTGGACTAATATAGTTCCCGTGCAAATGCACGGTATTTTAGATACAGATATTTGAGAATTTTACAATTAATCAAACTACTGCAATTTACCTTCATTTTTGAAAAGGGTAGAAATTTGCATATATAATTCCAATGAGATATTTTATTAGCTTTATTTATGTAAAAGTTAAACAATGATTGATGTTATAAAATTAATTAGAACATAAATATTGTTTAATTGTAAATATAGATAGTCAACATTAACTA
>VHZZ01000038.1:131547-148982 GCA_009801015.1 Silene noctiflora | reverse complement strand
CGTAATGATTTAAAGTAACTCAAAATTAATTATAAATAGTACTCCCTACTAGAGTTCAAGATGACCCTTTTTTTCGTGAACAATAAGGACCGTATAATATATAAACAGGGATTTAAAACCGTGAATTAGGACCCTTTTTGGTAAAACTATCAGAAAAGGTAGTTGAAAACTGAAAAACTAACTGAAACCTGAAAAGGTAACTGATCAAGTGGTTGAAAATTATGAACTGATAAGGTAGTTGATTATATAAAAATATATTTGACAAACTAATTGAAAAAATAACTGATTTTGATGGAATGGCGTAAAAGGATACGAGAATTATTTAATAGTATAGATTTTCACTAATTCTCATTTGTGACGTGTGTGAACAAACTTGCAAGTGGGAGAGTCAAGTGGGGAGAGGCTTGTTAGACGTCACAGACGGAGTGATAGATTTTAGGGGTAAAAAAGAAAAATCAAATCAAATCAGGTATCTGAAATCTCAAATGCTACCCTAGGTAGCATTTTATTTCAGGTAACTTATTTGGTTAAATAAGTACGCTTATAAACAAATAAGGTACCTGAAATTTTGGTCAAATAAGCTATTTTGACCAAATCAGATACATAAAATGTCTTGCCAAACAGAGCTTTATTATACCGATACCTCGACTTTTTCAATAAAGACAAGCCGATTTGAAATGAGCCTCTCTTATTTGGATAAGTGTGACTCGTCGATAGATAGATCTAGGTAGCATAATTGAATTTATCTACCGGATATTACGGGATAAATCATAATTTAATAATGTGTGTTTCGAATTCAATGAAGAGACAGTGTAGTCTACGTGTATATATCCTTACCATTCAAAGCACCGGCGGCCTTTATAAGGTCATGGCCTTGGAAATTGTCTTGTGGCCTTGAATCGGTTCTGTACTTTCCAGATTAAAGTTTGACAAATATTTTCTACAGATTGCATGTTTGTATCCATAGTGAGACCTAGCTAAACGGGTTATTAGGCCGGGTTTGGGTAGGGTCAATTCAGGTCTTTCGTATTATCGGGTTATTTTGTGTCGGGTCGAGTCGTTTCGGATTCCGAGTGTTTTTTGGGTAGACCTGGCAAATCGGGTCGGGTCTTTCATTGATTTCAGGTCATCTCAGGTCATTTCGGTTTTCGGGTCAGTTTTTGGTAACCGGGTCGGGTCATTGAATAAGAGAAAAAAAGTCATTTAAATTCTTTTCGGTTCAATTAGAGCTATGTTTTGTCAGGTCATTTTCGGGTTGGGTGGTTTCAGAACGGATAATTTTCGGGTTGAGTGGTTTCAGAACGGATCATTTTTGGCTCGGGTCAGTTACGGGTCAAGAGCTCGGGTCGGGTCGGGTTTTCGGGTCACATTCGGGTGATGTAGTTGGGTCAGCCTTTTCGGGTCTCGGGTCAATCGGGTCGGGTTACTTTTGCCAGGTCTATTTTTGGGTATGTCGGTTGGGTCATTTTTCATGTAAGCGGGTCTGATTATTTTGCATTCGGGTCAATTTTTACTTTAGTTTACCTATTTTTACTTTAGTTTTGAAAATTGATTCTTTATTTTAACATTAACAATATTAGTGTGCTTTTAGATTAACTAGTTTTAATCCTGTGCAAAAATTGCACGAGTTATTTTTAGAATTATACTTACAAAATGTGATTAAGGTTCTGATTTTTATAATTAATATAACTTACACTATATAACTTAAGCTAAATTAATAAAAAGAATACTTTTATAAATATCAGGGTTATGATCATAATTTTGTGTAAGAGGATTTTTTTATTCAATATCATCATGTATTGTAGGTGAATAATGAAAATGGATAGTTTTTTTAGTGGTGGGTCATGAGACTAAAATTAATTAGCCAATAAGAAGTTTTTAAAAGACTCATCTTTTATATATAGAAGATCATTTTAAGTCTATTTTAGTCAATTAGAGTTGTGTTTCGAATCGAATCGGGTCATTTCGGGTCAGGTAGAGTCAATTCGGGAATCGGGTCAAGACGAGGGTTGTAGTTTGGGTCAATTTCAGGTATCGGGTCAAATTTTTCAGGTCGGGTTGGTTTTGCCATATCTATGACCATAGACCATAGTCCAATACAGACATGTCATGTTGACATGGTCGGAAAGTTTATAGACTTTTCGTTAAGACGGAGACATAGTAACAATAAGCAATAAATTTTCCAACTCATATATTGTATTGATTTTGCACATTGAAAATAATAAACATTGACATACTAACTTAAACTAACAGAATTTATTATGAGTATTATTCATAGAAATTGAATAACTATAATATCCATAATAATCAATGATGTATTAACAAAAAGTTTTGTTTTTTCCCATTTTTTTTGGATAATGTTAAATACAACCCTAATGGTTGTATTTAAGGACGTAAATCCTTCCAAATTTGGTGTTATTATAGGAATTTATGACAACATTGCACAGAAAATGATGTAATTAATAACAATATTAACTATTAATTTTTTTTTAGCTTCTTAAATACAGCCCTTAGGGTTGTATTCATCATTTTCCTTTTTTTTTTTATTATCATGTTACTATTGTTAGTCTCTCTTTTTGTCAAACTAGCAAAATGACAAATCTAGTCCATGAAAATTTATTCAGCAAGTCTTTGTGGTTGTCTTTTAAAAAGCACAAATTCCGGTCTGTAACGGATATAAGATAAGATAAAAATAGAGTGGTTAGAGATTAGCAATCTGTTTCATCTTATATACCCACATGGATATACTTGACCCTTCACAAGGGAGACTTGCTGATCAAAACGATCTCTCACAAGTCACAACTTCCCCTTACTCTTTCCTAATCGGCCTAATGTTCCTTTTTTAGTCGGGTTTTATTCCCTCTTTCTTATTTGAAAACTTTTGTGTATTTCAAATTCAACTCCATAATAATTCAAATTAATTACCTTATTTTTCTGCCAAAAAATGGAAACATTAGGAAAATTAGAAGGGAGTATAACTCGTGAGAGGTCTTTTTAAAATGACGAAAACTATCCATCTTATTTATTTGTGAAATTTATTTGGCCAACGACCAACAACCCTTGTGATATGACTGTTATGACTGTTAATGAAATAATGAGTACTACAATTTCTGGTAGATTTTATGGTCCCTAAATTTTGCCAATTCAATAGCAGACAAACCCATGATAGGCTATTTATGATGTATACGGAAGTACACGTCTTAAACTTAAAACGGGTTAAGTAATGACTCATTTGCATAGATAGAACAAAAAGTTTATTATTCCCAAAACATTTCCTTTTTATCTTAAAAGAGAGACTTTTTGTTTACGGAAAATGTCCGCAGTGCCCTTGAGGTTTGCTTTTTGCCCGAAATATCCAATTTTTTGATTTAAAAAATTTTATGTGGCCATAACTCGTGTTAACGAATTCAGAAAGTGATAATTTTTTTTTCAAACTGATCATCTTTCCAAGAACTACGACTTGAGAAAATTTTTTGTTGAGTTTGGAATTCGTGACCAAGACATATGATCACTCAAAGTTTGTTCGGTCAAAAAAAACTTTGATACGCAATAACTCCTAGCCACAGGATGCAAATACGATATTTTTTTTTTGAAATCGTAGTTCTCGGAAAGATGATCGATCTGAACAAAAAATTATCACTTTCTGAAATCGTAAACACGAGTTATGCCCTCTTAAAGTTCTCCGGATAAACAAATTGGGTATTTCGGACAAAATGTCAAACTTCAAAGACACCGCGTGCATTTCCGTTTTGTTTATGACTATAATAAAGGCCACCGAATAAGGACTTGTTCTATTTCACCTAACTCTTAACATTGAATTTTATGAACCTAATATAGGTACTCCATCACTACCATTTTAACAACAAACATGTCCTTTATTTATCTCATACTAAATATACTAGTATAGTTCCCGTGCAAATGYACGGCTTTTTAAGAGAAGGATATTAAAGTTTATAACAATTAATTTATAGTAATTTAACTTATTTTGAAATTTAGTGAGAAACTATACTATCGTTGTGTCTCATATAATGAATTGTAAAATAGAAGGTTCAATAAYTTTACYCCGAATAGAATTTGTGTGTTMTGTGGATACTATTTTGTCAACATTGTTTTTAAAAAGAATGATATTATATGATTACATATTTACATCCATTAAAAGTATAAATAATTAAACATTAACTGATGATTTTTTGAGTAAAAAAATATTTTATTTATTTATGTCATGTAAATATAAAGAGAATAATAATGAGATTACTTAATGAGAGTGGAGACCACTATTAGAAGCTGAATAATTAGGCGGGAAACTTAAGCGGAAAAAATTGAAGTTTTGTTAATCTTTTAGTATAGAGAGGATTGTCCTCTTCTAATTTCTAAGTATAGTTATTAGTAAAAATAAAAGTAAGACTCGATCATTCTGACTTAATTTCAGCTCATTTTAATATAGTTCAGCTCTATTTTGTTCAATTTAGCTCTGTTCAGCTTATCTATTCACGAATTAACTCTTAGTTCAGCTTCATTCAGTTCAGATCGGTTTCTTTCAGCCGAAAAGAAAGGACCAAGTCTCTTTTTGGACGGTAGTATTCATTTTAAGATGAAAATTGATCAAATCTGCTTTTATTTACATGTTACAGAGTATATGACAAACATTTTATTAGTCTCCTAACATTTTCCTTTTGCCTAATCTATTATACTTGACTCGTTTTAAGTTTAAAATGAGTATTGTCATTTTAAACAAAAAAATTGTGCAAAAAATAATGAAAATACCAAATTATTCTTAATAAAATGTTTCCACTCCATTCAAGTACTCTTTTATTTTCTCTTCGTCAAAGGGTAATAACGATATTTTTTATTTCAATTCAATTTCATTTTCTCTACCTCTTTTCTATGAATTATATTTTTATTTTTGGTGACATGCGGGACTTACAATCGCTACTTTTAATGTACACGGGGTGATTTTAGATAACTTTCCAATCACAATTAGTCAATTACAAATATTAATATAACAGTACATAGCAATCGCAATAACTAAATAAAGTCTTGACATTTTAAGCTTCGAATATTGTACTAGTCATGCGTCACATTTATTTTTTCATTTTAAGCTTCGTATATGAAATTGAACCAATCGAAAATTATGATTAAATTTCTCATTTAATTTTATTGTTAAAAATTGCAATTGGTACATAATTCAATTAAACAATAATAATGCAAATTAAAATACAAAATAAAAAGTGAAACACCAAAGTAGGAGGCCATAGAACATTTGTAGACTCGACCATGTATTGCCAATGCTGCCGTTAGTCGGCGCCTTGGCGACCGGTGTACTGGTGCTATCCAAAGCCTTAGCTGCAACCGGAAAAGATAGTAATTAGCAAGACGATAACATGCCTAACACATAGAGGTGGCATCGGGCCGGTCTCGGGCCGGGCCAGGCGGGCTCTTTTGGTCAGACCCGGGCCAGGCCAAAGGGAAGGGCGGGCTGGGAGCGGGTCAAAGGCGGACCGGGTCTAGGTATTGTGACCCGGGTCAGGCCAGGGAGGGGGTGGGCTGGGTCGGGTCTGGCCGGGCCGGGCCAGGCTATTTGCTAGGGGGCTAAATCGGGCCGGGTCAGCCGTGCTGATGGCCATCTCTACCAACACATAGATATCATAAGGAGGTCAAATGTATGCAATCTTAAAAAAACATAACGGGTTTAGTTTAAATCCGCTATAAGGAGACTTACGAGTTGAAGAGGGAGTCGCGGAAGCAGCACCTTTGTCGAAATCAGTAAAGACCTTAGCCTCCGGGGAATTGGGTGCCAGGTGGAGTAGAGCTGAATCAAGCCGAATTTAAATGGGTTAACGACTTTGCTGTATGCATATAACAGTCTCATATAAAACTCGGAAAAACAGAGGCATACCAGGGCATACAGAAATATCTTTATCAGGGGAATTGCATTTAACAGGAAGACCAAGAGCTAAAGTACTATTAATTTTCAAACCGAGACTCGGATCGTCTTTATCCTTAATCAAAATACACAGACATTTCTTATTACTCTTAACCAGTTGATTAAGACCAGTGCAACAATCCATTGTAGGTGCCTTGGCCTGGTTTCCGACGTAAGGAAGACAGGTTGCTAGACCTACTAACTGGTCTGCACACTCTTTTTTATCCTGGTTTATGTCGCCATTCGCGATATTTACTAGCATCATCAGCAACACAATGCTGCCATATCTAAGCATTTTGTAAGTTTTGGTTATTTTAGGTGATATTGATTTAGTAGTTAGTACTTAGTACTATTGTGAGCTGTGTGGCTTGTGACTTTGATGTGAATGTGAATGTGAGTGTGGGGATTTTATATGAATGCACATAAAGGAAATGGGAAGATTCATAAAGATGGAGTGCATGTTGATGCAATAATTGTATACCAATTATTAGCTTTTTTTTGGTAAAAGAACAACGATGTTATACAGATGTTAACTAGTTTAGTTGATAAAGTCATGAACGGTGGTACTTATGGTATGAGTTTAACCTCCGTCAGTATTAACATCGTCCTTGCAACTCTCTTTCCACCGTAGTTTGGTTGGTAAAGTCATGAACGATGGTACTTATGATGTGACTTTAACCTCCGTCGGCATTAACTGTCCTTGTGACTCTCTTTTCACCATAGTTTAGTTGGTAAAGTCATGAACGGTGGTACTTATGATGTGACTTTAACCTCCGTCAGTATTAACATCGTTCTTGTGACTCTCTTTCTACCGTAGTTTAGTTGGTAAAGTCATGAGCGATGGTACTTATAATGTTAGTTCAACCTCCATCAGCATTAACATAGTCCTTGTGACTCTCTTTCCACCATAGTTTAGTTGGTAAAGTCATGAACGGTGGTACTTATGATGTGAGTACAGTTCAACCTCCATCGGCATTAACATCGTCCTTGTGACTCTCTTTCCACCAAAAAAACACGACATTGTGTGAGATTGTTGTAGGTGTACAATAACTTTACACCACATTTACTGTTGCGGGCAAGCTAAGCTGGCCCGCCTCACGAGTCATAAGCAAGGTATGCGATCTCGCGGATCCATTCCAACCCAATCCATTCCCCATGAGGGTCGGGCTCGATCCACACCCCTCAAGCTTGTCTTGATCCCGCCGAAAAGTCGTCAAACTTTGTCTATTACCGAATCGCGACTCTGAAAGTAAGTCGTGAGACATCTCAAGTTAAGACCGTCTTCGTAAAATCTATTGTTTACATTAATATTTTTGGATGAAATTGTATCATTGCTTTAAGGGATCTATCAGCGTGGAAAATAGGACTTCGATGCAAGTTTGTCCACATAAACCATGATAGGTATAATATAGATATCCGTGATTAACCAGTTTTTTTTTTTTTTGTTCAAATGAGCGCACTATGTCGCGGGTGAGAATTGAACCCCAACTTCATGGTCGGGGTAAAAGAGCTCTTACTGTACGACTATTGTATAGTACATACTTTATTACCATACTAGTTTAGCACCCGTGCAATAAATGCACGGTATATATAGTTTTTATTTTTAATAAATTATTTATATAATAATGGTATCTCATTAATTGTTTTTTTTCTCATTATTGTATTTTTCTTTGAGAAAAAAAAGGTTGAAACTGAAAATTACGCAAGATCATTGAGTAATGTGCTGAAATGTATTTTAAAGAAAATATTTTTTATACCCCAGTGCTAATGATTTCAGTTTGTAAATTCTCTCAATTTTTTTTGTCAGGGAAGTAATTAAACGATTTACAATTTTGTTTTATAGGTAATATAGGTAAGTCATTTTCAAATARTAGTATCAATAAAAGATTTAGTAATTTATAACTTTATATAAATTTTATTTATATTTTAATTAAAAGATTATACTTTAGAATTTAGTGAAAATAATATAATTTRAAGCAAAAATAATAATTTAAATGAAATAAATTATAATTATTAATTTTCTTATTTAGTAAATGCACTTAAATTGTTATTAGCTTCCATATTTAAGAAGATGCTTTTTGGAGGGAAAAAAACTTTGAGATCACCTATTCTTTTAGTATATAGGGGATTGAACCCGAATATATTTTTTTCTTATAATTTAACCCGACCTATTAATTAGGTAATTAATTAATACTATTTTGAATCCGGTGTAATAAATGTACGATATATAGAGTTAATATTTAATAAATTATTTATATGAAATTGTACCTTAATAAATTGTTCACATTTTTCATCATTATACTTTGCTTTAAGAAAAAAGAAAATTAACTAAAAGAATTGAGCAATATGTTGAAATGTATTTTAATGAAAATATTTTTGTATACCAGAAGGCTAATGATTTCAATTTATAATTTTTCTTATTTTTTTTTTCTGTCACAAAGCTAATTAATAATGATTCACAACTTTGTTTTATACTGAGTACGGGTCAAGTGATTCTCTAATAATAATATCAATAAAATATTTAAATATAATTTTATTTATTTCAATTAAAGATTATAGTTTAAAGTTTAGTGAAAATAATATAACTTGATGAAAGGTTTATTAATTTTAAAGTACTATTTTTTTAGTTGTGCGATTGTTATGTACGGGTACGACAAGTTTAGCTAGTTTAGCTGGTAAAGTAGTTGACGTTGTTGTTATAGTGTGTGTTCAAAACCCATCACGGTCAAATAAAACTAGTGATTGGCTAACACGGTTAATATGTGGTCGTTAAGGTTCAGTACGTAGCCTTATCTTATAAAGTTTGAAGTTGTAAAATTGGAAACTCGTTTACGAAAGGTTTGCAATTTTCAAATATAAAAATAACTAATAAACTTTATATAAAACAATTTTACGTTATAAATTTTTATAAAATCATACCATCGACAGTTTTAGTCTCCCGTATAAAATGTTTGTTATATAAAAAAATGGTTTTCTGAGGAGCATTTAAGTAATTGTAAAATTAACCAATGGCTTATGGTTCGAAGTAAAATAATAACAAAAAAAAAAAAATGATTATAAAAGAAATTTAAGTGCATCTCATAATAATGCAGCTCTTTATTTTTTTAAGCTAAATCAAAAGGCTATTATTATGTAATAATGTTATTAGATTATTTTTGGTAATTATAATATAGCCTATAATTATTAATTAAGCTTCTAAATGTTGATAGATTATAGTGTCATATTTTCGGCAATTATCACAAGAGATAAATTAAATGAATAGATTTTACTTAGGCGGGGAAAAAAATCAAGGAGATAACGATATCTGTCAAGTTTAGCGGTAGTGGTGGCCCTGAGAATCGTTAGTAATTGAAAATCTCTCGATTTTAAACAATCATTGCCAATACAGTAGAGATTCAGATCCGTTTTCTTACATGTAAATTTTCAATTACTTACGATTGGCAATGACTGTTTTCAAACGAGAACCTGTAAGAAAACGGATCTGAATGATATGACTTCAATGAACAGTACATTTTTTTCGTAAAAGTACAAAACTTTCATTTAATATTTCAAATTTTGACAACTGGAAATATTTTTGTAGCCAGAGTAAGACCGTCTCGCACAATAAATAAGGGATAGTATATTAGCTCCACGTAGTGATAATTGAATGCTGTAGTCTTCAATTGATTGCATGCCTCTGCATGACTGCGGACTCTGCCTAGATAGTAACAAAATTTGTCCAGACCCGAATGATCCAATCTGAATAACTGGACCCGAACCTGACCGACACCCGAACGGAGGACTGAACTTAACCCGTCTTGACTTTCATTGTACTCTTGTACTTATAGGAACTCAAAAACTTATTCTGCATCCAAAGCCAGAAGGCAGTAACAGCATAGATAAAAAAAATGGAGGGCGAAAATGACTATCGAGTCGCGGTTGTTATGGTCCCTTTTCCGGCTCAAGGCCACCTTAACCAACTCCTTCATCTCTCCCGTCTCGTTATCTCCTACGGCATTCCGGTGCACTATGCAGGGTCTGCCATGCACAACCACCAAGCCAAGGTCCGGGTCCAAGGTTGGGACACCGAAAGTCTAACTAAGATCCAATTCCATGACTTCCAACTCCCTCCCTACGCTTCACCTCCTCCAAAACCCGACCTTTCTGTCCCCTTCCCGGTTCACCTTCAACCACTTTTCGATATTTCAACAAATCTACGAAAACCCGTGTCTGAACTCTTGGACCAACTCTCGGCAAAGTGTCGCAGAATCATTGTTGTTTATGACAGCATGATGGCTTCTGTAGTCCAAGATGTAAAGTTCATTCCAAATGCCGAACCCTTCCGTTTTGTTACCGTTGCTGCCTTCAGCCAGTTCTTTGGTTTCTGCGGAGCTATGCCGGAATCAGAAAAACCTTTTCGAATAGATCCAAGTATTACTATCCATAGATGTAATCCTTCTGGAAAAGGGATAACTACACCAGAGATCGTAAGGTCATTCTTTGCTCAGGTGAAATTCTGGGGGTTCGAGTCTGGACGAATCTACAATACATCAAAGGTGATAGAAGGTCCATATGTTGAGATGCTGGAAAAACTCTGGGGGAATGATACTGAAACCAAATACTTTGTCCTCGGACCTTTTAATCCGGTGAAAATGACACCCGGCAATGGGAAAAGACATAGATGCCTAGAATGGCTCAATGAACATGACAAAGGGTCTGTGATATACGTCTCTTTCGGAACAATGACATCACTAACAGAAGAGCAGATTGGAGAATTGGCTACCGGGTTAGAAAAAAGTGGACAGAAGTTTATATGGGTGCTCAGAAATGCTGATAAAGGTGATGCATTCGATAGCGCGAAAGATGGCTATCCCAAGCTTCCGGAAGGGTATGAAGAAAGAGTCAAGGACAGGGGAATGGTAGTCCGAGAATGGGCCCCACAGCTAGACATTCTAGCGCACTGGTCAATAGGCGGGTTCATGAGTCATTGTGGTTGGAACTCGTGCATTGAGAGTATTAGCATGGGGGTCCCTATAGCAGCGTGGCCTATGCATTCCGACCAGCCGCTGAATGCTATTTTGATAACAGAAGTGCTAAGAATTGGTGTCATGGTGAGGGATTGGGAAGACAGTGGGAAGCTAGTTAGTTCAGCTACTATTGAGAGTGTAATCAAAACATTAATGACAACCAAGGAAGGTGAGCAGATGAGGAAAAGAGCTTCAGAACTCGGTGATGATGTTCGAAAATCAGTTGCAAAAGGTGGCGCTTCATCCGCAGAAATGGCTGCTTTCATAGCTCATATCACAAGATGAGGTACATTCTCGGAGTATTACCTGCATCAGCATTAGTAGTACATCAGTTAAACGGGTCATCGGGGTTTAAGATAGTTTGGGTGTAATAGTTCCTTCCCTGTCATATGAGTTAGGGTTATTTGGGTTTTGTTTGGTTAGTTTCAGGTAGATTGTCTTAGGTCGTGTTGTGGCACAATAAAAAAGAAAGAAGATGAATAAGCATTGATTGCAACCTCATTGATTGTCTTAGTACATCAGTTAAACATGTCGTCTATCTGGAAATGTACTACCTCCTAGCTCATTGATTGCAACCTCCAGATTCTCGCAACTTTCCTGCAGAAAGAAGATGAATAAGCATTAGTCACCTAAGGAACGGAATTTGTGAAGTCATAAAGCCACATGGTGAGAGTAACCCAAATCCTAATATATTCGTCATTTAATTATAGGGTTGAGGGATTGTTCCGACATGTTAGACTGTCTTCTACATTATAAGTGGACATGAAAGTTGGCATTGTGCATAATCGAGTGAGCATGAAGCTTCTGCTTTCACCATCTCTTTCCAAGCAACTATAACAGAATGAAGCTAAAACTCGAAAGGAATTTCCATCCTATACACGCGACAGTGCGACACCCATCTTTCAGCTGTCAAATAACTGGGGGTCGAATATCTAAAACATATGTTTTGCATACAGTGAAAATCTAGATAAACATTAGCATATTACCCGAATGCCTTATATTCTCACGCGTCCCGGCTAAGGGGCATGGTAGGGAGGGATACGAGTCTGATGTAAGCAACCTTACCTAACACAGAGCGACTATTTCACATAAAATCATCCTAAATACAGAGTAGCAACTTTAATATATTCAATTAAAACAACATGAAGCTGGTACTACGTAATGATTATGATTATTATAATTTAAGAATTTGGTTTTGAATTAAGGCAATAACCACATACATAAAATATGGCTTTTCAATGTGTTAGAAGTAGACCTGCTAAACGGGACTACCTGTTCAAGATAGTTTGGTACATTGTGCACCTCCCGTTATTTCAGGTTGGGTTATTCGGGTTCATACGTATTTTGTTTGTGCAGCCAAAAAGGCTTGGTTTGGTTTGTATTTTCGAAAGTGCCATCATTGTACTGCAAAATAGCATGTAAAGAAACTACAACTAAGCCAGACTGCAAAAGAGATGATGTGTTCTCCCTGAATTTCACAAAGCAAAGCAAGAGCCCTCAATACTTAAGCATTACCGAGTATAACTATGTAACACACAGTCACACATTCAACATTCAAAAACATATCATTGTAAGACCACCTGCGTAATATACGCAACTAATGAAAGGACATGAACATTTAATTAGTAATTCGGCACTTTTTATAATACTCGGTAAACAATTAAAACAAGATGAGGAAACTTAATCCCCAAAATCAAACAGACCCTCAGGTTTTGTTCGGATACAATTGTGGGAGGGAAGGGCACAGGATATGGATATGGAAGGAAATGGAGAGGGTGGTGAGGAAGAATTGTTCCTTTACCTTTCCCTCCCTTTCTCTTTAGCCTCAATCAAATAAAGGGGTCAGCATAAGACTTGGCTCATATTGAAGTGTACAATACACGGTTTTCGAGATTTCGTGGTTCTGGAAACAAATTAACCGGAAATGACACAAAAGGTTCCTCGGATCAGGTAAACCGGCCACACAAATTTTGAGGGCCACACAAATTTTGAGAAGTAACGGAAGACATTTGGGTTTGCTGGTGTGCGATAAACCAGCATTCGTCGAACATTAGATAATCATGAAAAATGGATTAATACTCGTTATTTGGGCCTGAAATCGAATACGTTAACCCGTGAAATGAGCTCAGACACGTGGTAGAAAATACGGGGAAAAAGAACAGTGTTCTGATATGACCCTCCGAACGGCTCATATTGAAGTATATAATACACGTTTTTCGAGATTCCGGGATCCTGGTACAAAATTAACCGGAAATAACAAAAAAGGTACCTCGGATCAGGTAAACCGACCACTTAAATTTTGAGAAATAACAGAAGACATTTGGGGGTCATGGTGTGCGATAAACCAGCATTCGTCGAACCTTCGATAATCACGAAAAATGGATTAATACTCGTTATTTGGGCCTGAAATCGAATACGTTAACCCGTGAAATGACCTCGGCCACGTGGTAGAAAACCCGATGGTCCGATAAGACCTTCCGAACAGCTCATCTTGAAGTGTATAATACACGTTTTTCGAGTTGCCGGGATCCTGGAACAAAATTAACCGGAATTCACACAAAAGGTTCCTCCGATCATTGGCCACACAAAATTTGAGAAGTAACGGAAGATATTTGGGGTGCTGGTGTGCGATAAACCAGCATTCGTCGAACCTTTGATAATCATGAAAAATAGATTAATACTCGTTATTTGGGCCTGAAATCAAATAGGTTAACCAGTGAAATGACCTCGGACACGTGGTAGAAAATACGGGGGAAAAAGAACCGTGGTCCGATATGACCTTCCGAACCGCTCATATTGAAGTGTATATATAATACACGGTTTTCGAGATTCCGGGATCTTGAAACAAAATTAACAAAAAATCACACAAAAGGTTCCTTTGATCAGGTAAATTGGCCACATAAATTTTGAGAATTAACGGACGACATTGGGGGTGCGATAAACCAGCATTCGTCGAACCTTCCATAATCATGAAAAATGGATTAATACTAGTTATTTGGGCCTGAAATCGAATAGGTTAACCCGTGAAATGACCACGGACACGTGGTAGAAAATCCGGGGGAAAAAGAACCATGGTCCGATTTGACCTTCCGAACAGCTCAGATTGAAGTGTATAATACATAGTTTTCGAGATTCCGGGGTACGGGAACAAAATTAACCGTAAATCACAAAAAAGGATCCTCAGATAAGGTAAACCGACCACACAAATTTTGAGAAGTAACAGAAGACATTTGGGGGTGTAGGTGTGCGATAAACCAGCATTCGTCGAATATTAGATAATTATGAAAAATGGATTAATAATCGTTATTTGGGCCTGAAATCGAATACGTTAACCGGTGGAATGACCAAAGACACATGGTAGAAAACCCGGGGAAAAAGAACACGGGTCCGATAGGACCTTCCGAACGGCTCATATTGAAGTGTATATACACGTTTTTCGAGATTCCGGGGTCCTAGTACAAAATTAACCGGATAACACAAAAGGTTCCTCGGATGAGGTAAACCGGCCACACAAATTTAGAGAAATAACGAAAGACATTTGGGGGTGCTGGTGTGCGATAAACCAGCTTTCGTCGAACATTAGATAATCATAAGAAATGGATTAATACTCGTTATTTGGGCCTGAAATCGAATACGTTAACCCGTGAAATGACCACGGACACGTGGTAGAAAATCCGGAGAAAAAGAACTGTGGTCCGGTATGACCTTCCGAACGACTCATATTGAAGAGTATAATACACCTTTTTTCGAGATTCCGGGGTCCTGCAACAAAATTATCCGTAAATCACAAAAAAGGTTCCTCGGAACAGGTTAACCGGCCATAAAAATTTTGAGAAATAACGAAAGACATTTGAGGGTGCTGGTGTGCGATAAACCAGCTTTCGTCGAACATTGGATAATCATGAAAACTGGATTAATACTCGTTATTTGGGCCTGAAATCGAATAGGTTAACCTTTGAAATGACCTCGGACACGTAGTAGAAAATCGGGGAAAAATATCTGTGGTCCGATATGGCCTTCCGAACGGCTTATATTGAAGTGTAATACACGTTTTTCGAGATTCCGGGGTCCTGAAACAAAATTAACCGGAAATCACACAAAAGGTTCTTCCGATCAGGTAAATTGGACACACAAATTTTGAGAAGTAACGGAGGAAATTTGGAGGTGCTGGTGTGCGATAAACGAACTTTCGTTGAACATTAGATAATCATGAGAAATGGATTAATACTCGTTATTTGGGCCTGGAAAAGAATACGTTAACCCGTGAAATGACCTCGGACACGTGGAAGAAAATCCGGGGGAAAAAAAACTCTGGTGCGATATGACCTTCCAAATGGCTCATATTAAAGTGTATAATACATGTTTTTCGAGATTCCGGGGTCCTGGAACAAAATTAACCGAAAATCACACAAAAGGTTCCTTTTTGTAAATTGGCCACACAAATTTTGAGAATTAACGGAAGACTTTTGGGGGTGCTGGTGTCCGATAAACAAGCATTCGTCGAACCTTAGATAATCATGAGAAATAGATTAATACTCATTAGAAATCGAATGGGGTTAGTTAACCCCTGAAATGACCTCGGACACGTGGAAGAAAATCCGGAGGAAAAAGAACGGTGGTCCGATATGACCTTTCGAACGGCTCATATTGAAGTGTATAATACACGTTTTTCAAGATTTCAGGGTCCTGAAACAAAATTAACCGAAAATCACACAAAAGGTTACTCTGATCAGGTAAATTGGGCACACAAATTTTGAGAATTAACGGATGACATTTGGGGGATGCGGGTGTACAATAAACCAGCATTCGTCGAACCTTCGAGAATCAGGAAAAATGAATTAATACTCGTTATTTGGGCCTGAAATCGAATACATTAACCAGTGAAATGACCTCAAACACGTGGTAGAAAATCCGGCGGAAAAAGAACCGTGGTCCGATAAGACCTTCCGAACGGCTCATATTGTAGTGTATAATACATAGTTTATGAGAGGGTACTGAATAAAATTAACCGTAAATCCCAAAAAAGGTTCCTCGGATTAGGTAAACCGGCCATACAAATTTTGAGAACTAACAGAAGACATTTGGGGGTGTTAGTGTGCGATAAACCAGCATTCGTCGAACCTTCGATAATCATGAAAAATGGATTAATACTCGTTATTTCGGCCTGAAATCGAGTAGTTTAACCCGCGAAATGACCTCGGACACGTGGGAGAAAATCCGTGGGAAAAAGAACCGTGGTCCGATATGACCTTCTAAACGACTCATATTGTAGTGTATAATACACAGTTTTCGAGATTCCGGGGTACTAAACAAATTTAACCGTAAATCACAAAAAGGTTCCTCGGATCAAATAAACCGGCCACACAAATTTTGAGAGGTAACGGAAGACAGTTGAGGGTGCTGGTGTGCGATAAAAAAGCATTCCTCGAACATAAGATATTCATGAAAAATGGATTAATACTCGTTATTTGGGCCTCAAATCGAATACGTTAACCCATGAAATGATCTCGGACACGTGGTAGAAAATCAAGGGAAAAAGAACAGTGGACCGATATGACCTTCCGGACGGCACATACTGAATTGTATAATACACGTTTTTCGAGATTTCGGGGTCCTAGAACAAAATTAACCGGAAATCACAAAAAAGGTTCCTCGGATCAGGTAAACCGGCCACACAAATTTTGAGAACGGAAGACATTTGCGGTTACTGGTATGTTATAAACCAGCATTCGTCGAATATTAGATAATAATGAAAAATGGATTAAGACTCGTTATTTGAGCTTGAAATCGAATAAGTTTACCTGTGAAATGACCTCGGACACGTAGAAAATCCGGGGAAAATGATCTTTGGTCCGATATGGCCTTCCGAACGGCTTATATTGAAGTGTAATTATACATGTTTTTCGAGATTTCGGGGTCCTGGAACAAAATTAACCGGAATTCATTAAAAAGGTTCCTCCGATCAGGTAAACTGGCCACACAAATTTTGAGAAGTAACGGAAGACATTTAGGGGTGCTGGTGTGCGATAAACTAGCTTTCATCGAACATTGGATAATCATGAGAAATGGATTAATACTCGTTATTTGGGTCTGAAATCGAATACGTTAACCCGTGAAATGACCTCGGACACGTGGTAGAAAATCCGGTGGAAAAAGAATTCTGTCCGATATGACCTTCCAAACGGCTCATATTGAAGTGTATATAATACACGTTTTTCGAGATTCTGGAGTCCTGGAACAAAATTAACTGGAAATAACACAATAGGTTCCTCGGATCAGGTAAACCGGCCACACAAATTTTGAGAAGTAACGGAAGACATTTGGGGTGCTGGTGTGCGATAAACCAGCTTTCGTCGAACATTTGATAATCATGAGAAATGGGTTAATACTCGTTATTTGGGCCTGAAATCTAATACGTTAACCCGTGAAATGTCCTCGGACACGTGGTAGAAAATCCGGTGGAAAAAGAACTCTGTCCGATATGACCTTCCAAACGGCTCATATTG
>VHZZ01000038.1:70709-93029 GCA_009801015.1 Silene noctiflora | reverse complement strand
GGGTCCTGGAACAAAATTAACCGGAATTCACACAAAAGGTTCCTCTGATCAGGTATATTGGCCACACAAATTTTGAGAAGTAACGGAAGACATTTGGGGTGCTGGTATGCGATAAACCAGCATTCGTCGAACCTTAGATAATCAGGAAAAATAGGTTAATACTCGTTATTTGGGCCTGAAATCGAATAGGTTAACCAGTGAAATGACCTGACACATGGTAGAAAATCCGGGGGAAAAAGAAACGTAGTCCGATATGACCTTCCGAACGGCTCATATTGAAATGTATAATACACGGTTTTTGAGATTCCGGGGTCCTGAAACAAAATTAGCCGGAAATCACACAAAAGGTTCCTCTGATAAGGTAAACCGGCCACGCCACACAAACTTTGAGAAGTAACGGAAGACAGTGCGGGTGTGCGATAAACCAGCATTCGTCGAACATTAGATAATCATGAAAAATGGATTAATACTCGTTATTTGGGCCTGAAATCGTATACGTTAACCCGTGAAATGACCTCGAACACGTGGTGGAAAATCGGGGGAAAAAGAACTATGGTCCGATATTACATTCCGAACGGATCATATTGTAGTGTATAATACACATTTTTCGAGATTCCAGGGTCTTGGAACAAATTTAACCGGAAATCACAAAAAAAGATTACTCGGATAAGGTAAACCGGCCACAGAAATTTTGAGAAATAACGAAAGACATTTGGGAGTGCTAGTGTTCGATAAACCAGCTTTCGTCGAACATTAGATAATCATGAAAAATGGATTAATACTCGTTATTTGGATTTGAAATCGAATACGTTAACCCGTGACCACGGACACGTGGTAGAAAATCCGAGGAAAAAGAACTATGGTCCGATATGACCTTCCGAACGACTCATATGGAAGAGTATAATACACGCTTTGCGAGATTCCGGGGTCCTCGAACAAAATTATCCAGAAATCAAAATAAAGGTTCCTCGGAACAGGTAAACCGGCAACACAAACTTTGAGAAATAACGAAAGACATTTGAGGGTGCTGGTGTGCGATAAACCAATTTTCGTCGAACATTAGATAATAATGAAAACTGGATTAATACTCGTTATTTGGACTAGAAAATCCGGGAAAAAAGAACTATTGTCCGATATGACCTTCCGAACGGCTCATATTGAAGTGTATAATACACGTTTTTCGAGATTCTGGGGTCCTGCAACAAAATTAATCGGAAATCACAAAAAAGGTTCCTCGGATCAGGTAAACCGACCACACAAATTTTAAGAAATAACGAAAGACATTTAGGGGTGCTGGTGTGCGATAAACCAGCTTTCTTCGAACATTAGATAATCAAGAAAACTGGATTAATACTCGTTATTTGGGCCTGAAATCGAATAGGTTAACCCGTGAAATGACCTCGGACACGTGGTACAAAATCCAGGGGAAAAAGAACAATGGTCCGATATGGCCTTCCGAACGGCTCATATTGAAGTGTATAATACCCGTTTTTTGAGATTTCGGGGTCCTAGAACAAAATTAACTGGAAATCACACAAATGGTTCCTTCGATCGGGTAAATTGGCCACACAAATTTTGAGAAGTAACATAAGACATTTGGGAGTGCCGGTGTGCGATAAACCGACATTCGTCAAAGCTCGAGTAATCATGAAAAATAAATTAATACTCGTTATTTGGCCTGAAATCGAATAGGTTAACCCTTTGAAATGACCTCTGGCACATGGTAGAAAATTCGGGAGAAAAAGAAATGTGGTCCGATACAACCTTCCGAATGGCTCAGATTGTACTGTTTAATACACGGTTTTCGAGATTTTAGAGTTCCGAAACAAAATTTTCTGGAAGTCACACAAAAGGTTCCTCTAATCAGGTAAAGCGCGGCCACACAAATTTTAAGAAGTAACGGAGGACATTTGGGGGTACCGGTGTGCGATAAACCAGCATTCTTCGAAACTCGGATAATCATGAAAAATGGATTAATACTCCTTATTTGGGCCTGAAATCGAATAGGTTAACCCCTAAAATGACCTCGGACACGTGGTAGAAAATCTGGGGAAAAAATAAACGTGGCTTGATACGACCTTTTGAAAGGCTCTTTTCGGGTGGAACAAAATTAACCGGAAATCACACAGAAGACGCACAAATTTTGTGAAGTAACGGCCGATATGCGATAAACGAGCATTAATCTTGAAAAATAGATTAATACTCGTTATTTGGAGCTGAAATCGAATAGGTTAACCCCTGAAATGAGCTCGAACATGTGGTAGAAAATCCCGAAAAAAAAGAAACGTGGACCTTTCGAACAGCTCAAAATTAAGTGTAATACACGGTTTCCGAGATTTGAGGGGTCCCAGATCGAAATTCTCCAGAAATCACACGGAAGATTCCAAAGATCAGTGCAAACAGGCCACACAAATTTGGAGAAGTAGTGGACATTTGGGGAGCCGGTATGCGTTAAACGAGCATTCGTCGAAACACATATAATCTTAAAAAATAAATTAATACTCGTTATTTGGCCTGAAATCGAATAGGTTAACTTCTAAAATGACCTCTGACACATGGTAGAAAATTCGGGAGAAAAAGAAACGTGGTCCGATACGACCTTCCGAATTTAATACACGGTTTTGAAAATTATAGGGTTCCGGAACATCCTGGAAATCACACAAAAGGTTCCTCTAATCAGGTAAAGCGGCCACACAAATTTTGAGAAGTAACAGAAGTCATTTGGGGTGCCGGTATGTGATAAACCCCAAATGAATTTGACACGTGGTAGAAAATCTGGGAGAAAAAGAAACGTGTTCAATACGACCTTCTGGACGGCTCAAATTGAAGTGTATAATACACGATTTTCGAGATTACAGGGTCCTGGAACAAAATTCTCCAGAAATCACACAGAAGGTTCCTCGGATCATCGGATCAGATAAACCCACATCTTTACTCTAGAAGATTAGAACCACCAAGTGAGAAACAATATTCAGAGCAAGGCAGGAGCCTTCAATACTTAAGCATCACCGAGTATAACTATGCAATACACACTCAAAGCATTTCTTTTTTTCTTTTTTTATTTTTTTCGACGGAAAACATTCAAAAACATATCAATGTAAAGACCACCTGTGTAATATACACAACTCATGCACTTTCTATAATACTCCGTATAAAATTAAAACAAGATAAGGAAACTTAATCCCCAAAATCAAACAGACCCTCGGGTTTTTTTCGGATACAATTGTGGGAGGGAAGGGCACAGGATATGGATATGGAAGGAAATGGAGAGGGTGGTGAGGAAGAATTGTTCCGTTACCTTTCCCTCCCTTTCTCTTTAGCCTCAATCAAATAAAGGGGTTAGCATAAAACTTGATGAAGTAAAAAAATTGTCAAGCAACAAGGGAACATACAGGTCTCAAAAGGATGCCCTAGCACACCGCGGTGAAGTAAGCGCTCGGCTCTTCAGTTTTACACTGGCCAGTTTTCATGTAGTACTCCCACTCATGCTGTTCTGGACTTCTGGTCACTCAGGAAACTCGCTGTTTTACATTCTCCATTTGATGAATCTGACGTTTATCATAAGACAGTACACTTCTTATATTGTTGGAATTTGGATTATGATGCTGGGAAGATCCTGCACGTAGGATTGGTGCCTATAAAAATAAAATAGAAACTTCAGCATTCACACAACAGAAATCTTAAAAAAACTCAGATAAACTATGCAAGGATTTGGGTTGATCTCAAAGTGAGATTGTCCCATACAAGCTAGATTCATTGCACAAATATATATATAAAAAAAAAGGTGTAAAAGGAGTCATAAAGGCAGTTTTAATGCTTGGGAGTTCGAAACCGAGGTCATGAGTACTACGCTCAACCATGTACATAGTGGAAAGGTAGTCTGATTCAAGGGGAATGGAAGTAAGGCCATACAGGTCACAGGTCTAGAGTAATGGCTGTTGGAAAGAGGAGGCAGATGTAGCTTAGATGCTTGACATGTCGGATGGTTATATCTGCAAAACAATCTGTACTTGCTTAATGGTATTTATGAAATAGTAATCAGGTTGACCGGGTCGTTCAGGGAACTCTTCGATTTGTAACAGGTTTTCATAATGAGCTTATGGATCTACTCTCTTTGAGAGAAGTAGTTCACAATTTGGTGAGGAAGACTGGAAGAGGGAATTTGTGTGCCAGGAATGAACATATGACCTAAGCACTAAGCAGATGAAAGAAAGGAATTTAAAACTCTACTAGCTTATCAATTTATCATAACACGATTGTATAAGTAGAAGATGGTTCATAATATTAATACAGGATGCAGCAGAGAAGATGCACACTTAAACGTAACTTTCCACAAAACATGACCACCAACCCACTCACCTCTGGAAAAAATATAATCATATTGCTTGTGTTATATAAAGGTTTTAAAGGTTACAATGCAAGTGCAGTTTGAGTAGGCAGTAGCCATATTTATAGCACTACCACCGAGATCCTAAAGCGGCTTTCAATTCTAAGCTTATAAACTTCAGTTGCATTTACAGCTACCACCATGGTTATACTGCAACAAACGATTCCAGGATCAAGTATCAAACAGAAATTTAACACCACACGTCCAGTGAATCTGGCCATACTAATAACAAGTAGCATGTAAGATATCAATTATGGTAAGCTTCAGGCCAAATTGTAGAACACACTATATCTAGGGATATGAAGTATAAACCTACTACCTTATTAAACTGGCACAGAGTTACTACCTGACTTTTTCCCAGATTCCAGAGTTGGAGACTGTTGTTCTTTGGTTCTGGATGATGAAGAAATAAAGCAAAACGGCTCACTAAGTTGGTTGCGCTATGCAACTTTCATCTTGGGTGATATGAAAACAACCTCTTTGTGTTACTAACACAAGGTGACTATGGTAAAGAGCCACGTACATCCGACCCCCTACCTTACGATTTGTAGGAGCCCTTGAGTTGTTTGTACAGTTACTAGCTGGCTTTGATCAAATTCAGGTGTTAAGACCATTGTTTGATGATAAGAGTATAAGACCTCATTTCGGAAGGACAGGTTCTCCATCCCTCGCTTTCCTGCCATTTGACAACTTTCATACTGCCATATTCTAGGGATGTTCCAGATCAGGAGCTTTAGTCGCATTAGGATCAGGATGGTAAAACCTGCAATTAACAACATAGCCACATGAGCCAATGTGCGAGTAGAAGGTGCACTCTAGTGCCAACTAAGGTGAATAAGAAAACAGTCAATAATTTCTTATTTTCAGCTTGCAAATACTGGATGCAACTATGCAAGGAAAAAGAAATAACCAAGAAAACAGACCATAAACTAACTGGCCTTATTCGTAAAACCGAGAAAGTTGAGCTTTATACATTTCCCATTAATTTTAGGTGCAGAATGATTACATTTGCAAGTATCTTCAAACTTGCACCTTCCTCGTGTTTGGCTATACTGAATAAGATAAACGCCGACTGAAGTTTAATCCCAATGTTAATAACAGAAGAGTAGTTAATGAAGTAAAATTTCCAGTTCAGGTTAGATATAGCAGCATTGTGACCTCCAGGCCTAAATTTTTATTTACTACGTTTGGGTGTTGTAAGACAGGTCCCTAGTTAGTTAATGACCGTATTACCTTCACGGCGTCATGATAACTTGATCCAGCAATGCAATTAAAATAAATCGAGATGGGCAGCAGCTAGACAAGTGGGTCGGTACTGCTATTTAAACTCATGCATGTTTAATATACCATAGACAGCATTTACGGAATTAAGAAGCCAGAGAATGTCAAGGTGAAAGCAAATTTATTTAATCAGACATGAACCAAAAGACAAATAAAAGATCACATCAACTCATGCTCAAATCAACTGCACTAGTATACCTAATATTCGATCTCCCCCTGCATCACCAGCTAATCCATTGCTCTGTTCAAAACCTTTCTCTGACAGGCTAAACAACGGAATAAAAACATTCTAAGCCAGCATCCAAGACATAACAATAAAAAAAAAAAACAAAGTAAAATCAATACAACCAGGCTAGCATCCAAGACATAACAATAAAAAAAAAACAAAGTAAAATCAATACAACCAGGCTAAGTCGATCCTACATTGGAATACCTGATAAAGCCTCTTGATGGGTGATTGTAGTTTGTACCAACAGTTTTGCCCGAACTTGCAAGTCCCAGTCTTCATATATAAGATGCAATCCAGAGCATAAAGACTCAAGGGGTAAACTTGGTTTTTCCCCTCCTTGCCATCATCATGCTCTCCTTGTTTTTCTTCTTCTTTTCTACAGAGTATTTTCTTCCTCAATTGGAACCATCACTCCCATTGTTTTGAAACTCTAGACTCTCAAACTGTTTAACAAGGGTCCCTTCCTCTGCGACTACATTACTTTCATGATCACGAAATTCATCACCATCAACATTAACAACCTCAACCTCAACATCATTTTGATCATAAAAGCCTTAAAAGGTCATATCCGATTAGACATCCTCATCAATTGCTCTCTGAGGTTCAAATAAGGCAATGCTTTCATCTCCCCAACTTCCTATATTTCTCTATATTTTCTTTACAATCACTGACTAGAAATAACCATTGCCCAAAAACATCGACTTTTTAGTTACCAACATATTATGCATCTTGCTTAAGTCCATCCTAAGCACAAAACATACTAGTTATTGTAGGTAGTATTAAATGTACCACATAACACGAACGACCGTTTTAAGCTCAACACAGTCTTAAATAAGATTGTCATTAAGTAGTAAGAAGAGGCCACTTGAAGA
Source organism: Silene noctiflora (assembly GCA_009801015.1). NCBI lineage: Eukaryota > Viridiplantae > Streptophyta > Magnoliopsida > Caryophyllales > Caryophyllaceae > Silene > Silene noctiflora. Next base: position 86,260 of record VHZZ01000038.1, on the reverse strand, counting down.
AAACTACACTGCTGTACTTGGCATTAAATAAATAGGTTAGTGGAGATCCTCAATAATTGGACACCTTTATCTTTTTCATTTCTTTTTCACATATTTTCCATACACCTTTTTCTTATTACAGTTTACCTTAGAAAACAAGATAAAAAAAGCTGGAGTACAGCAAAACCCACTTCCTCAATTTCAAAAAAATTACCAACAGAAACAACCGCTATTCTTGCTTGTGGCAAAAAATGACTTGTGACATCACAAAACCATCCCCCATTTTAACGTTATTTTAATCGGTTGTGAGAATCACAAGCTTATGACGCGTCACAAATGAGAGTTTGTGCAGAAACAATTCCAGGGACAAAAAAGAACAATCATTTCATAATCATTAGCATCTAACTCACTAAAATTCATTAATTTAGCGCCTGATGAATTTCAGAAACTGATCATAAACTAGACAACCCACATTGCAAAATTCAAGTACAGAAGTGTGAATTACCCTGAATTGGCAAGTTGAAGTAACCTTAGGCTTTTTCTATAAGGTGAAACCCCTAGATAATATGTGAAAGCAGTAGTTTTGTTACATAAAAACAGATAAAACTTGGAAGGGTGAAATAATATAGGAAAGGAAAGGGGAACTTGCAAAGACTGTAGGACTCTGCAACTGAAAATCAAAGGTAGGATGACCAAATTCTTATATAACACGGTTTTATGCTATGTTACAGTGAAATCACCTACGCTAAACACTCTTTCATTTTTATTTTTTGGTTAACTATTCATGTTTTATTTTAGTGAAAAAGGTATATATATTTTACTGGATTATTTTACACGAATTTAGTCTAAAACCACCTTACACAAGATCAAATGTCTCAAACAATAAATTTTTTTTGAAGACAAGTACATATTTCTGGGATTCAAACTCAATTTGTATGAATATGAGACTCAATGTCAACTCCGTTTAGCATTGTCTAACTGATAATATCGTAATATGGTAATCGCATGTCGTTATAAAATAAGGTTGTCAGAAAGAAATAAAAGAAAATTAACAATGGTAGGTTTTTTTTTCCCTTTCCTTATTGTTCAGCTGATTTTAACTCATAAAATGGTCTTATATAAATTTTTGAAATTCCAAACAAATTATATCAGTCTTAACAAATAGAGCGCTTTTAAGATCAATCAATGACAATAGACCCAATTCACCCAAACGTAGAAAACTAATTTATAAAAATGACAAGACATAATTTAAAGAGGTTGGCCATAATAAAAAAGCATGAAAATAAAAGATACATTTTCATCATCATTTCATTAAGTGTAAAAATAAAAGATACATTTTTGTCATCAAATCATAAAGTATGAAAATAAAAGATACATTTTCGTTATCTTTTCAAAAAGTGTGCACATAACAAGTGACCTAATTTTGTCAGCAACTGTAAATATTTTGGTAGCCAGCTAGATTAGCATTAAGCAGTGATTATGGAGTAGCTAGTGACTTAATTGCAAATTCAATTTATACATTATTATCATATATTATGTGCTTTCTTTGTAACCTCATGCTTATATATCAGACCACAAAAACTCAATCTGCATCAAAGCCAGTAAGGCAGTAACCACATATACCAAAAATGGAAGGTCAGAACGACTCTCAATTCGCGGTTGTTATGGTCCCGTTGCCGGCTCAAGGCCACCTAAACCAACTCCTCCATCTCTCCCATCTCGTAATCTCCTATGGCATTCCAGTGCATTATGCAGGATCCGCCCTGCACAACCACCAAGCCAGGGTTCGGGTCCAAGGTTGGAACACTGAAAGTCTAACCAGAATCCAATTTCATGATTTCCAACTCCCGCCCTACACTTCACCTTCTCCAAAACCCAACCTTTCCGTCTCTTTTCCGGCTCACCTTCAACCACTTTTCGATATTTTAACACATCTACGAAAACCTGTGTCTGAACTCTTAGAACAACTTTCGGCAAAGTGTCGCAGAATCATTGTTGTTCATGATAGCCTGATGGCTTCTGTAGTCCAAGATGTAAAGTTCATTCCAAAGGCCGAATCCTTTCGTTTTGTTTCTATTCCTGCCTTCACCCAGTTCTTAGGTTTCTGGCGACACATACCGGAATCAGATAAACCTTTTCGATTAGATCCAAGTATTACAATCCCCAGACGTATTTTCTCTGAAGAAGAGACGCTTACACCAGAAGTCACAAGGTTCGTCTTTGAGCAGATGAAATTTTGGGGCATCGAGTCAGGACGAATCTACAACACATCAAGGGTAATAGAAGGTCCATATATTGAGCTGTTGGAAAAACTCTCGGGAAATGATACTGAAACCACACACTTTGTCCTCGGGCCTTTTAATCCGGTGGCAATAACCGGCAACCTGAAAAGACATAGATGCCTAAAATGGCTCGATGAACATGACAAAGGGTCTGTGATATATGTCTCTTTCGGAACAACGACATCGCTGACAGGAGAGCAGATTGGAGAATTGGCTACCCGGTTGGAAAAAAGTGGACAGAATTTTATATGGGTGCTCAGAAATGCCGATAAAGGTGATGCTTTCGATAGCGCGAAAGACGGAAATCCCAAGCTTCAGGAAGGGTATGAGGAAAGAGTCAAGGACAGGGGAATGGTGGTCCGAGAATGGGCCCCGCAGCTGGACATTCTAGCGCACCGGTCAATAGGTGGGTTCATGAGTCATTGTGGGTGGAGTTCGTGCAACGAGAGTATTAGCATGGGGGTCCCTATAGCAGCGTGGCCTATGCATTCTGACCAGCCGATGAATGCTGTTTTGATAACAGAAATGTTAAAATTGGTGTCATGGTGAGGGATTGGGAAGACCGTGGGAAGCTAGTTAGTTCAGCTACTATTGAGAGTGTAATCAAGAGATTATTGACAACAAAGGAAGGAGAGGAGATTAGGAAAAGAGCTTCGAAACTCGGTGATGATGTCCGGAAATCAGTTGTGAAAGGAGGAGCTACATCCACAGAAATGGATGCTTTCATAGCTCATATCACAAGATAAGATACACACTCGATATGTGCTCCGCATCAGCATTAGTAGTACACCAGCTAGATGGGTCATCGGGGGTCAAGATAGTTTGGGTATAATTATTGTTCATCTCCTGTCATGAGGTTGGGTTATATGGGTCTGGTTTGGTTAGTTTYCGATCATTTGGTTTAGGTCATGTCATGGTGCAATACAAACAGATGCACTTTTCAGATTGGCTTTGTATGGGGATATCATATTATCATGCACCTCCGGTCATACCAAAGAGGATGCACATTTTCAACAGATACAAAGGCAGTACACTGTCGGTAGATTACTAAAACTACTTTGATAAACCTCAAATGCCTGACAGATTGATAGATTGGCATTTTTCATGGGATTGGCAAAAAACAACAGATCTACGAATTAATCCAACCTAATAAAACTCAAATATCATTTCTTTTACACCGTTTAGATGCAAAACTCGATTATTCATTTAGTTTTTAACGGTTTTCTAAATTTTGCTCGTTATTGGACCCAGTAGAGTACGTTAGTGTGCAAAGGTTCTTTTGGAAGTGCATCAGTGTACTGCGAGATGGCATGGAAAGAAACTAAAACTAAGCCAAAATGCAAAGAAATGATGTCTCCCTAAATTTCAGAACTAGTAAACCTAGGAAAAAATAGACAAATCTTTACTCTTGAAGATCAGAATCACCAAGTTATGAACAAGATTTCACAAAGCAAAGCAAGAGCCTTTAATACTTAAGCAATACGAGTATAACTGTGTAAGAGGCATTCAAAGCATTTCATTGTACCAGCGTAAAATACCTAAAACCACACAAACTCGGGAATAAAGCAACACGATCAATAGTAAGGAAAAGCCTCGGTGGGCAGATAAATACGGAGTAATTCAATATTAAGACTAGCAACTACATGGAGTTAATATAAGGAAAAAAAAAATATCTCAAGAAAGAAGAGCAAAGAGTCAACATGCAACTTTCTCTTACTCGTTCTCAAGATTGATGGAATCTCCAAACTTGGCATACAGAATTTTCTTCAACTCGGCCATTTGTAAAACAACGGAATCCTTCTCTTCTTCTAGTTTCTCCAAGTTCTTGCTAGATGATTCCTTCATCTCTTCTAGCCTGGTTTCCACTTCATCAATCGAAACATGAGCAAACACCTCGCCTATCTGGAAGCGTACTACCTCCTCATCAGTCAAAATTAGCTCATTGCTTGCATCCTCCAGATTCTCGCATTTTTCCTGTGGAAAAGAAGATGAATATGCATTAGAGTCAATTGAGGAGCATAATTTATGAACTCAAAAAGTCACACAGTGAGATTAACCACAATCCTAATATATTCATCATTTAATTATAGGGTTCAGGGATTGGTGTCACTTGTAAGACCGTCTCTGATATGTTTTTGAAAATCTTACAAGTTACAATAAAAAATCCTAGCAAGCTAACACTAATTCCAATCGGCAATAATCAGCTCAAATAGGTATCCAAGTGAAAGTTGGAATTGTGCTTCTTTGAGCAAGCATGAACCCTCTGTTTCCAATTTCGTCAATGACCACAAGACCATTTCTTTCCAAGCAAATATAATCGAATGGAGCTAAAACCCGAAAGTCATTTCCTTCCTTGAGAACTGCACACGCAACCCTCATCAATCAGCTGTCAAATAACAGGAGCTCTAACAGCTAAACACTTTGTTTTGCATACATTGAAAATCTAGCTAAAAATAGCCTTAACCGGGTGCCTCAAATTCTCCCACATCCTGCCTAAGGCATGGTCTAATGTACGCAACCTTACCCAATACATAGCGACCGTTTCACCCCTCTATTCCCAACAAATGAATAAACTAAGTTGCCACATTTATGTTCAAAGACAACCCAACTACAATCCTTAAAAAAAGCTTCCTTAGCCAAAATCCAACTTACTGCATCAAATTAATAATAATAATAATAATAATAACTAGCAATTACCCAATTCAATTTAATACGAAACTAAGAAACCCAAATCAGATATCAACAACGAGGCCGTTTCCGAAGAACTGCATCGAAAGACCGCTACTTCACAACAATTAATATAAAAAGAATGTGAATTAAAAGAATTAAAAGAAAAAGGATAATGAAAAACCTTGGTGAATTTAATCTCATCTTGAAGCTCCTGAAATCGATTATTAAGATTACTAAACTTGTTAATGTTTTGCTGATCATCCCAAGTCACATGGGTCTCCGATCCTGAACCCTTTTCATTAAAATTTCAACAATAATAATTAGTAAAAATCACAGAATATGAACCCTAGATAAATAATTAAATACATAAATAAATGAATGTAATTGACAAAGGAATAAAAGGTTTGATTTTTAGATGATGATGATGAATTTTAGAAGGATACCTGTTGCATGTTTGAGCTGAAAGTCACTAAATTTCTTCAGGATTCGAGAGTTTGCTGTGAGCCTGTGACAGCAGAGGTGTAATTGTGTAAAGGAGTAAAAGGATCGATCTTTTGGACGGAAACGGTTTGAACTGAAATATTTGGGAGAGTGAAAATAAAATAAATTGCCGGCTCTTGAGAGGTACTTATATATCTCATATAAGAACGGAAAATAAATCGGAAAAAATGGAGTCTGTACTCTGTAGTAGAGTACTTATTTTAGGGAATGATTTGAATTAAACTAAATTAATGTGAATTAGTAAAAAAATAAATTAAACTTAATTAAGGTGAATTAAATTATATTGATCTGAATTATTCGTAATAAATTGCACTCCTTCGAGGGTAGTAAGCCAATATTGTTTTTAGCTCGATTTTTTTTATGAAATTTTTGGGAATAACACTTTTTTTCCCGACAGACGACACCAAGCCGCCAACTAGGTAGCACGGACACTCCTCCTAATCAGTCGTCCCGTGTCCGACACCGTGTCGGACACGACACTCATCGGACACACGTCGGGCACGCCTAAATGTGTTGGATGTTAATAAATGAGGAATGAGATGTCGAAAGACTGAAAAAGATTGATTAAAAAACGAGTTTGAGTGGGAAATGAGAATAAGTTACAGTCAAAGTCAAATTTTAGCTTCAATTATTTAAATTTAATATCAAATACATTTACAAAAATAAAATGATACGTTAATTTTAACTATAAATATATATTATATTAAATTTAAATAACGTGTCTCGTGTCCTAAATTTTATATAATGTCGTGTCACGTGTCCGTGTCCGTTTTGGTGCAACCAATACCTTGGAAATGTATCATAGGCCAATACCTTGGACTCTGGTATGTTGAAGTATTGTAATATGGCCACAAGGGTGCCGAACTGCCGATAGCTGACAATTAAACTACTGATGTATGGACCTGGAGGCGATATTCTGATATTTGACCGATAATAACTGATCCGTGCTGATATTTGTCCGATACAAACACTTCTAGGTTGATGCTTAACCAACACAACTGATACTAGAGCCACACTGCAGAATTGTTTGCGCCAAGCCGCCAATGCGCCACTATGTTGGAATATGCTACCGTGATTTGCCAGTCCGATATTGCAATATAACACCAGGATAGATTGATAGTAACAACACTAACATTCTGGAATTTTTCGTATATACATTGGCCCGAAGGCAGGTACAGGAATGCAAATAGACTATCTGTGATTCTATTATCAATGAAAAAATGGGAAAATTGGAGAACAAATTCATGCTAGACTGCAGATCTATATTACAAAACGGGGAAATTACAGAAATCTTATAGTTAAAAGATCAAGAAGCTGCAATGACTGGTTTTCGGGAATATGACAGGACCATCGTGAAATCCTTGGCAGATTGACCAACAAAAGTTCGAACCTTTTTTGGAGTCACTGAAGTCCGTAGCCACAAGTCCATCAAAGTGCTGAGTTTCAGCTGAGGCATCACGGGCTGCCCATGGCACATTACTTGGACCTGCATTAGATAAATTCATAATATACAGGCATGAGTCGGCTGGTCCTCTCAAGAAACAGAAAAAACTAAGCCATCATGATCTTGGTTAAAAGATAGAAATTGATGGTTCATAACTTCGTATGTACACGAGCCCGTGTGAGACGGTTTCATTTGACAATTTGTGTATCAAAGGGTAAAATCTACTTCGTTTTATCTTTGGAAAAGTGAGCCTCAAATAAGAACTTCCTATGCGATCCTTGCACAAATAGAGAAGCCGGAAACACCCTGAAAGGAGTGAAGGCAATATTTCCTATGCGATCCTTGCACAAATAGAAAAGCCAAAAACGATACTCTGAACTATTCATGGCTTAGCCATAGACTTGGAATGGAAACTTGAGACACATCTAGATACACATTTCCAGTTCTCCACTAGCCATATAAGTGGACTCGCGCCTTCCATGGCTGCCTTTAAATGATTTACTGGAACACATTGTTTTTTTCCACCAAATGTATTTTATGATATTTTGGAACATTCAATGCCTAGAATAATACAGTAGTTAAACAAAGTGGCTTCTGAGCATAGAAAAGTCTACGCATTTTAGCAAAGCAAGCATGCTTTTCACATTCAAGGAACTTCGATGCAATAAGTTAACAAAGTTTATCGTCCCTCTTAGCCACGTTGTTAACACCTTTCTATAAAATGACTTTCAGTTTAGCAGCCTCAGTATTCACTCCGTCCATGTTTAATAGGACAGAACGGGCTCTCATCCAACAGTAAGTAACATTTTGATATTAAAATGCACAAGATAATGAACTGGGGTATGCTGAATATGAGTCCTACAGTGGTGGTTCATATGGTCACGCAATTCAATGGTGAAGCCATGATTTGGGGTTAAGGAGGGCAAACACGTTACTTGCAAAGTATCATTTAAAGATCCGTGGACTCCTAAGTCCTGAACACGGAGCCGCTGGCTTTAGACTGTACTGTACTACTGTAGATGCTGGAACCAATACGCCCCACCAATTTTTTAGTGTACTTAGCAGTGTAGTACAACCACTGCTAGTCACACACCCACACATCCCCAATTTCACCTAGGCTACAACCACTGCGGATCTCTGACCGTACCATACTAAGCAAAAAGCTCCTCAAAAAACTACCCCGAGTAAATTGGAGGGGCAAAAAGACTAAATAAACATACTGGTTTTTACAATAGTGTAATTAAATGAAATCATAAGAATAATTAGAACTGACCTCTTCCTCACTAGCGAGGCCAAGTTTCTTCATAAGATACTTCTGAACAGATAAGACAGACATGCTTGTATCCCTGCACACATGACAAGTAACCAAAGCAATGATGGAAACGTCTAAAACTGAAATTTCACAGTCAAACACTTCTTCCAAACCAGTCAGACAAGTTCACCACAGTTAGCACACGAAAACAAAGCCGCCGTTATGAATTTAATGAAAAAAGATATAAGTAACCATGCACCAACAATTCATTTTTGTAGTGATATTATCATTACATGTAGAGAGTTTCTTAGATACTCCTTTTGCTTTGTCAAATATTCTACCCGCGTATCTTCTATCATTCAGAACATATATAGGAAGGAATGGATTTAAAAATCTACTCGCAAGAAGCCACAATAATATTTGTCTTTCACATTAGAGGCATAGATTTTCAAGAAGAAAAAAGATTTTCCCATTTTCTGTAACAAAGTAACTATTGTTGTGAACCCCTCTGCACATATTATAGCTGAAATATGAGATTCAGGGTTTTGAATCATGAAATCTCAACAAATATACTGCGTATGATTTCAATGCTGCTACGGTGTCATGTAACTGTCACTGATTCCGATAAGCCTCAGAGTTTTCAAAGTACATAATTCATAATATGAGCTAAAAAAATGTAAACCGAAAACAGAAAGGTAATTTGGTTAAACAGCAATCAACGGAACTCTAAACTCACTTTACTCTTAGAAATGCAGCAGATACTTGTGGCAGGGGTTCAACTCCTTTCCTGAAACCATTCAAGATATAAGTCAAGCGAAAGGAAATATAGCGCAGTATGTATCACCATCACCAACAACATTACCCAGTGCCATAAAAATCTAGGGGGTCGGATGTACGCAGACGTACGCCAGAGGCCATTTCTGGGTGATCAATTACAAGAACTGCATCATGAATTGCATTGACCAACTATTACTTCACAATGTCGAAGGCGCACAGATTATGTGAGTTATTTTACTTTATTCCTTTATGTTTCCAAGCCAAAGAATAGCAGGTCTTTGGCTTAATTGGAAATGACAATTCGTACTAGGTGCCACCGCCCACCGGACCTGTGAAACTTGAAATAATGCAGATAATAATCCACAACTATGTTTTTTACTTACTGATCCCCTGAAGCAACCAGTGAAAACCAAATTGGACCATCTCTCCAGTTGCGGCGTGCCACATTTAGAATGAATTTTGAACTACACGACTCCGAAGATCCAGAGGGTCTTTTTTTATTTGCTCGGCGCACCCTCCTATGCTTAACTGGCTCTACGGTTAAAGGCATTTTGCTCTTCTCACCTTTAGCTCTATGTCCGTTTTCTTCAATTTCAATCTTAACCATACATGCATCAGCACCTCCAGAACTATTTGGGTCCGTTTGGACGTGAGATACCCCTTGAGAACCTGGCTTAGAAAACTTGGTTCTGTTTGCCGCCTCAAGAAGAGTGTTTAATGGCTTCCAAAAATCCGCTTTACCCTCCCGTCCTTCCATGTTATTTTCCATCTGTTCACGGCAAATCTGATCATTGGAAGATCGGGCTGACGAACTCTGCAAACATTAGGGACCAAGAAATTTACATCATTAAGAAAAAAACTTCCAGACCATGTTGGAACTAACCACATAAAGTAGTTTGTTACTTTGATGCTTCTATGCATGATGAATGAGCTGGTATGTTCGAGTATGGGATAAGGGTAAATCTGAATATCAGACTCTATCCAAACTTGAGAAAACTCGCATGAGCCACGTAATCAAGTCAGAAATTTTATAATGTTTTATGTTGTTAGAACTTAGAAGTGTCAATCTGTCTAGGGTTAAGTACAAATTACATACCCACGTCCTCTGTCAGACTGTCGGATACAAGTACGCCTCTTGAAGTGAAGAGTCGAAGTAACATAGTGTATACCTGCTTCTTATTTTGTATAATTTTGTTCAGGGTCTCAGGAGAACTCGAGCCATCCATATCATCTTCCACTGAATCCTCCCCTTCATTAGGAGTTTCTTCAGTGGTAGGGCTTGCACCTCTTTGGCCAGAACTTCTCCTTACGCCAGCTCTGGTTCTCCTTCCAGTTACACCACCCCGTACAGACAGTCTGGGTGTGCTCACGACCAAGGATGATAGCGATCTCTCCTTTCTCTTAGCAGGCAGCGATATTGCCGAGGCAATTTCAGGAGCCTCAATCTTTCTTCTTTTGAAAGGAAAAATCTTGGCCCTGATATCTTGGAGACTGTGGTCTGCCCTGTATTTCACCAATGGGTATGCCGGACATAAAGTATGAGATACACATAGAGAGTAATTTAATTAGCGCATCACAAGCTGGAACAATACAAAGGTATCATTAGGCTGGGTTAACTAAAACAGTGATAGCAGACAGATCCCGATATACTCCGTGTGATTAATTTCTATGACGACTCGAATTTAGCACACACATATAGATGGTTATTCCCTCTTTGTTTTATCAAGAAAACAAAAAACATGAGGAGTGCAAGTTCCCTTCAAAAGAAATGCTACGGTCCGGGGAGAGGAAATGACAACGCAACAGACCTGAGTTTATCCACTGGGATGCAACCGAGGTTAATGTCACAGACAGGGCAACTATCAACATCGTCATCTGAGAGCCTTTTGTAAATGCACCTCCTGCAGACTGACATGCAAAAAAATAACAATGATTAACTTAACAACGAGATTGTTTTCCTATATATTAAGTACTCGTAATCCTAAGAGCACCAACTCATCCCGTTTACACCAAAAACAAAGAAAAATTATCTCTTAATGGCACAACGACTTTTAATTAAGGGACTGATACTGAATTAAAATTTTCCATTGAAGTCGACTGTACAAACAAGTAAACAGCCAATAATTAGTCATAAATGTACATGCTTTACTATCTTGCTGTCATTTACAAAGTCGCCTACATAAAGATGACAAAATCTCGAGTTTCAAATTCACATAGCTAAAGAACAGCAAGTCCTTGTGACGGGCATATCCGTCACAAGCTTCCGACGGGTCAAGTACGAGTACTACCCGCGTAGTGGCCTTGTGGGTAGTACTTGACCTGTCACAAGCTTGCGACAAATATGTCCGTCACATTTGTGACGCTGTGACGCAAAGAAAGATGTAAGCTTTAGGCACATGATGATTCACAAACTGCTATGAACTCAAATCAAATTATAAAACAAGTCAAATAACGCGACTTTATAGAAGTACTCTTTCCGTCTCACAAAGAACAAAAAAAGGCAAACAAATGATTGGGACGAGAGTATACATTCACTTCATAACTTCATTCAAAACAAACAATTGTAATAAAGACAGAATTCAAACAATAATTCCTTACTAATAACACGAACAATACAATCCAAAATCACACATTTTTGCATGACACAAACAAGTAGATTCAACTTCACGTAAAGAATCAATCAATCAATCAATCAACCAACCAATCAATCAATCAATCAATCAATCAATCAATCAATCGCTTACGTCCGAAAAACAGCATTTCCCCAATAAACCATCTAACCCCACAATGTAGCATTGACATTCACCCGACATATTCACACAACGGATTAAAATAGAGGTGGGAAAAGTTAAAACCGTCTTAAGCAAGACCTACCGAGTTTAAAAATCCTAGTTCCGTCACTGATCACACAAAATAACACGAACCCATTTCATAAAACACAAAAACAAAACAAACCCATATAACAAAATCACAAGAAAATCAATAAAAACACAGTAATTGAAAGAATAGCATACATACATGTATGAAGACAAAGAGAGATAGTTGTAGCTTGTTTAAGAAGGTTATTACAAAGAGGACATTTCATGCATGCCATTAATTTATCTCTGCTCACCATAACTACTTGTCCACTCCCCAATCCCATCCCCATGTTTGTTTTCTCAAATTTTTGCCTAAAAAATTGAAATTTTTTGCATGTATAGGTATATGTTTTGGGTTGGTTTGAAGTTTGAATGGTGTGATGTACGTGTGCATTAATTGGGGGAGAACACAATGGATCTGGGGGGATTATTGGATTAATGTGGGACGGGACGAATCAATGTTTTGGTTGTTATGGGTCGATTTCGATTATAAGCACTTTTTTGTATTTATTTATGTGTTTTGTATAGGTTTGGTAATTGGGTCAATCGGATTGAGTCTCGATTGGGTTAGTTCAGCCGGATCGTTCTTGGGATTTGTATGAATTTGCTCGGGTTATTTTTGGATTTATTATTATCAAATTCTTTACGGAAAATGGTTAGTTTATAACAATAATTATTCTGATCTGGTCACCGGGATCATTCAGGTTACAGGTCATGATCGGGTTTTCAAGTCGGGTTATTCGGGTCGTGTCAATCTGAGCTGGTCTGGAGGGAGAGATGATAATCTATAGTTTGATGTGTATGAGTGAGTCGGTTAAGAGTGGAGGCAGCCAATAGCATGGGTCAATCTGGTTTGATTTAGTAATCTACCTCCCAATTTGTCTGACTTGTCTCTAACTCGGATTAGGTTCGTGGATTTCTACGATTCGACTCAAATATTGACCTTAACCTAACCTGACTCTATCTCAGTTGTTAGTGTAACAAGCATGTTGTGAGTTTATGGTGTCTGTTTTTTTGGTGTAAATCATCCGGTTTAATCCGGATTCGAGCCGGGTATGACCACTAGGGCGGTAAAGCTCTCCTTCATGAGTTTCAACACTGATGCGTTCCCAGGGCTCGAGCACGAGACCTCTAGTTAAGCTAGAACAACCCTTTGCCAGTTGATTTAAGTGCTCATGGGTAGTTTATGTATTGAATACAGTATTGTAAATTTGTTGAAGTAAAGAGTAGTAATTTAGGTGTTAGATTTTTGATCAAATGATCAAATTTATGAGCGATTACAACACTATTTAAACAAAACTTAAACTTTAACTATCATTTCAATACAATTTCAATAATCCATTATTCTCATCTAATATCATTTTTCGGTTTTGGCTTACCAAATGTCTTTTAAATAAGTTTCTTTATGGGGTAGTTGTCTACTCTTGATCTTTGGGAGATCGGACCAAGGGATTTTTATAAGGTGACTTGATTTGTTGTAAAGTTAAAAACTCTCAATTTCGATGGAGCGAATTAATGATATTTTGACTGTTAAAGAATAACGATTTGATTCAAGATCATCCCGAAAACTTTATTCTACTTTAAAAGTGCAATTTTCGAATTTAAGCACACCAATAAAACCATTCAACATTCAACTTGGTTAACAAATAGGTTGCAACAACATGATGAAAAAGTGTAACACCAAGGAAAAGGACTACATATCTAACTGATTCCCGACATTGAAAAATTATACATTTACATACGAGAAAAAAGATATGTATAATCACGCAAAAACAACAGACAATATATACTAAATTATAAAAGTTTCGACAGCTACAAATAGTTTACAAACATCAATATAATTTCACAGGTTACAAAACTTTTTTATCAAGATGACGACGATATTGGCTTAATTAGCTTATCAACTAGCTTGTCCCCACAATTGACAAATTCATAATTGACTCGAAGATGGCCACGAGCATAGCCTTGGCCATCAGAGTCAATTTTGTTAAAAACATTAACATCAAGGTCCAATCCTCCATTTCCGCATTGATCTACAATTCTCACCGTTATTTGATCTCCGGTTGCCATGTTTGTCACCTGAATCACACCATTGTTGTATCAAAAAGTTAAATTTATGCTCTAATATTACTTTTTAATTTCGATTTTTCTAACTTGTGCTCTTAAAACACACATTGGGAACCTAACTAACGAAAGATTCACATGAGCCAATCACGATAAATTAAAATTAACCGTAGTTGACTTTTTTAGTAATATGAAAATTGTCGAATGAAACATTACTAAAACCTATATATTCACTAAAATTAAGGTTAACTGATCTAATAAATGGAAAATGATAAATACAACCCTTAGGACTGTATTTAAGAAGCTAAAAAATGAAATAAATACTTAATATATGGTGGATGTGTAATTTGGTTCTTAATTCCAAAATTAATACCAAATTTGGAAGATATTTAATGCTTAAATACAACCTTTTTTTTTTGTGTAAACCATCCGGTTTAATCCGGATTTGAGCCGGGTAGGACCACTAGGCCGGTAAAGCTCTCCCTCATGAATTTCAACACTGCTGCGTTCCCAGGACTCGAGCACGAGACCTCTGGTTAAGCTAGAACAACCTCTTGCCAGTTGATCTAAGTGCTCATGGGTAATGCTTAAATACAACCTTAAGGGCTGTATTTATTATTACCCTAATAAAATTACTAATAATCAAAATAAAAAAGTAGAAATCCCTATAATTAGGGAGCATACCTTAAGACATCGGCCACAAGAGGCTTGGCCATGAGGACCAACTGGACCACAAAAGGCGGTCCAGCCATATTTCCGTCGCCATGACAAAGGCTTATTCCCGTCAAATGTCGAGCAATATACACTCGCCGTGTAATAGTTCCATCCGATATCCTGCGGATTATAAATATGATATGTTGCTCTCACATTTTGAGCACTCTGACCCGTTACACCAACACACAGGCACACCAAAACCAGTACCGCAACACGATACTCGACTCTCTCCATATATAATCGTTCTTTAATTTAATTTTGCTAGTCGGAAATAGATGATTATATCGTTTAGTTGCTCGATTATTTATAATATTGAGAGATGAAAGGATAACATCATTTGGAAAAATTCAAATCAGTGTAGTTGGATACGCTATGTGTGACATGTTTTAGATTGTGACGTAGAAATATATTATTCTTAGTTATTTTCCGTGCTATGTCCACTAGGGGTGAGCAAAACCAGATATCCGATACGGTTTTAGAAACCGTATCGGATATCCGGTTTTTTAAATCTCCTTGTTTAGTATCCTTATCCGATACGGTTTTTTCGTATATACGGAAACCATATATCCGAAAACCGTATATCCGGTATCCGGTTTCAGCTTCACTTATATAATTTAATATATATATTTTTTTTCTATGTGTGATTGTTGGTTTTTTTAGTAACTTAAAAGTGTTTTAAAAAGTTATAAGAGTAAATAACTTATAAACTTTAATACTAATAACGTTTAATCACCAACATATTAGTTATTTTGTGATTTATATATATAGTTTAATATTTTATTCTAGAAAAAGGCAACCGTATCGGATACCGTATATCCGGTTTCATATTTTGCCGATCCTTATCCGATACGGTTTTTTAAGAACCGTATCGGATATCCGGAAATTCGTATCGGATATCCGGAAATCCGTATAATTAATTCGTATGGCGTATCGAATACGTATAATAAAACCGTATCGTATAATTTTGCTCAGCCCTAATGTCCACCCGTAGAACTTTGATTAACGCGAAC
>VHZZ01000038.1:13144-37775 GCA_009801015.1 Silene noctiflora | reverse complement strand
ACCGAACAAACTTTGAATGACCATATCTCTTGGTCACGAATTCCAAACTCAACAACTTTTTTCTCAAGTCGTAGTTCTCGAAAAGATGATCAATTTGAAAAAAAAATTACCACTTCCTGAACTCGTAAACACGAGTTATGACCTCTTAAAGTTTTCCGAATAAAAAAATTGGGTATTTCGGGCAAAAAAACAAACCTCAAGGGCACCGCGTGCATTTCCCGAATTTAAATCAGAGACGTATATTCCCGTCTTAAGAAAGACGGATCGACCGATTTATTAAAAGTATGGCAAATGGTCCTGACCAATTAAATAATAGCCGGGTCCAAAAATCCATACCCTGCAGAAAATCCGAGATCGACAGACCAATGTGTCGATTAAAGGACAACCATGTGGGTCGGACCCAATTTAAATTTTAATCCAACGGCTACGATTAATTCATAGTATATCAAATTAAATCTCGACCGTTAATTTAATGTGTCCCATTCTTTTATACGTAACTCAAAGTTATGTCCAAACTTGTCCCATAAATATTAGGACAATATCCTCAGTTGTACAGCTGCAAAGCTTGTCTAAATTCATGGCATTTCGGAATTCCATGCTCCTATATTAGGATAACGATTGTGTCATCGATTGTATATATAACCGATTGTTTTTTTTTTTGGGTACGAAAGAGGGGCTAAGCCCCGAGAATAAAAAAGACTTAATTATTCGTTATTACACGGGGAATAGCTACCCCAAATACATCGTCACCAAGGATAGAACGAAGCTCATTAAATGGATGATTCAAATGCTGGACTTCGGTGCTTGAATGAACGCCTCGATTAGCTAGGAGGTCGGCTGCTCTATTGGCTTCCCGATAGGTGTGCTCGATCTTTACTTTCCAATGAGAACCATTAATCAGTTCTTTGCATCTTTGGACAATAGACTTGAGATTATTATAACCGATTGTATGTTGCGAAAAAGGTATTATAATCTCGCTTTAAATTTAAACCTTGATCATTTAACTAAGAAAAAGGGAGACTTCATTCAGTGTTAATTATTTTGGTGTGAAAGGAGTCACGAAGGCAATTTTGATGTTGACGTGTTCGAACCCATGTTATGAGTAGTTGACTGTTGCACTTCTGTACGATTGTGTCATCGATTGTATATATAACCGATTGTAAGTTGAGAAAAAGGTATTATTATCTCGCTTTAAATTTAAAACCCGATTATTTAACTAAGAAAATGAGAGGTTTTGGTGTTAATTATTTTGATGCTGACGGTTTCGAACACAGTTTATGAATAGAATTTCTCATAACTTTAACAGTTAAGCTAGTTGACATGTACACTTTTTTTTTTTTTTTGACAGAAGTAAAGATTAATGTTTACATACAAGCATTACGACTTATAAGTCGTACATACATTTACACTTTTGTGTTAGTCATTCAAAATAATATTTTGTAATTAATTAATAAGATCAAGGTATAATTCAGCATCGTGAAAATTCTACTATCAACTTTAACAGTAATTTATTTTACCATCAAGGCATCAAGTCATGAAATCATGACATTTTCACTTTTACTCCAACATATTCATGTCATTAGGACACTCGATTCCTTGATATTGAAGCTTTATAATTTCGACCAGTTTTAATACCGTGCAAAAAAAAAAAATATGCAGGAGTTGATTTTTAAATAACATACGAAATGTTAATTAGTACGATAATTAGACGTAAAATTTAGAAGTAATAATTAAACGAAATGATGTTCAATAAATCTACCAACTCTAGAAAATGAATTTTTTTTTCCCCTTAAATCAAAGAACCAACCAGAAGCTTTTAATTGATTTAAGCTTTTACGGTAAGGGGATTTACATTTTTGTTTTACAAAATTATACTATTAGCTCATACGGAGTATCAAGAAGGTTTTATTATACTAAAACGTTAAATTAATCATCAAGTATTTCTTAATACGAATATATACATCATAAATAATTTTTTTTTGTAAAATATAATATTCCATATTAATACTCGTACGTCAAATATTTCATACACCTGAATTTAAATACTCTATGTGATATACAATTTATTTGACTTCGATGGTCAAATAACACAATTTTTATGTCTTACATTTTATTCCACAGCCATAAAAATTGTGTCGAAACCCAAATAAAGTGATTAATTAAGATAAATTAAGTATATTAAGAATATGAATTATTTATCGTTCTTGCCCGGGTTATACGTAATTCCGTACCTAAAATAATCCAACGAAAATGCGACACGTGTTACGTAACACCCATGATTATTCTCCGTGTCTAGACGTTGGACCTGTCCTATTAAATTCCATTTATTCCCTACTTTCCTATATAACATCCCTTCCTTAGACTCATGACCTAACAACTCAAAGTTTTTCTCTCATTCAAAACTAAAAAAAAAAAAAAAAATTTAAATCACAAAAAAAAAAAAAAAAAAAAAAAAAAACTGAATTTTCTTGTGTAGGTTCTAAAACCCAAGAAATTAAATATTATGGAGATGAACAAGAAAGAGATCGAGCACCAAGATACCGAGTTAAGATTAGGATTACCAGGTTCCGATACATCAAAATGCGCTAACAAAAGGTCTTTTATTGATATTAAAGGAGAGTCTACATCTAATAATGCACAAGATTGTGCTACAAAGAACACTCCTCCTTCAAAGTACGTATTTATTTAATCTGTATTCTGATATCGTATGACTTTTTATTAATGAATTGATTACAAAACACGTATTTTTATGTTTTATGTTTTGCTTATATTTTTTTGGAATTGATTGTATAGGGCACAAGTCGTTGGATGGCCTCCGGTTCGATCATACCGAAAAAATTGTCTTCAAACAATGAAAAAAGATGAAGAAATTGGAAATTTGTACGTAAAAGTTAGCATGGATGGTGCACCTTATCTTAGGAAGATTGATATGAAACTTTACTCTTGCTATTCACAACTTCTTAAGGCTTTGGAAGACATGTTCAAAGTTCAAGTTGGTAAGCACTAAAATCGAAATCGACTCATATACTGTCTGAAACGATCTTTTTATATATAAAAACACTTAGAACTTCATAGTCATAGTAATAAACAAATGAGTGTCTAACCTATAAAAGATCCCAAAACAATGAAAAAAACATGAAAGTTTCGAACTTTTTCTCCCTCTAATCGTAAATCCTGGTTTTGCCACAGAATACATCATTATCTCTTAGAACTTTTTTCAAAAGTTTTAACTATTAACCAAGAGTAATCTTCTACCGACAGCTAGGTCAATCTCTTTTAAGATACTGAAGACAACATTTCCCTTCCCGTTATTCGTAAATCCTGACTTTCTTAGAATTTTTTTCAAAAGTTTTAACTATTAACCAAGAGTAATCTTCTACCGACAACTAGGTCAATCTCTTTTATGATAGTGAAGACAACATTTCCCTTCCCGTTATTCGTAAATCCTGGCTTTCCCACAGAATAAATCACCGTCTCTTAGAATTTTTTTCAAAAGTTTTAACTATTAACCAAGAGTAATCTTCTACCGACAGCTAGGGCAATCTCTTTTACGATACTGAAGACAACATTTCCCTTCCCGTTATTCGTAAATCCTGACTTTGCCACAGAATAAATCACCATCTCTTAGAACCTTTTTCAAAAGTTTTAACTATTAACCAAGAGTAATCTTCTACCAACAGCTAGGACAATCTCTTTTAGAATACCGAAGACGTACAACATTTCCCTTCCCTCTAACCATTGCTGATAGCTAGAGGATAGGGTAATAATTTTCTTCGAGATACTGAAGACAACTTAATAAAGTCGATAATAATAACTCGAGTTTTGTTATTGTTTATATAGGTGAATACTCAGAAAGCAAAGGATACAAAGGATCAGAATTTGTACCAACATATGAAGATAAAGAAGGAGATTGGATGTTAGTAGGAGATGTACCATGGGAAATGTTCATTAATTCATGCAAAAGGCTTAGAATTATGAAAGCTTCTGATGCTAAAGGCTTGGGAGGTGGCTTGGAGTAATTAAATCTACAAATAAATAATTTTTTTTTTTTAAATTTTGTTTTTTGGGTTTTAACTTTTTTTTACCATGCATGTAAATTTGAGAATATATATCAAGTTTTGAATTTGGTAATTAAGTTATGTAAATAGTTTTTTTTTTTTTTTTTTTTTTTTTACTCTTATTATCTCTTGGCTTTTGTACTAGAGTGTTGTATTTTTTGTTAGTATATATGAAGTTACTTAAAGTTACATGTATAATAGTTGAAGCAAATATTTTTTTTTTCTTACTATTTCCGAAAAAAAAATTAAGTAAAAGTGTAAAACCACCTTAATCTAAATTACTGGATGTAAAACATATACGTAATTATAAATAAATACAATTAAACTGGTTAAAACTGTGACTTGATTTAATATAGATTGACATTATTAACATTATTGTACGAATTGGCTAAGGACAATAACAATGGTAACATATCGTGTTACTTTTTTTTACTACCACACATTAACGCACAATTTTTTTTTTTTTTTTTTTTTGTGTGCTAATGATAGAATTATTCCTTATTTTTACAAATTGAATGGGAATGCAAGTTTTATAGTCTAGCACCCCACTCCCATATAGTTGACCATCATTTTCGTACGATAATTAAAATAACGGTTTTTCTAATCTGTACCCTAAAGACACATAACATACATTAGAAAAACCGGATAAATAATATACAAAAATTATCGCATACGACTATTGTTTTCATATATACAAGTTATCAAATTAGATTGTTGTACTTGGTGGTGCTATCTCATTCTCCTTATTAATAATCTATGTATCTCATCGAAGTACAGAGTTATTATTTTCATCATTTTGACAAACGTTTAACTAAATAAAAGAAAATATAAAATATATTTATATATCTCATACGAATAATATTTAAAAGCAAGACGGTTTTTATTATATTTTTCTGTGGGTGAAGACTAAAGATAGTCATAAAGATATTTTTAATCCTAAACGGATTTAAAATATGATCATAAACATCACCTTCTATAATTACCGATATTTATTAACTAAACTAGTTAACATTTGCCGGAAATTATTATATGAATATATTAAGATGACAAATCCACAACTCATAATAAGTCATGATTGAATTGATTCTCCACTCAACTACATGAATATAAACAATGGGCAGCGTTTTCAGGAAGCTTTTAACCTACCAACAATCATCTTTTAATTTCTTACTTTATACAAACCGTATTACTTGTAATGAACACTATCCGTCACAAACTAAAAACGAATAGTGTGCCCTCTCATAATAAAACAAGTGGGACAGCAAGTGAGGGAAAATGAATCACCCCATGTCCCCATGGATAGTGTCACTTGCATATTGTGAGAGGGTACTATCCGTCTTCCGTCTTCAATGAGAATTATATTTATTTTTATCGAGAATATTTTAGTCTAGTGGTTAAGATAGAGATATTATAAACAATAGGTTTCAGATTCGAATTCTCCCTCCCCTCTATTGTAATGTGATTAAGTTTGTGCTTCGTTAAACCAGATAATTTTTTATTTATTTTTATGGAAAATGATAAATGCAACCCTTATGGTTGTATTTAAGAATCTAAAAAAGGAAACAAATACTTAATATATGCATTAACTGCATCGGTGGATGTGTATTTTGGTTCCTAATTTCAAAATTAATACCAAATTTGGAAGATATTTAATACTTAAATACAACCCTAAGGGCTGTATTTATCATTACCCGTTTTATTAAAGGACAAATTTTGGTGGGAATAAAATGATTAATAATAAAGTGGATTTATGATTAAAGTAGGTGATTAAGTATAGCACTAATAAAGATCTATGTCTATTAATCCTCAGACAAGATTGATTGTTAATTAAAGATTTTAAGTATAAAAGCATCATTCAAAGTTAGTTGATCATTATAAAATGCTAACCCTACCAACCACTAGACATAATAATAAATAAACTATTTATTTACTTTTTCATCATTATAAATTATGATTATTTTTGCCTATTCAGCTGACTTTAAATAAGTTTATTTAAAGCGTAAATTCTCGTTTGTGATAATTGTAAATTTCGATGAGAATGTGATCATTTCTGATAAAAAGTGATCATTAAATTAGATGGTCACTTTTTAATCAGAAAATGACGACGTTCTATCAACAAAGCGTAAGTATTTGAAGAATCTATAATAATACCACTAATTTTTTTTTTTAATTTTTTTTATTTTTTTTTATTATTATGACCTTTTTTTGATACGATGGTAACAACTTTGCGTGTCCCATTTACAGACCCATTTACTTTCTTTATCTGTTAATACATTTTCATAATTTATTTCAAAATATTACTCAAGTATCGCAAATATAATTATTTCAACGATTAATTTAAAATAATTTATTAAAGTTTTAGTGAGTTGTAGCGCTTAAGATTACCGGGCTTTGGTGCAAAGATTGTGGGCTTGTGGCGGCTTTGAAGCTTGTTTACATTAGACTTCACAACATTTGTATAAAACCGTCTTAGATTAAGATGATCCAATAAGTAGTCTCCAAATATATATATCTCCGCCCTCTTCTGAGCGAAGATATGAATGTACTTTGTTCTCCGTATTTGTTAAACTTTTATTTTTATTTTAATAATCGATTATTTTATAATGATAACCAACCTATATAATACATATAAGTCATCAATTATAAAATATAGTATGAAGTTAATTTATGTATTATTATAAAATTACAATGTGTTTTACTTTATTATAACGACAGTTAAGCTAGCTAACATCAACGATTTTTTGGGTGTATCTCCCGGGGAAAATATGGATAACTTTGTCGTAAAATTTCCTTAAATCGAGTCCCTAATTTTTATTAAAATCTAGTAAGCTATGAGTTATCCAGAAATAATTATGGAAACCTTATCTAAATAATTACCGTAATTCGAACAAATGAGTAGATAAATACGAAATCATGATCCAAAATTATAAAAATATTAATGGAAAATCCGATATTTGTCCGAAAACTATATATAACAAATTCAGCTAAATATCAACTCGCTTTATATTTATTATATCCAATCTAATCCAAATTATATCGATAAGCAATGACGAAGCAACGACAGCAGCAGGAACATGAAGACGCGGAAATGCTGGTGCAACGACAGCAGCAGGAACAGAAAAACGCGGAAAAGCTGATGCAACGACAACAGCAGGAACAGGAACAGGAACAGAAACAGGAACACGCGGTAAACCTGATGAGACGCAGATTGCACAACCGGGAGTCAGCAAAAAGGGCGAGGGTGAGAAAGGAGAAGCACAATGAGTGTCTCGAGAGCGAGGTAAGGAAGCTTGCATACATAAACAGAGCTCTACATACACACATTCAAGGATTAGAATGTGTGATCAGGTCTAAGGATGCAATGATTCAGATTCTGAAGCAACAGACTGGCCTCACCATGCAGGTTCCGTCTTCTGAAACCGAGTACAATCTTCGCCGTCAGCTGTTATTGGATGTTTGTCAAACAGCGGATATGGATGTCCCTCCTCATATGCTGGCTCCGCTTATACAAGAGTACAATCATGGCAGTCGGCCTGTTGATGTCCCGGAGATATCTGAGTTTCTGCTAGCTCCATGGAACCATGTTGACGATTTTCAAATCTAGTTTTACGCTATCACTTTGCTCTAGCTAACATATCTCGTATAGTTGTATTTCTCGACGTAATTTTTTTTTTTGTCGAGGATAGTATAGTAGCCAAGCCGCCCAGGCGATACTCTTTTTTTACAGTATCGCCTATAAAGGAAGTGCGGCTAATTTTTTCTTTCGTTTTTTCCCAGTAACTGAAAACATAGATTATTTTTATTTGTTCGTCTTTTATATTTTTGTTAATAAAGATTATCCTGCTATATACGATCACATACGTATTTAGTGTCGAAACGACTGAAAACTGAAGATCACAAGTCAGAAAACAGCATAGGAGCATTGGAGTGTATTCCACCAGAAAGTGTTGTCCTGGCACGAAAGAACTACGGTATTCGTTATACGAATACGCCACATCCTGTACGGGCGAAGCTCTTATAGAGCCTGTGTTAAATACTTCAGCACAAAGAATAAGAAGGTAGACAAATCAATGGGACAGAGGGAATAGATTTTTACTGCCATGAAAGAACATGCTCGAAGCAAATCGTGATTTGCTCAAGGGTCGAGTGAATCTGGTAACTCGGAAAATTACTGTGGCCAAAAAACCGCATATCCTGCCAAGAAACAATCACTCTCATAGGCCAATAATCCCAATTCATAGATGCTCTGCCTTAAAAGGTACAGTAAAACTTAGATATGGCAAACATGTCGAAAGAACAGCGAATGCTCAGGCGGCCAGACGATGGGTTGCTCAATACGAAATTTAGTGTATCATTTACATTCTATTTCTTTCACAAGTTAATTAACAGATATATGAAATACTCCTCATACCGCCCCTCTTCCCTTCGAATAATTTCCAAAAGAAGGAAAGTAGGACAAAGAGCAAGGAAATAGCATCATACCAGGGTCATATTTTGACATTGATTCGACATTTTCCTCATTTACAGCACATACAATTGATGGAGCTTCATCTGCTAATCTCTGATACTATTTGCCCAATGCGCCCTGTAGTTACCAAATCAACAAATGAATATTGAACAGTCTTCAACAATCTCGTCGGTCTTTGAGTTATATAGCAGACAAAGGTAGCCTCCAGCTCTCGACCTGTTTTTACTTCGGTATATAGCAAGTGGAAGAGTCAAATTCTGTGGTAATTACCTTAGCATCTCTATTGAATTTAACTGGAGCCCACTCAGCACAGGCGAAATGCTGAAAGGGTTACCATCGCGAAACGATGGGTGTCCGAGAGGCATAGGCCTATCGGGAATTGGAGGAACTTCAATGTCGCCTTCCAACATTTTTAGCGCATCTGAAATCGTAGGCCTCAAAGCAACCATGACATGGGCACAAAGGATACCAACACGGACAAAGCGCTCCATTATTCCCTTTGGATTAAGTTCCATGTTATCCCCTTCTTTCAACAGGAAGGCGTCAAAAACCTCTTCGGCTTTACCTTCCTTTACTAAAGACCACGCCCAGTCGGTTATTAAAACTGTGTTAGATGACCCTAGTGCTGACAGATCAAGGGCTCTTCTACCACACATAATCTCTAAAACTACCACCCCGAAACTGTAGACATCACTCTTATCAGTTAGTTGACCGTATAGTGCATATTCGGGGGCCAAATACCCATGAGTGCCCGCCACTCGAGTTGTGAGATGAGAATTTCCCTCCTTAATTTCTTTTGCTAACCCAAAATCCGCCACCCTTGCTCTCATATCCTCATCAAGGAGGATATTAGTCGCCTTAACATCTCTATGGTAGATTGGTGGTTTTATTCCGTAATGGAGATAAGCTAGCCCCTTCGCGACATCCAATATAATACTTTTCCTTTGTGGCCATGTTAATGGTTTCCGTATTGCTCCACTCCTGTTAACCGAGGCATAGAAGAGATGGTCATCGAGATTTCCATTTGGCATGTATTCATAAACAAGAAATCTTTCACTTCCCCCATCATCATCATCACGCCCGCCCTCATCTAGCATACAACATCCTCGAAGAGGCACTAGATTTCGATGCCTCAAATTGCTAATTATCTCCACCTCGTTTCGGAAGTCAGAATCTCCCTCAATAGTTGGTTCTGTAATCTTCTTGACAGCAACTGTTGTCCCATCTTGTAAGGTTCCCTTATAGACCACCCCAAAACCGCCACGACCAATGAAGTTCTTCCGTGAAAAGTAATTTGTCGCTTTTTCAAGCTCTTCAATTGTAAACCATATTGCCCCGGTATTGGGCCGCATTCTAGGCCTACTTCCTTGCTCCGCATCAAATTCAGGCCCACCAGGTCCACTACCCTTCGACTTCTGCTGCTGCTTTCGGTAATACCAAAAGGTAAGAGCTACTGAGCAGATGATAAGAAAAACAGCGACCGCAGAACCAACCAATCCAAAATGGAGCTGTGCATGACTGTTATTCTTAGACACAGGAGCCGAATTCAGCGACAGCTGGAATATACATGAACTTGTCCCAACACTTTCAGGGCCAAACTTGTTGACGATTCCAGCAGCATACAAAATTGTAAAGTAAAAGCAGTTTAGGGAATGTGACGTATTGCCATCAATTGAAATCAACTTAGATTGGACCCTGGTACCCGCAGTATAGCAGGTATCACACGCCGTGAGATCTACCAGATCCGGCTGACATTCCTGATCTAGTGAAGTATTCGTACCAATCTTATCGACCCAATCTTGGAGGGACTCAATACCAGCACAAACATTAGGAGCGATTACAAATTGTGAAGGCGTGAAACACTCTGACGTCAAATTTGGAGGAAGAGACATAGCATTAAGCTTGGACTGAAAGTCAGAAACGCACGCCACTGATGTGGACGTATCTCGGAACCTAAAGAAATGAGTACTCTTGAGATTTTTGGCAAGCCCGATTCCAAACAAACTCAACAGAGTTTGACAACAATGAGATCTTGAGTCACTTTGCGAAACTTGAGCACGACACTGTGAACTGTTCCAAGGGAGTGTTTCCACATAACTTAAATCGATAGGACACTTGGACGCCAAGCAAAACCCCGATAAACTAACCAAAATCAACGCCGCAATCCCCAAGTACTTCATTACTCGAATAGTTGCACTCACCTACCACAACCCGGAATCAATCAACCTATGACCAAATCACCAAATGATCAAAACATTCAAACCTCACTTCATTATTCTTCCAAAAATTTCGCCTTTTTTTTCGCTACCATCAATCAACCACCACACTCGTAAAACCCGAACACTTTCCTCTATTCTATCAACAATCCACCATCAAAATGACCAAAACCCATTTCATTTCTCCCCTCAAAAACCTCACTTCAATACTTCCCTTTTCTTAATCCACAAATTCTCGTGTAAGACGGTCTTCCACTAAAAATTACTAAAACGGATCTTTTAAGTAACTAACTCTTCCTTAAAACGGGTCATAAGACGGCCTTACACAAGAATATCGCTTCTCAATCAAACAAAACACACCAACCCACTTCTTTTTTTTTTACACAATCAACAAACTACCATCAAAAATAACCTAAACCCAAATAATTTCTCCACTAAAAAACTCAAATCTTTGAATTTCCCTAAACTTTTTTTTACTAAATCAAGCTAATTAATTGATTAAAAAACTATAACTAAACAAAAATTAAGCAAATAAAGTACAATAGAAATTACATGGATGAAATTAATTCATAAAAAGATAGAAACTTTACCCAAAGAGTGGCAGTTGGTTTAGGAAGAGAGAGTCGTGTGAAATTCTGTACAAAAGTTTTGAGTCAAACAAAAAGAACCCACCTTTGGTTAGGTTGTGGACTTTTTCAGTGGATGCAGCAGACATTTGGGTAATTGGCACTGCATCGTCTAAGACGGTTTTACACAAATATCTCAAAGCGAACTTTTTTATTAACTAACTTTTAAAATTCATAAGCTATATTCTTGGTAGTTGAGATTTATATTGTTGTCTAAAGCGATTTTATACAAATATTTTACAAATATTAAAGCCGAAGTTTTTGTTAATTAATTTTAGAATCAATAAGCCTTATTTTTAGGTAGCGGCAGACGGTAGTGTAATTACTGCGTGTGACAGTCGTATGAATTGATTAAGAAAAATATCTATTTATGTTAACATAAAATCGTCATTTGTCATAAAATGAACATTTTTCTACTGCCGTATCTGCGTTTTTTTTTTTTTTTTATCGTGTCGTATCATATGATGATCGCATTTAGGTAGTTGAGATATAGCATTCTCCTATATACTAAGAGAATAAAATTCTCTGAGTTTTTCCCTCCAAAAGGCATCAGGCTAAATAAGGAAACAAAAAGATTTTTTTCATTAGATTATTATCATTTCATCAAAATAATAAGATAAAATAATAATATTTTCTTTAAAATCTAAATTTTAATATTATAATAAGATAAATTCACTGTAATTTTATAAACTCTAATTTCAAATTTTTTTATGTATTATTATAATTAAAGAATGACTTGACACATTTTGTATAAAACAAAACATTAAGCTAAAATTATTAATTTTGTCTCAAAAAACAAATCATTAACATAATTTGAGAAAAATTATTATTTGTAATTATTAGTTTTATATTAAAAGAAAAAAAATCATTAAACACATTTTATAACTTTATTAAATTCTCTTTATTAGTTCATAGTTCATTTTTTTTTCTCATATCGAAATACAATGAGTTATATGACATACTTCCTCCATTCAACTCCACTCTACCACTTTACTTTTTCACGTTTGTCAACGCGTGTTTTACGCGGTAAATATCGTTAGTTACGTATTTGCTAAAATTATAAAAGTTAGATATCTTTAATGTACTCGTAAAGACGAATCAAACAAGATCCCACATGAATATATTTTCACTTACGTATTGAGAGAAAATCGAAATTAAATGTTTATTTGTGAATAGTATGCAAACTTGAAAGTGATAGAGTGGAGTTGAATGGAGGAAGTATTAATTAATGACATATCAATTTAAAATATTAAAATAATAACTAAAAACAAAACATCTATATATATCGCAAATGTGCGGGATCTACACTAGTTTATTTCACGGTGCACAAGTGGTAATGGATGAATATAATAATAATGATTGGAGAGTAAGTTGCACGCGCTGTGTTGTAGGACAATATTATTCGATGATGATTTAGAGAGATATTCTTTCTGGCTGCTTTATTAATAGTAATAAGGACAATACTGTAATGCTGTGAATCTAGAGACGTCTTTAAACCAAGCCACATAATTTGTCAACTATTTTTTTTTGTTTCGATGAATATATCTATCTTAAGATTATTGTAAGTTTTGTTTAAGACGGGTCAAATATCATTATATAGTGGTAATAAGGGCAAAAATTTTGGTATTTCCTAGTAAGGGTGAACAAAAAGTGTCCCGAACTGGTCGGTTCGGTCCGGTCAAATCGGATCTTAAAAAATATGGTGACCGGTCTCCGGTTCGGTCTGATCCACTTTAAAAAGTAAAATTCAATTTAGCTTGTAAATTAATACCGGTCTGGTTCAAATCCGGAGAAAAACGGACCTAAAGGGTTCATGTCCGTTCCAAACCCGGAGAAAACCGGACCTAAAGGGTTCATGTCCGGTCCGCGGGTTCAACCGGTTCGGGCCGGTCTGGTTTTGGACCGATGAACATCCCTATTTCTTAAGCAATTTGTCATGTGATTTGTTATGTATTTGATTGACCCGTCTTTAGCTTAAGATGAATAATAACCATCTTAAATGGGAATTTGTGCTTAAGATTATAATGAGTTAAATAACACTATACTTACATAGAGGGAATAAAAAAATTTAAAGAGTCTCTAGACATTCTGTTTTTGTCCAATTTATGATATTTAACACGTTTAAGTTCAAGACACATATACCTGTCTTAAACAAGAATTTGACTTTTTTTTGTTAGGTAAAATGAGCCGATATTATCAAGTAGGGAGATAATTTAAACTTGGGACCCCTATCGTTCACATAGAAGTGATCAAATGCAGGCTTGAGTTCAACGTGGACGGGACTAACACGGATTATACTGGTTAGCAAATTTTGGGCGGGTTCGTAGGTCAGACCTTTGTAGAGTTTGGAAAATACATTGTCTAAACCCGCTTTATTAGCACGTCGGACAAGGCAGCTCTAATGGGTCATCCACTCGTCTCGTCTATGAATAACTCGACTTTTACATTACCTTCACCTTAACTACTAGACTAAAACACATCGAAATTTTATTTTAAAACCTTGAGATGCTTGTTTCATCTCCACAGCTGTTGTTCAAACTCCTCAGCTGCCTGCAATTTTTATATGAACATGAACACGAAATATGAGGATCTTGTAATTTGTAACATGCATCATTAAATGATTGCTCCCATCTCCATGTGTGTCTCTTCTTGGTTTCCTTGTAGACCTGTCAAACGGGTCGGGCGGGTCGGGTCGAAAACGGGTCAGGTCACACGGGTCATGGATCGGGTTAGGGTCAGAATACAGGTCAAGAAATAATTTCTAACATCTTATTTAATCTATTTTTTTAATTAAAAATAATAATTTTTAAAAACGTAAAACATATTTAAAATTAATATTTTAATCATATTCAACGTTTACATTAATTATTTCGACGTTTACATTAATTATATTGACGTAATTATTAAATTTTTTAATAATTTTTTTATTATTAAGTATTATAAAAGTTACTCGTATATAAAATTGACTTGTAAGTTGTATTTGTAATTTTTAAGAATAAAAAAACAATTTTTTAACTATCTCTTCAAATATAATATATAAATATTAATATTTTTATAAAACTCGACCCTAAAATAACGGGTCATTGTTCGGGTCTAACGGGTCACGCGTCGAAAAAACGGGTTTATAACCCTAAAAAAGGGTCGGGTGGGTTGGGTTTCGGGTCGGGCCGAGTTTTGACAGGACTATTTCCTTGTGACATGAAATTCCACAGCTATTTTAGATGACCTTTCAGTAGACTGAGGAGTTACTTGTTACACGGTGTCGAAGACTCGAAGTTTGTTTGAGATCACAGTCACCGTCGTCTGTGTCATCGAAGGGCATTTCTACAGGGAGTCACCATTGCCTGGTAAGACTATTTGGAGCTGAGTTGCATTAGACTAAATGATGTCTATTTACAATCAACTTTCTCAACAAAGAAAGCAAAAGGAAATATTTATATTATTCGAGTTGTTTGGCTCGAGTACACTGAGGAGCTCGGATTCCTTGCGCCTCTCAGTCAAGTCTGCATCGCCATGAAAAGTACACGAGTTAAACAAAGTCCTTAAGAGGTCGTTATCTGATTTACGCAGATTGCCTGGTAAACTCAGGAGATGTGAGTTTGTTCAGAGCTCCAGGAGGAGATTCCATGTCGGGATGACGTATATGGGTAGTGCAGCTCACTAGATGCTCGATTATTAGCAAGACTTTTGGCTCAAGAAAGGAAACGAATAGCATTATACATAACGGTACTGGTGGTAAACGGTAATACATAATGAATCCAGTACAGGGAATTTACGCAGTAATGTTAACCTTAATGCTTGCGCGGTCACTGCTCAGAGCCACCGTGCGGGCTACCTTGATACAATCCTCCATGGATTGAAGGACTTCTTGAAGTGGGCCCAGGGCAAGGATTAGCAACCGGCTGGTAGAAATGAGGTGGCTTAAGATTGTGTTGCACAGGAACGGCAGCATCAGCTGTGTCTGAAGGGTTTCCGTTGAAGGCTGCCATTCCCATTGCAGAGATCTCCGACATGGCTTGTAGCAAAGGGTTCATACCAGTGACTCTCTTCACTGTCTCCTCAGCCATTTTTACCTAAAGAAAAACACAAACCAATAAGAGTCTAGGATCCGGACATCTGGCTAATAACAATAGATTTGGCAAACGAACCGAACCATTCAAGTACAGGTTTGTCTAGCCTTCCCCCCACCCCCCGGATCATTGACTACAAGTCACGTTAAGTCGTCAATTATGGATTGTGACTAAAAGTTTTTGTTTCAGATTGGCCAACTCAGGCCATTTCGAGACAGCAGTAAAATTAGGGATCGAGTCTACTTCAGTTCTGCTAAGCTTTAAAAGGAAAAAAAAAAACTCAGCAAATAGATGCATACTTTTGCCCTTAATGTCTCAACATCGGCTTTTAATACCCTGTTGTCCACTGCAGCCTCGTTAAACTTCTGGCTGATATCAGTTAGACGCTTCAATAGTGTGGAGTTTTCCCCTCTCACCTGAGAAACCTATTATAGAGAAGACGGGTCACCAAAGCTGATAGACGTAAATAGTCACTGTGAAATTACTTGCAAGTGAAACAGTACCTGGGTTTCAAGTTCAGTTAGTTGTGCCTGCTTTCTCCTCCTCGATCTCCTAGCTGACTCTCTATTTGACAGCATTCTGGTTTGCATAACATTTGTAGACAAAGTTCATAAAAGAGTGAATGGGTAAACCATGGCTGTCATACCAGAAATCAACATATAGGCCGATAGTACTGTCTTGGCCGAAATAGAACTGACACACAACGAATAAAAAAAAATTAAGGTGCATAAAAAGGACGACCATATATAGGAACTAAATTGATTTTAAATTGTCTGCGACTTCTGAAGTTTTCGACTCAATATTATGAGCCACAAATTTCTGAGCAAAAAGAATCAATGCTTGCACAAAATTTGCAACAGAGAGATTATTCATATATAACTGACACATCACACATGTTATTGAAACTGTACGAAAACAGAGAGATGCAAGATCTCAGATAAAAATGACATATTTTGGTTGCGGAGTTTGTGCACTTCATGACTTCATACCATTTCAGGACAAACTCTATATTCTTCAATATGCAGATAAACAATGCTAAACATAAAGTCATGATGTAGCTCACTAGCTCAGCATCTTGAAAGCCAACACCAAACTATTCTGTGGACTAATGCTTTGTTATGGTTCTAGTGTGGTGCCAACAGCAAATTTACGTATTCTGCCTTTCAGACCTAAATCACGAACACTGGAAAGGTGGGAGAATGATTTCATAATATGTAAGGTTAAAGAAAATGCTCTCACCTCCTTACACGCTTTACATCAGTAGGGTCCGTGTTGTCCATTTCACCCTCTACTTCATCATCATCTGACTGATCTGATGAATAACTTGTAGCCTGCTTGGCCTGAATAATGGGTTTCTTTTGCATCGTCGGATTAGAAGGGGTTCCAATGGGCCCTACACCACCCTTAGCTTGGGAACCTAAAGCGCATAGGAAGTCATAACTCATAACTACATATACTTTCCTCTTAACAAATTCTATTATAAAAGCCACACCAAAAAGGAAAGCAAGCCGACCACGTCTGACAAGGTAACAACGTTTCATCAACTTTGTTTAGCATCATTAGAAAGCGTACAATTTGTCCTCCAAATTCCACATGCATATCGATTTCTATGTCTACCCAGATCTGTGTTTTTCCGGCCCTTTAATGGTTAAGTGGTTAACAGCTTTTAAATCAGTCTTCCAACAATCAGAAATGTTGAAGCTAAGAACGACAAAGTGCAGAGCTCACATTAACCATGCAATCACAGACGCAGTCATAAAAGAAGTCACAAACAGCCATCCAGATAATACTTCAACATGTACTAAAAAAGATCACTTTGGCTATGTACTAGTGG
The DNA here is from genome assembly GCA_009801015.1 of Silene noctiflora. Lineage (NCBI taxonomy): Eukaryota > Viridiplantae > Streptophyta > Magnoliopsida > Caryophyllales > Caryophyllaceae > Silene > Silene noctiflora. Next base: position 20,503 of record VHZZ01000038.1, on the reverse strand, counting down.
AGAGAGCGGACACCAACCTTTGCATGGAGGACGGGTACCAGATTGTGCTTCCACAGAGCCTTGTGTTACAGTTTCTGTGGCAGCAGTAGAACCCTGATTTACTACGAAGGGTGCCTGTACATAAATAACTGGGAATCAAACGACAGGTGTAAACACAAAGGAGACCAACCAAACTAGAAACACACATTTTGAAAACAAATAAAAGCTTGTGTCGGCAGTGGGATGATCTGACCCTTCATGTACCTAAGCCACACTTATGAGACTCTTCCTTCGCGTTCATCCATGAGTTCTGACTACAATTTCTTATAGTTTCTAAATTCCGGTATAACTTATTCTACACATACAGTGCCCCCTGCCAACGGTCTTGTTACTCTTATATAATCGACTTAACCTCTATAAAATTACTTCATACAAGCCATTGAATTAAGTCACTTTTAAACGTTTACGTTCAAAATTCCAAAGCTACGAAATTCAATGGACAAGAAGACCCTCAACGTAAAGAGAGCCAGAACCGAAAAAAAGCTTCAAACTTTAACCCTGACCCTAAAGCATATCAACTAAAACAACAAACAAAATCTAAACTTAACCTTTTTTTCTATTCAACTTCTTTTCCGTAAGCTTTTCCTAATTCCTATCATAACATGATTCTCCTAAACTAAACCTTACATAGAACCTTGTGTTACAGTTTCTGTGGCACCAATAGAACCCTGATTTGCTAGGAAGGGTGGGTATACGTAAATGACTGGGAATCAAACAACAGAAGTAAACACAGAGAGACCAACCCAACTAGAGAAAACACATTTTTTTTTAAAAATGAAAACAAAATAAAAGCTTGTGTAGGCAGTGTGACAATCTAGCCCTTTATGAACGTAAGCTACACTGATGAGACTCTTCCTTCTTGTTCATCCATGATTTCTGACTACAATTTTATATCGTTTGTCGTTTCTAAAGTCCATTAGTTTATTCTACGCATACCGTTTATCCTGCCAACAGTATTGTAACTCTTATACAATCCATTTAACCTCTATAAAACGTACTGCGTACTAGTCATTGAATCAAGTCATGTCCAAATGCTTAGTTCAAAATAGAAAAGCTACGGACTTCAATCGGATTTAAAGGAAATAAACAGCACAAAACCACCTCAAACAGAAACTCCCCAAATCGACGACAATATCCTCACCAGAAACAGAGCTTCAACCCAAAAAGCTTCCAACTTTAACCCGAAAATGCAGCATTACTTAGTTACCCATCCCAGAGCTTATCCTATCATTACTTAATTTTCCTGAACTAAACTACCAAACGGCAGAAATAAATAAATAATACTCGCTCCGTCTCAGTCAATAGTAAATACGCTTAAAAAATAAACTACCTACCACAATTTTCTAGTTCAATACTCACTCCGTCTCAATCCTTTGTTTGCTCCATTTAAATATCAGTCACGAAAAAATGTAAACAAATAATTGAGACGGAAAAGGTAAATAAATGATTGAGACGGAAAAAGTAATAAAGATTAACAATTAAATCAAGTAAGCAGCCTCAAACATAAAGCTCAACCTAAAAAAGTTACCAAATTTAGTCAACCTAAAACTCAAAATCAATTTGACTAAACTCCAGCCGAGCTTTGACCGAACCGATCCTATCCTATCCTATCCGATACCGAAAACGCCAATCAAATCAAATCAAGATCATGTAACAAGTGAAAAGACGAAAATACCCTGGTGAAAGCGACAGCAGCACAAGCTAAATTAAGGCGATTTTTGAGAAAAGCTTGGTACTCCTCCGACGACACGTCAGCAACAACGTCATCATCCTTAATATTAATACTATTATTATTATTATTATTGTGATTTTTGAACTCGACGACGTCGTTTGGAGAAGAAGAAGAATCATCTTGTTGAAGGAATTTCTGGAAGGCCCATTCGGATTCGCTTCGGTTCATCATCTTCGGGTCGGAGTTAATTGGTGGCGGTGGTGGCGGAGGTGGAGAATCGGACCAGAATTGGTCGGATATATCGCCTACGGAGAATATCCGATCCATGTTTTTTTTAAATGAGACCGTCTCGCACGAGAATTTGCCGTATAATTAAAAAATGAATTGGAATGATTTACCGTTTGTTATGAGTAGTTACGGTGGGTAAATTTATGATTGGGTGATTTGGTGGGAAAGATTGGGAAGGGAAGAGGAGAGGAAAGTGGGTTTTAGGTAAAGTGATTTTTTCAATCAATGGATGATCTACACTTCACATGCCAACTCTTTTTGACTTTTAGAGTCGTGACGACGGGTTATAAATTACGACCATAAAAATGTGATTATTTTATGATAAAAAATATAAAGTAATTATTTGAATTGTTTTCTTTTATGTGCAGGTATTTTAGAGATAATAATAAATAGAAACTAATCAAATATAGAACGTTAAATTCATAACTCTATTGCAGGAGAGCGGATTCTCTGTCCCACTTTGTATCCCATCTTGTATCCCACTATATTCTCCTTACATTCACGATACTAATACTATAATCAGATGAACATTTACATAATAAAATTCCTTCATTAATCATCTAAAACTCATTTAATGACAGAATTACTTTTGAATTTAACTATTCAATGTTACCGAGCATTATAATCAGATAGATGTTTATATAATAAAACTCTTAAATTATTATCATAACTCCTATTTTAAAACTCATTTAATAATAGAATTATTTTTCAATGCATAATCAAATATGTCCTACTTGTAGTAATGCCATTTGAATGAAGTTTTGCATTTGTAGTAGTAGATTTTGTGACGTCAATTAAATTTAATTTCTAATAAACTATTGTATAACTAATTAATCATCTTCATTAAATTGTTTTTAATAAAATATTTCATGTTAAACTTAAGAGTAGTTGCTAGAGGAAGGCCTCTCAAGCAATAAGAAAAATTGGACCATTACATGAAAATAAAAAGGTGAGAAACAAACAAACCCGTAGGTCTCGTGAGAGACCGTCTCTCACTAATTTAGTGAGAGACATAATAGGGAAACAAAAAATTTAGTGAGTCCCTCACCCCATCATGTGATAGGTCTCTCAATACCGCTATTGAGAGACCGTCTCTCGAAAGTTTTTGTGCAAACATATATACTCCCTCCATCTCATTTCTATTGTCCTCTTTTTTCCAAAAGTTTATCCCGCTTTTATTGTCTCTTTCTTAATTTTGTATGATCAATTAGTAGACTACCACCAATATACTTAAATTTTTGACTATCATTCACCCTATCAAAATTATACTGTCCTGTTTTTCTAATAACAAAAGGTAAATTCGACCATCATGAAAACATAAGATAATCCCCTATATACTAAAAGAATTGGTGAATTCACAAGTTTCCTCTCCAAAAAACATCTTTTTAATAGGGAAACTATGATAATTTAAATTTTTTTACTATATAAGGAAATTAATAATTATAATATATTTAATTATACAATTTTTTTTCATTAAATTATATATTTTCACTAAACATTAAACTATAATATTTAAACTAAAATATAAATAAATTATATAAAATTAGAAACTATTAAATCTTTTATTGATACTATTATTTAAGAATTACTTACTCATACTATGTATAAATAAAACTATAAATCGTTTTGATTACTTTCATTACTCAATTCTCTTGGATTAATTTTTAATTTTTTTTTTCTCGAAGCAAAATACAATAACAAGAAAATGAACAATTAATGAGCTACGACTATTATTTTACAGTTCAATTTTACTCGGTTTTCTTGAATAATTTTGTTGTTCAATTTTTTTTCTCATATAAAAATATAAACGTGAAATATGAAAAATTAATGAGATGTTAATTTATGATTAAGTAATACAAAAATAAAAACTTTATAAAAACCGCGCATTTATTGCGCAAGATCTAAACTAATTACGTATTTAACAAATAGACAAAAATAATAATAACTTAATTTGATACGAGTAATTCATATATATTCTTTTCTTATCAATTTTATTTACCTAGCATTTGTGAAAGAGTAGGAGAAATGTCTGACGTTTATTTCAAACTTTTGTTTCTTGAATTGGAGACTTGCTTATACACATTTATTTTAGACCATATTTTCACATATGATTTATTAATTACAAATATTAGTGGGCTAATTGTATTCCTAGTATTAGTGTTGTAGTAATACTCCATAATAGATAGAAGTTTATAAGTCTAATTTTTTTATTTAATTTGATTTTAAATTCTTTTTTAAAATTTGTTTAATAATTTTTATATTTACATAGTTTTAAAAAACTTTTAATACACGTAATTTATTAAACAATAGTAGTAGGCAATGAATTCGCTTCAAAAGTTTCTCTTTTAAGTATATATACTAGATTTCATGTCCGGGTGTTGTCCAGGTAATATCCTAATAGTGGCTGTCAAGAATTGATTGTGGCGTTGCGTGGGTCATATCGTAACGTTGAATTAAGGTGGATTAATATTCGTACGTGAGTTCAATAAAATAATGTATATCTGAAATACTTTTGTGTTTATGCAATAATCAAATTTGATTTAAAACATGAACTTGTTTAATTTTAGTTTTTAAATAATAAATTATGTTATTAATTTGAAAATAATTCAAGTCGTTTTATCTGAGTTTCTGAGTTGAGCTTGTTAGCAATTAAGATAGACAATATAATGTTTTACATATTATAATCCCAAGGATCGAGGATAATTCAAGCATAACATAAAATATGAGTCTGCCCCAGATAAATGGAGGTTTTATAAATAGTGTAACAATGGATCAAGCCCTTAAAGTGGCGGAGCCAGGATTCAAGTCTAGGGGGGCGAATTTTTTTTTTTTTGGTGTTGACCAGGAGTATCCCCTATCCACAGCTGGGACAATCTCCTTCGGGGTACTGAAGGCGAGTCAGGAATCGAACCTCTGACCACTTGTTTAAAAGATGAGAGCCCTTACCACTCACACCAGCCAACTTTGGCATATCTTTTTACAATAAATCTTCCTAGTGACGGTCACAAATTTCTAACGTCTCATAAGTTTTCACTCACTTGCTTTCCTACTTATATCATGTGAGAGGTCGCCACAAATGAGAATTTGTGATTTTTTATATTATGTCGTGTTTTCCATCATTATCGATAGAGCTTCATACTTAATTTGTCCAGTTCTCCGGAAAAATAATACTCTACTTTAATTTGCTTAGGTAGTTTTTTTTTTTTTTTTTTTTTTTTTTGGCGGCAGTAAAAGCAAACGTTTACAGTCCCATTTTAGCTCTAGCTAAGGCATGGGCAGCCTGATTAAGTTTGCGAGGCAAAAAAGAAAAGCTAACACAATGAAAATATGAAAATAAACTTAACAAATCCTGTAATATACCCCTAGTCATATGATGTGGTTCATCAACCATGGCAATTTGGAGGAGAAGTTGAAGGCAATCAGAGGAAATATCCAAATGAAGAATGTTATTCATCAGAGCCCACTTTAAGACCTCCCTGATCCCCAAAGCTTCCGCTTGTAGGGGAGATTCAGCAAGGAAGGAAGAAGCAGAAGAAGCAAAGCAAACTCCATCGGATGTGAATGCCACCCATCCAGCCGCAGCTTGAAAAGAGTCTAACCAGCTAGCATCAACTTTGACACGGTGTTGATTACAAGAACCTGGGCATCCAACCATAAAGAAGGGTATGTGATTTTTAATGTTACCTCTGATACTATCAAGGGGATCTGCAAAACGGACTGCAAGCCTGGCAATCTTCAAATCGTCCAATTTGTCTGCGTCTATAGCGATACTAGCCACGCTAGATTGAAGGTTGAAGAAATGATCAATGGAGAAGTCTTTACTTGTGAATATGATGTCATTYCGGATACGCCAGATACTCCAAATGACCGAAATGAAAGAAATGGTAAGAGACTTAGAATCCTTACAATTCTCAAAATAATCAAACCAACTAATAAGCCATTCCTTAATTCCAATATTCTCCGCAGAGGAAGATGAAATACCCAAAGAAGAAGCAGACCARAGACGTTTAACCAAATCGCAATCACGAAATAAATGAGCAAGCGTTTCAACAGCATCATTGTGTCGGCACAAGGGGCAAGAGTAATCAGCATAAATATTCCGAGATCTAAACTCTGCACCAGTAKGAAGGGTATCTGTGAAAATTTTCCAAAGGAAGGTTTTCCATACCTGGGGGCCTGGGAGATTCCATAGCCTTTTTTTACAGAAATCCTTAATCGTCGCATTAACCCGCTGAAGGTCTTTAGGAGACGATTCCTTGTTCAAACGCGTGGAAAGGCAAATCGCATATCCACTTTTGACCGAGTAAATGCCCGAAGGAGTATGTTTCCAGAAGARGGAATCATTTGGGGTAYTCTCACADATCGGCATTGCACAGATTCTTCTAGCCCAACTATCCTCAAACAGRTCAAAAATAAGATCCTTGTCCCAGTTAAGAGAMGGCAAAATGAGATCTTTAACAGTTGCGTCCTTCATAGATGTAGGTGGCGGGAAACCCAGATTAGTGACAAGAGGAGGCGTCATACCATTGACCCATTTATCTTCCCATGCCTAAGAACAGAATTTGATCCAAATTTCCATCCAATTCCGGTCCTTACAAGCTCCATTCCATATAAGATACTCCTGGCACCCCACGACATTGAGGTGCGAGTAGTTAAAGGATTATTCAACCTATAATTATCATCATGTATCAACTTCTTATAATAAACCTGGCTTAAAMGGGAATTACGATCATTTAAAATTTTCCATGCCAGTTTCCCCAAGAGAGCTTGATTCATACACTGAATATTACGRATTCCAAGACCCCCTTCCGTCTTARGAAGGCYAAGGAAGTTCTTACTACACCAGTGAATGGTAGACGCRGATCTCGTTCCAGCCCACCAAAAATGAGCCAACAAGGAATTAATCTTGTTAGCCACACTTACCGGTATTTTGAATACCGATAGGACAAAATTAGATAAGGTAGACAAAACAGAAGAGATCAGAGTCAGCCGACCCGCGTGAGATAAAAACAAACCGTTCCAAGAGGAAATACGTCCCTTAACCTTCTCAATAAGATCATTAAAGATTACCTTTTTCGAAGAAGAAAAATCAGTCTCAATACCCAAATACTTACCAATACCTTTATTTTCCGGGATCTGAAAAATGCGGATCCCATTTTGGACTGAGACCAAAGTAGTGCTGGGGCTGAAGAGCAGTCCGGATTTATTCTTATTAACGATTTGTCCCGAGGCACGGCAATAAGAGTCAAGGATCTCCCAAAGACAAAAGTAGGCGTCCTCTTTATCCTGGAGAAAGAAGACCGAGTCATCTGCAAAAAGAAGGTGGGATAACGGGGGAGAGCTCCTTGCCAACCTAATCC
>VHZZ01000037.1:417886-465757 GCA_009801015.1 Silene noctiflora | reverse complement strand
TTAAATTCGGTTTAAATTTATCATCTTTATTTGCTAAGTTCTCTAACATCCCGATCTAAAAAAACCGTGCATTTATGCACGGGATTTATACTAGTGATGATACAACAATATTACAACTTATAGTAACTTGTTTTTCAACGGTGGTCACATTTGACTGTAAAATAGTTATAAAATTTCGTTTTATTATTTCAGATTAAAATGACCCGTCTCAAAAAAGACGAACGGAGCTAAAAAGCCTTGTAGAAGTCCAATACTCCATACTCCGGTTGAAAATTAAAGAGAGGCGCGATTCACCAAAATATTCAAAATTATTTCTTCACTTCACTCAAAACTTCCGAGTTGAGCTCCGTTACTCAGTAATGGCGAAACGATTCTGAACTAGGCGGAGTTTTAATTCACCTCTCAGAGATGCAACCAAAGATATACATCGATGGACGGGGAGGATAACCTTCCAGGCCCACCAGTTACTTCCAAAATCAATATCAGCCGTCCGATTAATTTCAAATCTTCTTCTTCTTCTTCTTCGTCGTCGTCGTCTTCGTCTTCATCGTCATCGTTTGAATCGGATTTTCTCCGTAATGTTCAAGCTGCCATTAAACGACATCGTTCAATTGGTATGTTTTCTCACTCAATTTTATTAAAAATTAGGGTTTCTTTTCACAGTTCAGTTATTGTGAGAAATTATTACTGTATCTCATTATTTATTAATTGTCGTTGTTGAATTAAGTTTGTGGCTACTGTATTGTGCATGATGCTTGTTTGAAATTGGGGGTTTAGATGAATTGTGCAAAATCGTTGATCGAATTTCGCCACAAATCGAATATTAGGGTGAATTATTGTGAAATTCAAATGAATAGAGGTAGAGTTCAATTAGCGGATTCTTTGCTGATGCATCGCGTAAATGAGTAAAATTTGCATAATTCAGTGACAAAATGTTCGATTATTTATTTGAGAAAAAGTTGGATTGTTGTGTGGAACTGAATAGGTACAATGCAATCAACACATTTGTTGCCAAGACGTAACGTGGCGCCACGAAGGGAGGCATCTAAAAGCTCAAGCTTAGGGTGTTCGAGTTTAACAATAGCAACTAAGACAGGTGAGAGGGATACTGTGACTGGTGTTGAAGCTCAGGAAGACTCCTCACTCACACCGCCTTCAGTCTGTGGTACTTTGACTAACACTTTAGATGAGAAGTATAATCCCTTCGGAGGGGGATCAAAGGAAGATCAACCAGCAGCTAGGGTAGAAGATGATGGCTTGAATGTTTCATCTCGTGTTAAGTTAGAACATGATCACGTGGTGGAGGGTTCGAAAAAGGTGCATTTTTCGTCAAGTAGCAATGTGGCTTCACAGGGTAATATACACTTGCTTTTGTTTATGTACTCTATGCTAGGACTGCACTAGGGATTCATTCAGATGGTTTCTGTGTGCTGTAGATCTTACTTAGTTGAAGAGTTGGTGTTATAATGTGGTTTTTGTGAGTGCATATTGTATTTTTAGTATCTTACTTTAGTCGGGACTAGGGTATGGTTGGTGGACACTGGACATGGATACATGTTGAGATGTCGGACTCAATAAGGACTTAACTTTAGACATGGGGGCCTTGTCGGTCTAATGAGAACGAGTGACGGGACATAGAGAAATCTAGTCATATGTATATATGAAATATTTAGCATTTCTGAAGTGACGGAGAGAGATTTATGACAAACAAGGAAATATCATACCAAATGTTTTCTCTGTCTCTCCCCCAACACCTATCATGCAAGACTCCAATTTTGGTTCTCGTAGGAGAAGAGTTGGATTTGGTAGGATTGGGTACAGATTCCATACCCAGTTCTTCGAGTGTCTTGTCATGCACAGAGATACAACCCTAAAATTGGGGAATCGAATTAACAAAGCTGTTTGCTGCCTTACTAATTTATATTGGTGTATGCAGATTTTGATTTTGCATCCTTGTTTGAGTCAGTTTAGATTTTGTTTTGTTGCTTGTTCTTGTCATGTTTAAGTGCACCCGCAAGGAGTTAAGTTAATTATGGTCTTCAAGATGTCTTAGTGTTGAGAATTTACATTCTTTTACAATAATACCTAAGCTCTAATGAGCATTATGAGGTGCGGGGAATGTACCTTTCCTTTTCTTCAATCATGCTGCCAATGCAGGGGCAGATGATCGAATGGCTTCAGGAATGGACAACTTATCTTGTCTCTTGGATTCACTTAAATTGACAGAAATGGAATGGGAAGCTAACAATCAAGTACAGCCGTTGAATGCTGTTAATAATGAGCAGAAACCACTGAACCGTCCGACCACTGAACCAAATGGTGTTTCAAGGGCAGGTGTTGCGTCTTCGTCAGTAGCACCAAAAATGCCAGCTCCTCAGGACCAGCTTCACCACTTGAGAAATTTTCTGCAGAATGATGGGAACTACCCCATGACACAATCTTCCATTGTGGGATCATCTTGTGCCACCACCACGTCTGTTCATGCGTCCTCAGCACCAATCCTCAATTCAAGGACTAGACCTTCATGCCCTCATCAAGATAGTACGGCAGTGGGGTCCTTAACCGATGCGAATGTCACAGCTCATAATGCCACGGGAGTTGGAGGTGGGGCCATTGCTGATAGGGCAGTTAGTGGTACACATGCTTCCAGCTCTGCAAGCAATTCCCCAATGAACACTAAAGAAGTACCACAAAATAGTTTGCAAGTTCAAAGCCAATCATCGAATAATCCACCTCAATCCCACAGTCAGCCTGTAAAAGAGGATGGGTGTCAAATCGACACTTCAAATATCCCGCCACCATGTTCTTCTGCAGAGAATCAGTCATCGAATGCAAAGCAAGAACCAGTTAAATCAGAGAAACGTGAAAAGGTACCATCTCGGAAGAAGGGTTATGATCCTGACTTGTTCTTCAAGGTGAACGGAAAACTTTATCAGAGACTTGGCAAGATAGGTAGTGGTGGAAGCAGTGAGGTTCACAAAGTCATTTCATCTGACTGTACAATATATGCTTTGAAAAAAATCAAGCTTAAAGGCCGTGATTATGCAACAGCTTTTGGGTTTTGTCAAGAAATCTTGTACTTGAAAAAGTTAAAGGGGAAGAATAATATCATACAATTGATTGACTACGAGGTAATTGCTTTTAATATACACATGTATTCTTTGTTAAAGGCAGATAGGGTTTCTTCCCATGAAATTTGCATATTATTTTACTTTTTTTTTTTCTATTCGTGTTTGTGTGGTTGCCTCCCTGATGGTTGAGTCATCTGCATAAACTGATACCATCATTCTTGTGTATTTGGTAATTTTTTCAGCTTTATGATTGGTGTATAATGATATAGGAACTGTTTCATGACCTCAATCATACACGATAGCGAAGCTTTATATGTTCCTGTTGCTGACACCTCCTGAAACAATTTTCTTTAACAGTATCATTCAGTACGACTCTTCCAAGTTAACGAATGCAAGCATTCTCCTAGGATGAACACATTATATTAAACTGCTACTTGCTGTTCTTGCTTCTGCCTGTTTTCTGTTTACACGTTTTATGACTTAGGTACAGTATCATGTTCATGTACTCCTGTGTTTGTACCCTTTCTCCTTCCTTGGATTTGTGAAGTCATCTTTATCAATTTTGTATGTTAGGTTACAGACAAAGCTTTACTTCAAGAAGTCATGAATGGCTCCATCAATAACAAGGACAACAAAGTCAAAGACGACGGTTTTATTTACATGGTCCTTGAGTATGGCGAAATTGATCTGGCTCACATGCTTGCACAGAAATGGAAGGAAATTGAAGGCTCCAACACTAGGATAGATGAAAATTGGCTTCGTTTCTATTGGCAGGTTTGTCGTTTACTCTCAATTTCATGAAAACTAAATACTTCGTACTGATTTTGATTTGGACTTAAATGATCTTTCCTAGTAGTAGTTTGCGCGGAAGATACTTTCTGGTTATGTGAGAAGTACATACTGACTGTCTTGACTGCAGTCCGTCAGTTTCCCTTAGTGATATTTTGTGGAATTGGTGTGTACTTGTAGTCTATAGCTTGAACTTTATTTTTATTCAGTTATTTGCGACCTTGGCAAATACATTGACATGCTTAAATAACTATTTCAATGTTGGTTGTACTGGCAGCAAATACTTCAAGCTGTAAATACGATTCACGAGGAGCGTATAGTGCATTCTGATCTGAAGCCGGCTAATTTCCTCCTTGTAAAGGGTTCATTAAAGCTCATAGATTTTGGGATTGCTAAAGCTATAATGAGTGACACTACCAACATTCAACGAGATTCTCAGGTTCTTTTTTCCCTCTAATTTAGTTGTGGTATGAACTAGACCCTACCCCAAACCCGAAAAGAACAATCCTTCAAACACTTAAACGAATTGACCAGAACCGAAACAGCTGATAAGATGATTCAAGAATGATTTAAAATTACTACTCCCTCTGTCTCGGAATAAGGTTCTCACTTCCCTACCCACATTCTTACCTTCCTTAATCTTATGCCCAGGGTGTGTGATCCTTATAGGGAGACAGTAATTTAAAACAAAAACCATAATAGTCACAACCAGACAATGACCCTTTCTGTAACCACTAACCTAAAAACGACCTGAGCGAAGGTTGCACGTGCCAGATATAACCCAATTACAGTACCGTCGACATGATCTGAACCAGTTACACTTGACCGAAATCCAATAAATGACCCGTTTGCCTTGTCTAGTACTCCCACCGTCTCAATCATCTGTTTACCTTTGATTAAAGAAATCTCACAAAGAATATAACAGATAAAACAAATGAATGGGAAGGGAGGGAGTATAAACTATGAAGTATGTTGTGAAAATGAAATCTGGTATATTCAGCTGTCCTTTTATGGTGCAGGTGGGTACGCTAAGCTATATGTCCCCAGAGGCATTCATGTGCAACGAAAGTGATTCCAACGGTAACATCATAAAGTGTGGTCGACCATCAGACATCTGGTCTCTTGGTTGCATTCTATATCAGATGGTATATGGCCAGACACCCTTTTCAGAGTACAGGACATTCTGGGCCAAATTCAAAGTAATTACAGACCCTACCCATGAAATTACCTTCAGTCCAGTTTCCAACCCGTGGCTTCTGGATCTTATGAAGAAGTGTCTTACTTGGGACCGAAGTAAGAGATGGAGGATTCCGCAACTTATTGGACACCCCTTTCTCGTTCCTCCTGTGCCACATCAGCTATCACCTCCACACAGTCAAAACTGTAATTCTATTCAGTTGATCGCTGAATCTTGTACAGGTAATGAGAAAGCCTCGAGTTTATGTTCAGAGCTCCAACGGCTACTTGTAGATACGACGTCAGTGTCTCGAGACCATCAAGTCAGGGTACTATCAGAAATTTCAAACATTTGTCTGCAACTTCGCGATCAAATCACTTAAGCCTGTAAGTTATTGAGTTTGGAATTTAGGGGTCGTTTGGTTGACACTTGAAAAACATAGGAACTGGAAAATCTCATGATTTGCAAAAACATGGGATGTTTGGTTGCCATATTTTTTGGAAAATGGAGGAATTAGTTCTCGGGAACTTCCCCTCGGTGATGGAAGTTCCCATGGAATTTGATTCCTACACGAACAACCAAACACTTGCCAAATTCACCCGAATTGGATGTAGAAACTTAATTCCTATGAAATGGTACAGTGTGTTATGTGTATAGTCTTGTGATGTGTTTATTTCTCTCAATTTTACTAGAATGGCTGGAATCCTACCGAGTATATGGAGTATTAGATCTGTTGTACAATGACATTCTCATGAAAACGAGTCTAATGCATATTTTTTCGAAGAACAGTTGCCGTAACTAAGCCCAGGTTCCTTGACACAATTCATGTCTCCATACCTCTGTGCCAGTGATCCTTGACCCAGAGTATGCGCCATGAATCCGACCTGACCTGTGACCCGATATTTTCTCGATCCGATAAATGATCTGATAATGAACTAGCTTAATAATGGTTAAATGAGACCAAATTGACATTTATCTTAATTATTTTCACTTCAAACTACAATTAATACACCTATCATTTGTCTAAAAATAAAATTACCATTTAAAATTGAATACATAAGATAAAATATATGCTGATAACCTGGCCCAATATTGATTCGACTCGGCACCGGTTTATGACCCGACCCGACAATGACCCGACATGAACTGAAACGACCTGAACCCGTCACTGACTCGATATAACTCGAACCTAATATGACCCGACCTGCTTTGACCCGACCCGAGTGACCCGGTTACCACCTCTACCTCAAGCCGAGTTCAAATCAAAATAGAGCTATAATGCCAATCTTATATTAGGGTAGGTTTTCTTATCTACCCAAAAAAGAATAACATAAATTCTCTAATCTCATTACATTCCTAATTCAGATTAAATTACTTTCTTATAATCACAAACTTACAAGAATTTTATAGTATACATCTCTTTTTCTCTCCAAATTTCCGCATCAAAATTCTTTACCAATGAAAACTCTTGTAAGCTTAAAACCCTCGAGGACCTGCTCGAAACGAGGCAGACCTCGGAAATCATATGTTGTTGGGCGCGACAAGTTATCTAGTTTTATACCAAGGAGAAAACGGTCCAAAGTTCTTAAGATCGTTCCCAAAACTCTCGAAAACCAAGAAAGTGAAAATCGTATCATACTTCCAAGAAATATCGAAGAAAAATACGTCAAAGATGAAATATCGACTGAATCAACTTTATCAAATCGAGAATCAGTAGATGAATCGCTTTCTTGGTTATGTCAATTTACCATACCTGGTTCAATCCCGGATATAGATAGTTTAGACTCGGATTCTGATATTCTTGTAAACTTTTTTGATGATTTACCTCCGTTTTAAAATTTCTTGTACAAGTTCACCTTTTCGTATGATTTAAGTAATTGTTTTCGTGTCTAAATTGATCGATTTCAAACATTGTGTTGATTGGTTATGCAACAAGAAAACATTAAAATCAAGATTTATTTAGCTATGCAACCCTAATATGAACATGATTTTCTTGTGATTTGGATCCGTTTTACACAGCTTACGCGACAGTCACTAAATTTATTAGAAAGTACAATATAGGAATTAGATGAAATTATGTCTTTCCAAATAAACCACACAAAGGGTCTAAAAAAGAAGAAAATCACCAAAGTTTTTTACTCCGCATTGCGTAATCCACGCACCTTGAGAGTAATATCCTATCGATTTTTAGCCGCGACATAGTGCGCATATTTGAAACAAAAAAAAAAGGTAATATCCGATTAAAAAACATCCAAGATTATTAAGAAAGAATGTTTCAACACTTTCTGCAACAAATGCAAACAATTGAAGATTTGTAATTTCAATGAACACGAAAGTTTCGGGTAAAAATTTAATATGATACTAAACAAGAGGTCTTTACTTTGTTTCCCGGGAATCGCAACAATGTTAAAACTCGGATGAAAACATTGATGCTTGGACAATTGCGAAAAAAACAGGGAAATCACACTTTTCATTTTCTAGGGAAACCATATCGTCTACACATACAATAATACAAGTATAAGGTTTTCACTTCAACGATATATCAGGAGTATAAAATACGAATTTGAGTTCAGAAAGGCGAGACCCTTGTGGCGAAGACTGAAATCAGTCAGTCATTAATGGGGTTGAAGTTTGAAACGGGCTTCAGCTCGAGCTTCATCGAGTTTGGCTAGCAGCTCTTTCATAAAGGGGGTGCTTGTACCATGAGTCACTCTTAGTATATCCAGCGCCTTTGTCAATGATCTAACAGAATTCTCAGTCTCACCGAGTAACCTGGAAGGTCGAATTGGGTATTAATTCAAATCAGCCATTTCGTTTTTTCAGGAAGGGTCGTTTTTGGGTTGGATGGCTTTGGATCAAATCAATATCGGGTCTATTAAAACATGGATAAATTATTGATCGGGTCAATTTCAGGGTTTGGGCATTCAAGTGTTATCCGGGTTGTCATTCGGGTTCTGTAAGTCATTCCAGGTCTGACTAAGTTCGGGTCAATTATGCGTGTGATTTTGGATCAAATCAATTTCGGGCATATTGTGGCTCTGATAATGTCTCATCATGGAAATGTTTTCTGTAAAATTTCAGGCATGAGAATATTATGGTTTTACTTGGGGAAAAAAATATTGGAAAAAAATATTTTACCATTCGAGTTTACCGCAAGTGTAGTATTGCAATCCAAGCATCGGATGACAACCGACGTAAACCTCTGTCAGTGATGTGCCAGAATCATCAAATGGGCTTATAATAAGAGAACAAAATATTCTATAAAAGAATATAAAACATGAACAATCGGGGATAAATAGGCTTACTTTCATATATCGGGATGGTCAACCTGCAATAAAATAGAGCCTCCTTCCAAATTTTCAGCTCCATAGATATCTACAGATAATTATATGCAGGAAATCAGATCCCCTCTTTGATGGTTAGTTACATCAGTGTAAAAGTTTCACACTACAAATTTTGACAGCGGGATTTCCCGGTATTTTATGCTGAGCAAAGTAATTTGATGTAAAGTCAGTCATACAGGCTTTCAAAGATAAACCTTCAAAAGACTGTCACGTGTGCGCATTAGATTAAGAGAGAATGGATGGCATAATTTCTGTTGTAGTTCTTCAACCATCTTGAACAGTGTCCTGGCTTCTTCGTTATCTGAATTTCGTCAAAGACCAAACAATGTACAACCACATGACTATTAACGAATAGAATACCATATGGCGTAATAAGATACTCATTATTTTGGGATAAGATAAGATTACGAAATAGACATTAGGAAGGACTATTACTAGGACTTATTTAAGAGATACGGACGTAGATGATATTATTTGGTTTCCCAGTTCAGAGAAATGCAGAAATCTACAGTATACTAAAAAATTTGTATACTAAAAAATTTGTATACATGACAAGAGCTGCTACTGCTGCGTTCCAGAAAACATCAAAGGATACTTCCTGCAGTTAGTGAAGTTGAAGCCTTCTCTGACAAGGTCTTCACTTCAGTTGCAATCTGCTTAATATCTTCTAGTTTCCTAACACAGCCACATTGTTGGCACGTGAATAACATTTTATCTGCGGATAGAAAGAGAAATTAATAAATAGCCATGTATGTAAATCATGTTTAAAAATTTCCGAAGAGAATATGTACCTGAGTCTCGAAGCAGAAAACCCAAGCAAGTAGCATCATCACATCTATAACCCTCCAAAACAGAACTTTCTTGGATATCATCGTATTGTCCCTTGTCAGACATAAAAATATCAAGTAAATGAAAATGACATGTTTTAATTACAGAAATTGAGCGTGATCAATGTGAAGCAAAACATAACTTTTTAAAATTTACCACTTACCAGTTTGATGCAGCGGGGACACGAGCATGTGAAAAGGTACTGCTCCTTTAAAACTTTTTGCCGCGTCATGGTGCTTCCAGCAGTTTCTATATAGCTGATTAGGACCTTCAACAAATCAACATCATAAGAAGAGAGATTATAGTAAAACAAAAGTAAAAAGTGCACACATGCACCTACTAACTGTACTAAGCTCATGGTATTGAGTCATGGTTTGAGAATTGATCCTAGAATCGGCCTACGAGTCTGGATCTTGGTTGTCGTGCTGTAAATGTGGCCCATCTCGCTTCAAATTGCGGTTGTGATGTAGTGTCGCGAGTCCCAACTTATATTATAAACCATGACTAAGATAATTATGCATTTCTGAAACAGCTCCACTATATTGCACACTTATATGCTGAATTATACGCCATCACAAAGCTTAGAAATGGCCAGGATAACATAAGTTGACTTTCTGTAAATTCAGTGCTACTCTAACCTATACTAACCGAGTTTGTAAGAGCGGAAAATGAATAACACGGGTAAATTATATTTAGTACCTCAGTACCTTTAGGAATATGTTGCACAGCACGAACCACAGAAACCCTTTCCTCAAACACCAGTACGGAATTAGGCAAGCAGCTGAAAGCCATAGCCAATTAGCACTCAAATATCCAGCAATTACTACGATGAGCAACAAGGTTTTGAAAAAAAAAATGAATAAAAACCAGTCACCTGTGATTAATGATGGAGACTACAGGATATAGCCCTGTACCCAGTGGTCTCAGTTCTGCGTCACAAATACTGTGAGCATTGCATGCAAGCTGCAACAAGTAACAACTTAGTTAGCTGAATATAACCGACTTTACTAGACTGATCACATAATCAGTCTTGAAAACCTGTGACCGTTCAGCCTTTAGGACATCATGAAATTTCGCTCCATTGAGAGTTTTGCAACACATTTTCAAAAGAGCGTGATATTAATCATATGCAACTCACTACTGCTCATTGACTAGGAAAAATGTCTAAGCACAAAAAATTTCAGCGATAGACATTAGGGTTTATGTGATGTCTGAGAATCAAATCATGCTTGCTCTCACATTCAGATTGATACGAGCTAGAAAGTTTCAAGAGTCAGCAGAAAACCTTTGAAAAATTCTCTGCAACTTCTTTCAGATCCAGCCCTGGCCAGCGAAGTATATCATTAACAAGAGTGGCCATCTGTGCATATAATATCAGCTGCCTCTCTTCAATCTCAGACATATCTATAAGGGTATGTAGTTAAGAAAAACAGAGTTTAAGGCAGAACATCATTGTCATTTATCATTACCCAGAGCCTCCAAAGAGGCTACTGGACGAAGTGGGGGTAAGCTCTGATGTAAGTAGTATTTCACCTGTATAAAAAAATAGATCGTCTTCAATTGACTCGAAAGGGTAAAAACAAGATGACCATCTACTACTTCATGAAAATAATTATTAGACTGGTGGTCAGATAAGAACAAGCTGATGAAATAAAGGCTGAAATATGAACTTAACATTGGTTTCGACTACGCCATATGCCCAAAGCACAAAAAAGAACTTATAGCAACTTAGGTAAAAGGATACGAGATACCAAGGCCTCCACTAAACTGTAATTGTCGGTCACAGTAGCTCTTATAACCTGACAAAATCATTCATCACTTAGCCATCAGACTATAAACCTATCCAAAACAAGAGCAGTAGTGGCTGGTTATAACTTATAGGAAACTTATAAGATACTTTTCAGCCAGGATATTGACAAAGTTGAGAATGATAATATAACCATATATGAAACAGTCACTGTTTTCGTCTTAGCGAATAAACAATCATTGCTTTGCTGATCTTTGATATCTGAAGTATTGACAAAAAATTAAGCTGTTTAGAGATGAATATATAGAAACAAGCAGGAACATCGGAAACCTTACTTTTTCATTCTGCAACTTCCTTTTCAAATAGAGTTTCACCATCAACCGGATTGAAGGTGTGAGGTACTTTAGCTTTTCCTTTTCAATGTTTGAGAGTGCCTGGCATTCTACACGGTGCAATTTCCAATCTTTTTTCTGACAGAAGAAACAATAGCACCATAAATTATCCACCAAGGCAAATCTCAAAGCACATAGGAGTGGAAGTCACTTTATCTTCTGTCTCTGACATGAGTAAATATATATTACTTAAGTCATAGATTGGAAAATCAAGTGACAATTTCTGACGGAGATTCCCACTATCAGAAGACAAATATCAAAAAACGAGGAGAATGTAGAGTGCAAGATAAACTTCTAAATTACGAGTATTAATCTACTAGCAAAAACGAAGTAACACAAATTTGATATAGTCCTAGCATTGTAGTTCAACAGAAACATGATGTCTGTCTCAACACTTACTAGTAACATAGATCATTAAGAGGTGAGAACACATTTGAGGAAGCGACAAAAATACATCTTTTCTTTCGGAAAAATGTAATGACTCCAAATATTGGTCGCCCACACATACACAAGCCAAGTTCTCTTAAAGATCTCGCCTTTATTCTATCAGACTCATCGTAGTAAAGTAATAAACAACATATAACTGCTACGAGTATTTCACGAAAAAATGCAGAGACAGTTTAGAGTGCCATTTCCTATATTTCATCAGACTCATCTTAACCACTTGACAAAAAAAGACACCACTTCAAGAGTGACATGGCAGAAACTAAACAATGAAATACCTGGCATGAACTCCCACAATACCAAACAGCACGACAAGCGGAGCATTTCTTCAGATTACCAGTCACAAAACAAACATCACATCTCGACACACTTGACGAGTTGTTTGGCACAGAAACATAAGGCTCTTGCCTTATAATCACCTCGCCTGCAGCGTAAATGCTGCAATATCAGAAACTTCCACCAGGTAAAACAATTGCAATGAAGGTCCACAGCACCACACTATTACCCATTTTCACTCATTCATACAAATATACAATTGATAATCACCCTTCCAATAAATCATGTTTCATGTTTTCAACTAAATCGAATTCCAATGTCTGTCAAACATAATTCTCTCTTCCAAGTTCCAACACATTAATACTCCGTCCATCCCAAAATTATCTTCTTACTTTCCTTTTTAAGTCCTAAAAACCATTGCTTTCCGAATAAAATATGCTTCATTTATCTCTACTTTTCATCACCCAATTATATACTCCCTTAGGAGCAAAGTGGCGAACCTATAAATAAAATTTTAGTGTAGCGAATTTTCCTAAAGTTGTTTTATACTTATGTTAAGGTCCATATATAAGAATTTTGGGTAGCAAAAATCGATATTTTTAACCACTTTCTGGAAATTTGGGGTAGCGAGTGCTACCCTATACTACTAGCTGGGGGAAGGTTCCCCCTATCCCTTTGTCTCAATATAAATGAGGTAAACAAATGATCGAGACGGAGAAACTATATTGGTTTCAGCGCATTTTATAACCAAGAAGATTTTTAAGATAGGGAGTATTACTTTCAATCACAAATACTCAATGTGACATAGAACAACCTCATATAGTGTTATGCACCTCATTTAATGATCACTATATTAACTTACCCCGTCGTATCATACAACGGTCTTATGTCAACCTAAGTAGTAAGTATAAGTACACAAATTCTCATTGAAGACGGGCACTATCCGTATATCCGTCACAAGACGGATAGTGCCCCTCTCACAATACTTGCACTATCCATGGAGTGCTTCATTTCTCCCCCCAATTGCCCTTCCACTTGGCTTATTGTGAGAGGAACACTATCCGTAGACGGATAATGTCCATCACAAGCAAGACGCTTTGGTATAAGTAATAGATAGAAAACAAGATATGCACATTTTTCTAACTCAATAGTCAATACAGTATATAATATTGGTCAGTCACTCATTCGGAAACAGTCTCGACAAGGGTAAGACGGTGTACATTCGACCCCCTTACCCCACAATTTGCGGGAGCCACTAAGACACTTGAGTAAAATAAAGTTAACTGCACAGTAAAAAGAAAAGAGTAAAAATAACCTGGATAAAAGTCCTTGGAGGTGAATAAACAGCGGCCTTTGTTGGGTAAATGAGAGACGGTAAGACCGTATTCCATTAAAGCTGTTTCCAGTTGCGCATCCTCCATGCTTTTCCTCTGCCTAAACTCTCTGGAATAACGAAAGGTAAAGACTTCAGTCAATTAGAATAGAAAAAATTGTTGGGCCGTCTTGATTGAAAATAAATCCGAATTCGAAAAATCGATCGAAAATGTCTTGATTGAAACTGATAGAACACTTGATATGAGCGATTTGAATAGTATACAAAATTCAACTCAATTCGAATCGAACCGAATGCAATAATAAATGAATGATACTTGAACCTTAATATATCCGAACGGATAAGAACTTAACTGATAGAGCAAAACTAAATATACTTTTTTTTCCCTCATAAAAACACTCATAGGTATTTCGTTTATTCTTTATTTATTTATTATTATTGTTATTAGTATTGTGAATTATTATATTCAAATTGAAAAGTATAAGGTACATTTAAGCTAATTTCTTTTACCTCCGATTCAATATAAGTATGATCCAAAACTCAACTGAATTAATATTGACCTGACCTGAACCGCGCCTGACTCCAAAAAAAACATAAATAGATTAAAGAGACTTAATTGAAACTGAGGTCAACCCGAATTATATCGAATCCCATGATGCATATACTAGGGTTGAATCATTCCAAATTGCATACATCATACATAATTTAGCGAACCATACGCCTTCTTCTGACGACCTAACGCCTTCTTCTGACGACCTAACCCCATAATTTAGCGAACCATACTAGTGTTATGTAAGTTATCGAGTTAATCCAAACCCACTTATGACATCATGATTTAAATTAGTTACTCGTGTTGAGTACGTGTTAGAACACATCAATTTTAACTTGACCCAATTCATATTGTATGATGTTCATATCAACTCAACTACTTAAATGAGTTACTACATATTAAGCCTAACTTGTTATTTCATGTTAGTTTTGTGTCGTATTTCATGATGAATTCATGCATTGTTACTTGTTCGACCACTTATTGCTAAATTTAGTGTATACATGGCCAAACTGACCCAGTTCAAATGCCAATCTGAATAGCCCGACTGAATACCCGAACTCACGACAAGTGCATGGGCCAATTAAATGTTTTTTATAACACACAAATTATTATCCCTAAATAATTTGATTAACATACAAAAAAAAAATGACTGAATAAAAAATAACCCGATCTGTCTCAACCTATCCTAATCATTAAAAATCCGAATGACCAGCCTAAGCCAACCCGATTGACCCGTTCGCAAAGATAAACTCTAGAGCATGTTGACGTAGTCAATGTAGGGATGTCATTGGGGCGGGTCGGTGGTGAATATAGGCTCCCCCGTACCCGTACCCACCAAGCAATTCTCATACCCGTACCCGCCCCACCAAGTGAACATCTAGACCCGTACCCGCCCCGTTTACCACCAACCACCCATGTTATAATTTCTATCAATACTTTTTTAAATAAAATGTGGTTTATTCACTATAAATTAGCGTAATTTTTCATATTTATAATCCTACTTTAAGATTTTCAATAAGATTAATAAAAAACATTATAGAAAACCATAATAATATATTCATTTATTTTAATAATTGGCGGGTAGGCGGATATGACGTAAAACCATCCCCGCCCCACCACCCATGACGGGTTGGAATTTTTATACCCATACCCACCCCACCATCCGCAAAAGCTGTACCCATACCCGCCCCAACTGGAGCGGGTGTTGGGCGATATCCGCTTATACCCGCTTTGTTGGCATCCCTAAGTCAATGCCTCAATGATAGGCGGGTTGCACCTTATTGAGGCAGTTGAACTACTCCTCTAAAAATCCCGCGTCAACATTAATTTTACCAGCCACTCCATCGTTTGACTGTAGATCCGCTACCGCGCACTCTCCCTCTAAACTCCACCTTACTCACTTCCCTCCCATGGAATCTGAACCGCTCACTTTATTCCTCGCCGGAAAATCAACGGCTGAGATTGAACTTGCTTCATCGCTCAAGTCCAATAATTCTCTCAAACTTTCTGATCACGCCAACCTTCTCCTTCATATTCACTCCGATGACGATACAACCGATGAAACGCCGTCGTTTGATGTCAACTCTTACTTCAGTTCTCTTTCTACGACGCGTTTTGGTCGATTTCTCCTTTGGTCTTCTCGCTTGCCTTCCACTCACGACGTCGTTTCTCAGTTCGTCTTCTTCTCCTCTTTTTTCGGATTATTATTCTTGTTTATTCTTACGTCCTTGTTATTTGTTTACGTTTGATTAAAATAGTCTCAATTTGTTATATGAGACGGTCTCTTAATAAGCTTTAAGTATAGTTACTACAATTCAATCACTCGTTTAACTTTGATTAAAATATCGCTCACAAGAAATAGAAAGTTAAGCAAATAAATCGATTCGAAAGAATAAAAAATGTCGAACAAATGTTAAATTAGAATAAATTTTCAAGCGTAACGCATAGTTGTTTTTCTATTCCGTAGTTTTACAGGTTTTTCGGTTCTAATCATTTGTTTAACTTTGATTGAAACGTCTCGCTTACAAAAATAAAGAGTTATGAGCGGCTTTCAAATAATAAAAATGTTAAACAAATGATTGAGACGGAGAAGATAGTTTTCAGTGAGCTATAACTTGTAGGTTATATATACGAGGTGTTAATGTCGGATGGTCTCTAGGAAGACTTACTCGAACTTTTTGAAATATTTGTGTGCAGGAATTTCGGCGAGCTTCCTATAGGAGCAGTTTGTGTGGCGGATGTTCAATTTAAAGGACGAGGTTTGAGTTCGGAATTAACTCTAGTTAATTATTTTCAGTTTTTATTTATTATTCTCCATTGTTTGTTGTAATTTCATTTGAGTAAATTTTGCTAGTTTGAATTCAGTTGATTATATTCGTAGTCACTTATCTCAATTATGATCAAACAAGCTGTCCAAACTGTAAATCGATACCGGAATGATGTTTCAAACAATTTCAGAAGTATTGGATTGACCATTGGCTTCATCTATATTGATTGATGATCAAAATGTAACTTAAAATGCTGATGCGAGTGTCTGGTTGTGTATACGCGGTTTTAAATATTGTTCATGACATATTGACACCAAATATGACCAAGTTATCAATATTTTGGAGGTATGCCGACCATTTTGAGGTGGTTGAGATAGGCTTTGACGACTAATGCAGATGTCAAGGCTCAAACCGGAGACTTAATACCATGGTTGTATGTCAATGTGTAGGACGGTCAACAAATATTTGGGAATCTCCGCCAGGTTGTCTTATGTTTTCATACACATTAGAGATGGAGGATGGCCGAATAGTGCCTTTGGTACAATATGTAGCTTCACTTGCTTTTACAGAGGCGATAAAAGATATTTGCTCTAAAAATGTAAGGCTCGAGTTCGTCTTTGTTTTGTTGAATAGTTTTTCTTGCATATGCTAATATGCTTTTGTGAGGCACTGGGGGGTAATGTTGTGTTGTATGCTAATGCTTTTTTCCGGAATCTTTTGTTCTTTCTGAAATTGCTAAAAATCCTGCTATTATGGCTAAAATGAGAATTGTTTCCTGAGGTTCTTCCATTACTTTGTGAATGTCGTGTAGTCCATTTTCAATGCATCTAGTTCACGTGATCAGTAAGTAAGATTTACTTATGAGACTAAGGGCTATCCAGGAGATTCTGGGACCTCGAACGCGGGAGTTAGATTGCCAATAGATTAAGTTCTCCTTCAATAAATTGGTTAGTGATGAGCTGATTTCTTCATTAAAAATTTAGTGAAATGGGGTTTGTTCTAGGGATTTCCAGAATCTAGTGGATTGGTAGCATCGAAATGCACACAGATCTCAGTGGCATAATTGACCTTTCATGTGGCTGTTAGACCGTTACACCACCAGCATTCCAACAATCATGTGGATCGGTGTAAGAGACAGCTCATCACCGCTATTAATCGTATAACATAGTAATGGTTGCTAGTTTCCTTTCCAGATATTAACCCTTAACAAGCCCCGACAACGTAGAAGTTTAATACATCTGTGATTTAGTCTCTACCTCTATGACCATGCAGCTCCAATTATGCTTAAGACTTCTTGTAGCCTATTAGGCATCTACGGAGCGTTTAATATATGACACGTGATTTGCAGGGCTTGCCTCAGCTGGAGGTCAAAATAAAGTGGCCGAATGACCTTTATCTGAATGGCCTTAAAGTTGGTGGCGTTTTGTGCACCTCGACATATAAAGCAAAGAAATTCAATATTAGCGTGGGTAAATACCAACCTCTGCAATTCTATTTTCCTTCTTGTGCTTCTCATTTCATCTAAACATCGTTCACTGTACACATAATATCAATTTCTAGCTGTATTACATGAAAATTTGTTTTTTTTCGTACGCATATGTGACCTGACATTTGATTTTCAGGCATAGGTGTCAATTTGGATAATAGACAACCAACAACTTGCTTGAATGAAAGGTTACAAGAATTAACCTCAAATGCTTTCCAACTTCGCAGAGAAGATATTTTAGGTTCCTTCTTTAAAAAGTTTGAGACATTTTTTCAAATATTGATAACCCAAGGTAATTCATGTTTAAACTTTAACCTTTGCTTCTTATACTTTTTGTTATCTTCAACGATTTTTGGCCCCCTCCATGGACAAATGAAATCTTGTATACAAGTTTGTTGTACCTTTTGACAACAAAATCATGCTAGCAGAGTTGTATTTTGAAGATTGTCATCGAAAATATTTGAAACTTCCTCTTTCCAATTTTATGATTCACAGTTCTAAATTTCTAATACATTTCCATTTCCTTCTATTACTGATGCTATAGAAGTGTCTTTTCTTAACTTTCTTTCATCACCCTAATTTTCTAGTTGTTAGTTCTGCAAATGCTAACCATCTCTTCACAGAATAACGTGGATTTTGTTCATGGATTTGCAGGTTTCCACCCAATGGAAGAACTTTACTACCAGACATGGTTACATAGGTCAGAATTGGGTTTAAAGTATTGTGGTTTTGCCTTGCCTGCAACATCTTAATTCTTAAACATAAAAGTTTTTTTGTTACTTTCAGAATGCTTGTTGGTTTGCCTTTTCTATTTTTTTCTCTCAAAATTTAAATTGTTAAACACGAGAACACTAAGGGTAAGATTTTCCTGTTTAGATGAGATCTGTCATAATTGAGGAAGTAGTTTTTTTTTTTTTCTTTTGAATTCAGCACTAAGGGTGGCTCACTAGGTAGTAGCTCTGAGGAGATTGAGGACATCAAAAAGCATTTTATCTTCATGGAGTGCTTATGATAGGAGTATTTAGCCGACTTCCTTCTAAGCATAATGCTATAGCCTTTTTGTTTATTTAATATATTCAGTCTATTGGAAACAGACCGTCCGCCTGACATTCTTGCAAAAGTTTGAATCATTTACTGCTACGTATTTGTTACCACTGTTAAGACTGTTTCCATTCAGATCACTACTGATTCATGATGTTTACTGTGCAAAACCTTAACCCATGTCATTATGTCAGGAACTATTTAATATCGTATTTTTTTATTAGATTAACTTGAAGTTTATCTACTCTCTCATAGCCTTTGTTGCCTTGTTTCTCATCGTGGTTTCATTCTGCCTTATGCCTGCAGTGGACAAAGAGTTATTATACAGGATATTTGCGACGGGAATACTGTTGATAGTGTCGTTACTATTGAGGTAATATTTCAAGGCGATGGATAAATAGGCCTGAATCCATAATACGAGTTATCGTATTGCTTATCTGCAATAGGCAACTAATAATGGTTGGACTGCAACTTGGCTTAGCTAAGACACTTTATTTTGTTCTGTAGTTGAGTGTAATCGTATTCACTACAAGTCCACATCTGCTAGGCTAGGTAGTTGAATTACCAAGTTCCGAACTACTCATGTTTGGATATGGGATACCTAATACTCGTGTACTTTACTTCCAAGCAGGGATTGACTTCCACAGGATATTTAATGGCACTTGGAGATGACGGTCAAATGTGTGAGCTACACCCTGACGGCAATAGGTATTTAATGTTTTGTTTCCTTAATAGTGGTTCTACTAGTGGTTCTTTCCATAGTTAAGGAGCACATGGATAATTTAGTGATGGGAGCAAATCCCATGGCTCATTTTGTGGATTGCGAATATATTGCTCATGAAATGATTTAAAGTTTGAAATGATTTCTGGTGGTCTTGTGGAGAGGGAGAGAAAGAAAGATAAAGAACTACTATATTCCTCGTTGTTTACATCTGAAAAATACTCCCTCTATCCCATTTACCTTGTCTCCCTTTGAATTTGGAAGTCGAATTTGACCATAATTTCTCAGAATATACAATAACTTGAAACATTTTTAAAGGTTAATACTGTATGAAAATAGTTTTTTTGATAAATCAAACTTGACAATTTGTCGTGGTACCTTAACATATATTTTGAGAGATTAATGGTCACTGACAGAGTTTATCATCAAAGTTAAAAAGCGATAATAATATGGGATGGACGTAGTACTTGGTATGGAGAAGTTGCTCTGATTGATTTTTGTGATATTGTTACCAGAAGAATTTTGAAGCATATAGCCTTAGGTCATTATCTGTTTATGCTGGCAAGTTTTCTACTTGATATGTCTCCCTTGAAGTGGTGTTTGGTTTTCCCCTATTTGTCTCGGTAATCGTGCATGAAAATATCATTTGTATAAAATACTCATACTCTTGACTAAATTTGAAACCTGTTGGCAATTGAGCTGCCCTTCTAGATTGTGGCTCCTTTTACACAAAAAAATTGCGAAAAAACTATGAATGTCTAATAGAGTCAGACCTACAAGACATCTTGAAATTCACAAAAAACGACGGTAACTCCGAATCTTTTACCGATTATTCAAGTTATTCCTTCTTCTGTTAATGTTTAGCATAGCGTAGAGCTTCATTCCGGGTAACTGCTATTGACTGTCAATTGATGCTGTTTATATTCTCCTTGCCAGCCTTGACTTCTTCAAAGGACTAATCAGACATAAGCTAAGTTGAAGATTTCGGTACATTCTATCATCTAGAAGCTGATCAAACAACTATACTCTCGTTTTATTTCCCTTTTCTTGCCTTGAAAGCCACGTTTTTTTGCGAGGTCTTTCCTTGTTTATTGTACCGGAAAGTGTAAACGACACAATAATTTTCCACTCTTATCAGATCTCGAGAAAAGACCTAAACCTCCGGAATAGGGCAGATTAGGTATTTTTGTGTATTTTTGTGTATTTTATAGACTTAAATAAGGCCATTTCGGGGTTAAGGTATACTTTTATCGAGTATAGATAAGTTTGGTTCGCGTCATTTTTAGTTTCTTGATAACTGGTTGTCTGGTTGGGGGTCAATTCCGTCTAAGTTCAATCTCCGGTCATTTTTGTGTCGCTTGTCTATGTCGAGTTCCAGTCTTAGGCCCAGTTCTTTTGGACTGAAATTGTCTGAATTGAATTGAACTGAGCTGACTGAACTTAATAGAGCTGAACTGAATTAATAATAAAAAGATTGTAACAACTAATAATAATAATAATAATAATGAAATATATTAATAATAATAACTATAAAATAAATATGATAAATATAATATAATAATAATATAAATATAAATATTATAAATAATATTAATAATAGGTCTAATAATAATATATTAATATAATTATTTCGGGTCAAAACAATCAAGTCAGCGTTGCTTAAGTCTAGGTCAGGTCAAAACTCTCCTTTCGGATATATGCTAGGTTGATGCTCGACTGCCTTAGAAGGTACGTATACCTACACAGGAAACATACATGGCCTCTGGGAGTTACCAAAGGGGCCATATCTGATGCCTAAGTAAATACGGTACTGGATGTATAATCAGGACCTCGCTTGACGCAAGGTCTTGGAACTCTCTTAAATGTTTGAGTAGTCTTACTTTTAGAGAGAAAATAATGTTATGTGAGATATCTCTTACATAAATCTTGCACGTGTCCTCTTCGGAATAGATCCAAAGAAGATATTTATAGAGGTCTAAATGTACATTTTTGTATGAAGTGACAAACACTTAAACCCGTGCGACCCACAGGTTGCATGCAGGCTGGGTCGACTGAGTATGCCCCATGAATAATAATAATAATAATAATAATAATAATAATAATAATAATAATAATAATAATAATAATAATAATTGAACTGAGTTGAGCTGAGCTGAACTGAATCGAACTGAATTGAATTTAATGGAACTGAACTGAACTTAATAGAGCTGACTAAACTGAATTTATAAGAATTGAAATTAAGTTCAAAAGAACATGGCCTTAAGCTAACTTTTTCTAGATGTCATTGCCGATGCTTCTCGCTTGACACATGTATCTCCAGCAACATTACTCCTGCGGTCCTGCCTTGAATCGCAGCCAAGCCACTACTTTAGAAACACAAATCACCAATCAATTTTACTACACGAGAAATCTGAAACGAACAAAGACACCGATTTTGTTCCCCACAATACACGGTATACACAAATGTATCATCCGATTATGTTTATGTTCTTTGTTTAGGTTTGGTTCTGGATTCTGGTTACTTTTTCGGGTTTCGAACTTTCTATGCAAAATTATTCTAGATGCTATTCCATACGTTACGCGCTAGACAAATGTACTATGTTATCAAACTAGTACTCGTCTAACGCAGCGATAAACAAACATATCATTTTAATAACTTTTTTTGTTACTAGTTTAGATTCCGCGCAATGCGTGGTATTTATAGAGTTTTTCTTTTTGTATTATTTAATCATGCTAAAGTAAAACCTCATTAATTTTTCATATTTCATGTCATTACATTTTGATATGAAAAAAAAAATAAACTGTAAAATTATTCAAGAAAACTTACTAAAATTGAACTGTAAAATAATAATGGTATTTCATTAACGTAATTGTTCATTTTTCTCGTTATTGTATTTTGTTTCGAGAAAAAAAAAATTGAAAATTAATCCGAGAGAATTGAGGAATGTGCTTAAATGTATTTTTTTTAATACCACAAAACTAATGATTCCAATTTATAAAATCTCTCAATTTTTTTTTGTCAGGAAAGTAATCAAAACGATTTATAATTTTGTTTATACATAGTTTGAGTCAAGTTATTCCCAAATAATAGCATCAATAAAAGATTTAATATTTTATAGTTGTACATTATTTATATTTTAATTAAAATATTATAGTTTAGTGTTTAGTGAAAATTATATAATTTGATGAAAACATTATTTTTTATGAAAATAATTATATAATGAAATACATTATAATTATTAATTTCTTTATTTAGTTAATACAATTAAATTATCAATAACTTCCTTTTTTTAAAAATATGCTTTTTGGAGGGAAAATTTGTGAGTTCACCTATTCTTTTAGTAGATAGGGTGATTTTCAATTTTCGAGTTAAATTTTTTACTTTAATTTTTACAAGAATATATTTGTCTAAAATTTTTTAGAATCATACTTCCTTCATTCAACTTTTATTTTCCCACTTCAATAAAATACTCATTACATATATGTATTAGATCAACTATCGAGAACATTACTCCGTAATCCATAGCAGCCATGACAGTACTTGTAAAAAATCATCAATCTCAATTTGACTACTCTCAAGTTCTCTATAATCTGAAAGGAACATATACCTATTTAGCAAAGAAATTAGATTATACTACCTTTATTCCAACAATTACTCTTCCTTAATACCGTCTTAATTTTAGAATAATGTTACATTTTATAATAAAAAATAACCATTTAATTATATAAAATTATAATTAAAATTGTCACTTTTAATAATAAACTAACGGTAGCTTTATTAGAAAAAAATCGAATTTTACCGATCTTAATTTCAGTTAAATTCAGCTGTCTGAAATGAGATTTTGCGATATTCCAAATATATTCCAAACCGCCAAATTTGATCATAATAATCAACCAAATATTCCCTCCCTCCCCACAAATCTCTCCCCTCTTAAATCCCACACCACAATTAAAAAAAAATTCAATTAATTCCCAAAATTCAAAACAAAACCAAAACCAAACACAATCACCAAAACGATGCGTTTCACCACCTAAAATCCATAATTCTATGCATCCATCATTCTGCTGCACAACAATGCAACACGCACACACCTTCAACGCGCGTACCTCTCACGCATTCCAATCCAACGGCCACGATCTAATCTCAACCGTTGATCAACGGAAGGTGAGGATCAACGACATAGTAGGGAGTGGAATTTGCGGTGTGTTACATAAATGGGTGAATTACGGTAAAGGTTGGAGACCGCGGTGGTTTATTCTACAAGACGGTGTCGTTTCGTATTATAAAATTCATGGTCCTGATAAAATTACCGTTAGTTCGGAATCGGAAATTGGTTTTAAGGTTATTGGTGATGATTCTTTTCGGAGGATTAATCGTCGTAGAAAATTATCGGATTCGGCTTCGCAACGACGTCGTAAAGCCGTCGGTGAAATTCACCTTAAGGTTAATTTTTAATTTTTTTTTTTTTTTTTTGTGTTTGAATTTATCGAGCTGGAGAAATCTTACGGTTTGTTTTGGTTAGGTTCGCTATGTGTCAATTTGTTAGGTCGTATGATGACGTGGTAGAGAAACCTCGTTTTTATTTATTTTGTCTAGGTTCGATATTTGGTTAATTTGTTAGGCGGTACGATGATGTGGTACATCGAGTAACTTTTTATTTATTTTTGGTTCGGTTAGGTTCGGCATTTGTTACTCTGTAGGAGGACGTAATTTGTTAGCCTGTCTGATGACATGGCGGACCGGCAGATAAACGAGCCAATCTGAGCTCGAGTTTAGGGGCTCGGCTTGATAATCGTCAAGCCTAAAAAATTGAAGCTCGAGGTTGAATCGAGCTTGTTTTGTCACAAATATTATTATCACTTCATGACCTTTTGAATCTAACTAAGTATAAATATTTCTAGAAAACAAATAAATTATAGAATACCAAAAAATATTAGATTATAATATACTTATCAATGCCTTAATAACATATAATTAAAAAAAAAATTAATATTACAGTATAAAAATACAAAAAAAAATTATAAACGAGCTTCCGAGTTGAGCCTTGTTGAGCTCGGGCTCGGCTTGTATTTTACGAGACGAGCTTTGACCGAATATCAGTTTGACCAAGCATTAGCCGAGCTTTGGCCGAGCAACCATTGTGTGTGTGTTATTTTGGTATCCATTTCGGTGTCTACAACTGTATTTAAGAAGATCATTTATTAGGTTTGTTATTTGTTAATTAATTTGTTAGGTTGTATGATGACGTGGTAGTTACACTTTAACCGTAGTTAACAAGATCATTTATTAGGTTTGTTATTTGTTAATTAATTTGTTAGGTTGTATGATGACGTGGTCGGTGACCTCGGTGTACTTTACAATTTCTTGTAGATTTGCTAGTTAGTTAGGAAAATGAGCGATCATGAGTCAGTTATTTGTTACGTAGAGCTCGATTTGGTGTTGATCAATTTGAGTATTTCAGCTTATTTTCGTAACTAAATTGTACTCACTGAACTCGCCATGAAATTTCATCATCCAGTGGTGCTACATTCATTTGAGATATTGAATCTGAGCGTCACTTCTAAGCTGTTGGTGAGTTGCGCCCATAGTTAAGTCTTTAGACGAGAACTGATCTGAATCCAAAATTTTAGCATTATGAGAATAGGAGGTAGTCTTTGAAGGTTGTTACAAACCACCGTAGACGATAAGTCACGTGAAAAATCGTGAAACTATTCACAAAATAACCACTTAATATTTGTTAGAGACGTTAAGGGTTGTTTTACATTGTAAGGCCACTTTATGAAAGAATTTGAGTTAAACCTGATGAGACTCCTACTTTTCCATCTAGTGGGAGGCTTTCTTGACTCTTACGAGTTTTCGGCTTCACCTCAAGATCCATTTTGAGATTCTTGAGTTCTCAATAAATGTGGTCTTAGTTTTGAAGTTATAGAGATTATGTTGTCAGTTTAAATGAGTGGAATTAATTTTCGGTGGGAATATCAGAAGTTAAATTTGTTGACTAGTCAGTTACATACTTAGATTTGCTTGACATTTCGCGCTTGTTTTTATTGCTTAACTCAAAAATGTTTTAAATTGACTATCAGCCCGGAGTGTTTGCCTGGGGACCATGTGTAGTCAGGGTATACTTGGATTTTTTTTGGCTAAAAATACTTGGAAATTAGAATCCGATATTGCTGCATTCATGAGGACGATAAGAGCTAGTTGTCATCCACACTAATTATTCCTTGCTAAAATTAGAGCATGAATTGAATATATGTAGGTCTCATCTATCCGTCAGAGTAGGTCTGATGACAAGAGATTCTCGATTTTTACGGGCACAAAGAGGCTGCACTTAAGAGCTGATACTCGGGAAGACAGAGCAGCATGGATGGATGCTCTGCAAGCTGTTAAGGACATGTTCCCCCGCATGCCCAACAGTGAATTGATGGCTCCAGTCGACGACTTTGTCGTGTCGACTGAAAAGTTGAGGCAACGGCTTCTAGAAGAGGGTCTAAGTGAAACAGCTATTCAAGATAGTGAGCAGATTATGAGGAGTGAGTTTACAGCAATGCAAAACCAGCTTCTTTCTCTCAAGCAGAAGCACTGGAGGCTCATCGACACATTGCGTCAGTTAGAGGTACATACAAAGAAAACTACAAAAATAATTCAGTTTGATTTTAGCTCGCTATCGAGTATGATATGCAATTTACTTGTGATAAGTTGATAACTATCAGTAGTAGTGTGCTGACTTTAACCCGATATACATGATTTTTTGTCAGTTTTCAAAAGTTGGCAGTTTCTAGGGCCCACGTCATAGTGTAGTGATTGTGGATTGCTTGCTTTATTTTCCTTCTATTATCTTATGGTGGGGTTGAGTAGTTGGGGGCCTGGGGATCTTGAAATGGAAGGACAAGCTCATTGTGTATGTTGCAATCGATAGTGCTGTTCTAAGCCTTCTTGTATACTCTACCCTTGCCATTACTATTTTTTTTCCCTTGTTAGTGCCAATCATCTTTCTTTCTTAATTTAGAAGTTTTGATAATGGATTGACTATTGAGCGAACAACTATGTTAACAAATTATTTTCTTCCTCCACATAGTTTGCAGACAGTTCTTTTACCTTGCCACCTTTCTATCTTCTGCATTCTATCACCTCTTATCCTTTTTTACGTCTTTCTTTGATTCCCTACTGAAGAACGATTTCTATAGCTAATGAGTGCTCCCTTGGGGTCCTCTTTGGGTTTCAGCCATCATTCCGTGGTGCGTTTTGCGTCATGTGAACCTATATTTTTTTAGCAGATTCAATTAATATATTTTATACTCTTTTTTGTTTGACAAACCTATTTGCCTCTTTAATCTTGGTTTACACGCTTTTCTTGCTCTCTATTTTATATTTTACACACACACACACTTGTTTTGTTTATCATCTTTTTTCCTTTTATTTACCTTTGACCGTAATGGGGGATTTAAACCTAGAAGGACTCGGATGATGATTCATGTTAGCCGACCACAACATAGGTTTGGGACTAAAGCTTTGTCGTCGTTGTTGTCGTTGTCGTTGTCGTCGTCGATTAAATGATTTGATTACCAGAAAAATGCTATGCATTGTCAATGTTATTGAAATTGTTATTTCTGACTACCGGTTCTTACAGTGGCAATACAGACTGTTATGCTATGTGTGGTATTACTTGGTTAGCACCAATATGAATGTGTTTACGGGTTCATTATAGGCTTAAACTATTATTGACTATATGTAAATAGCCTGCCTATTTGAAAACCTAGCATTACTGGTACTCGTCCCCACATCTGATGCCCTTTGTCTCGGACATTTGTTTACCTTTTATATTCTCTGTGAGGAGTATTTTACTCAAAGGTAAACAAATGATTGAGACGGAGGGAGTAATATATTTATTTCGTCTTTGCTCAATTCCTAGACAGAAAAGGTTGACTTAGAGAACACTGTCGTTGATGAAAGCCAGAAGTACTCAAAAGAGCAAGGGGTTACTTCCAGGTCAAAGCAAGATCGATCTAGTGGTAAGATACTGTGTGTAATGTTTTCAGCTGCTTTAAGCTTTCTAAGTCTGATGTTTGTTTGATTGTTTCAAGTTCTTTCCTCACCGCTTTATGAATGTGTATATGAGCTAGGAAAAATTAGTTTCAGATCAGGTACTAGTTCTTTACCTGCTTTTTTGTGCATGAATATACTAATGTATGTTTGGTACATCCTACTGTATTAGCTTTTTGGGGATCGAAGAAAATTTGGTGGTGGAGAGGATAGAGTGAGGAGGGGGGGCGAGATACAAATATATGATAGAGTGTGATTTGATTTTCTTTAATTATTTGAGTTTTATTTTTGGTATTTTTTTTCTCTTTGTTATTATTTTGCTTATTTTCCCAGTTTTTTTCACTATAATCTTCATTTGTTATGTAAAAAGAAGATGCACTAACTGTTTGTGAACTCTTTCATTCTATATCTGCTTTCCTATTGCAGAGGCCAGTATAAGTGATTCAGATTATGAAAACGATAGGGGTGATGCTGCGGAGGACGATACAGATGAAGATGAGAACAACTTTTTTGATACACGGGATTTCCTCTCCTCAAGTTCTTTTAAAAGTAGTGGCTCTGAGTTGAGGCTTTCATCTTTCTCCTCTGACGATAGTGGTTTACATCCTGCTGAATCTGATGAGGATATTGATCCAGCAATTAAAGCTGTTGGATCTAGTTTTCCTCTTGTTAAACGGCGTAAGAGATTGCCTGATCCTAAAGAAAAAGAAAAAGGAGTTAGTCTTTGGTCAATGATAAAAGACAATATAGGCAAAGATCTTACAAAAGTTTGTCTTCCTGTTTATTTCAATGAGCCTATCTCAACCCTTCAGAAGTGCTTTGAAGAATTGGAGTACTCATACCTGCTTGACAGGGCTAACGAATGGGGGAAGCAGGTAATTTCTCTAGGCTTGCTTGAAGTTTACATAGCTTTTTATTGTGTCCTGGAAACAGCTATCCAACTATACCTATTTGGTCGTCATATTTTGTTCAATAGACTTATAAACACCAATTCCATTCCAATAGAACCGAGACACACTATTCTTTGAACTTGTTATGAAGGAATAACGTAAAATGGTGCACTAACATCTTTTTTTTTTTATTGTAAAGTAAGCAGTAATTCGATGCTATTCTCAAAATCTCAACATATTTGTCGCTATTGGTCATCTGGAACTAGCCTTTTTTTACGTAGGGGTAATGGTGTATTGGTGTGTAGTGTGTACATCCAACCCTCTTTACCTTGCCATACGCAGGAGTCCTTGAGCCACTGGGTATCGTAGTTGTAGAAGATTAAAAATGTGCTGAATGACATGTTCAGTTTGTTAAGTGTAGATTGACTTGCTTTTAGTCTCTGTTAATAATGTTGGATTGAAATTTTTCAGGGTAACAGCCTTATGAGAATGCTTCATGTAGCTGCATTTGCTGTTTCTAGTTATGCTTGTACTGAAGGAAGATCTTGTAAGCCATTTAATCCATTACTGGGGGAGACTTATGAAGCCGATTTTCCTGATAAAGGGCTTCGTTTTTTCTCAGAGAAGGTTTTGTCTCTTATCTGAAAGTCTGTTTTAGATGCCAATTGCTTTGAATGAATTGCTTTTTTATTATATTTAGAAAGTGTCTTGTGGTGGCTGCGTATTGTATATGCTGAGGCCTTTCGTATAATAACGGCTAGGCACTTTGAACTCATGAACATTGTTTTAATATGGTAATTGACTCATCAAAAAATAGATGAAAGTTTTATTTTGTCGGTTATTTTGACAGGTAAGCCATCACCCTGTTGTTGTTGCCTGTCATTGTGAGGGCACTGGATGGAAATTGTGGGGAGACAGCAACTTGAAAAGCAAATTCTGGGGTCGCTCAATTCAACTTGATCCAGTTGGAATTTTGACCTTGGAGTTTGATGATGGGGAAATCTTTAAGTGGAGTAAGGTAATCTCAAAACATGCTGCTGTCTGATACTTTAAACTTGTTTTAGGAGAGCCGGGAAACTCATTTGTTTGATTTTGGTTCATCTTTCAGGTAACGACATCCATATACAACCTTATTCTTGGAAAGCTATATTGTGAACACTATGGTACGATGAATATAAAAGGAAATCGGGAATATTCGTGCAAGATGAAGTTTAAGGAGCAGTCTATTATTGACCGAACTCCTCGGCAGGTATGTAAATACTAAGGCTGTATGATATTTCTTTGAAATTTTCAACTTTAGCGCTCCAAGTCTTGTAAGATTTCACTAATTCCACTTCGTCCGATGCTTGAGATGTTTCTCACTTTAACCATTCCTGGCAACAAACTAGTGATTTTAAAAGGAGTAGACTATGCTTAGTGGATCAATTGTCCCCGATTCACATTGATCAGAGAAACTCTTGATGGCTTTCCAGGTGCAAGGTGCAGTGAAGGATAAAAATGGGAAGACAGTGGCAACACTCTTTGGAAAATGGGATGAAAGCGTGCACTATGTAAATGGTGACTATTTGGGCAAGGGAAAGCAACCCGCCTCTGAAGCTCATTTGCTGTGGAGGAGAAGCAAGCCAGCCAAGTTCCCGACCAGATACAACTTATCTAGCTTTGCAATTACGTTAAACGAGCTTACTCCTGAATTAGAGGTGACAAATTCAATTTAACTGTATACTGTTTTTCTCGTGTTCACTTGTCTCTCTCTTCCTTATTGTTGCCTGATCTTGGTTCTGGTACATTGAACTTTCAACAAGTCTTACACGAGGCAGACTCAATATCAGACCAACTCAAAATCTTCAGTCTTGTGTATATTCTTCATTTAATAAATAAGGTCAACAAGTAGATTTTTTATGTCAGACCATTTCATTTAATTTCTTGTGTAGAACTTTAGATAGCTAAAATGGTAATGTTGAACGTGGAGAGATTGATTCTTTGAAAGTTTTGGTCGTTTAAATTTGTGTTGCATGTGGTTGACGCTGAAGTGTGATCTGGTCTATTGACTTCAGTTCTTTTTTTTTTTCTTAATTTCATAGGAAAAGTTGCCTCCGACTGATTCAAGGCTGAGGCCGGACCAGAGATACCTGGAAAATGGGGAGTATGAAAAGGCAAATGCAGAGAAGTTACGACTAGAACAAAGGCAACGGCAGGTAACTTCCTAACTTGTTTCCATAAGGTAGTCTCAAAGTAATACGGAGTATATCGTGAGACAAATCCGTTTTATAATTAAAAGAAAAAAATTTCACCCATTTACTCATTAAAAGCTTCTCTTAAAGTTATGATGAGCCTATGTCATGATAATAATAATAATAATTGTATGATAATGTCTGGTGTGAGAATTTGTGCTGGATTCATCCAATTTCAACTTATATAGTCCTACTTTGGAATTAGGGACCTGGTTTTGTGATCGAGTGTTGGGTGTTATTGTCTACTAGAACTAGGAAATTGTAATACACACAGAGATCTTATTTGCGAGACACAACCCCATAATCCATATTACTAATGAGAAATGAGTTAAATCTCTGAATTAACGGAAACCCTTCCTTGATCCGTGATCCTAAAAGCCTTCGTATTTAGTTCTTATTGGGGAGGTGGTGAAAACATTTGTGCTTACTATTCCAGGCCCGGAAAATGCAAGAAAGTGGATGGAAGCCTCGATGGTTTGCTAAAGATAAACAAACGGATACATACAAGTATATTGGTGGGTACTGGGAGGCTCGAGAGCAGGGAAAATGGGACGCATGTCCCAACATTTTTGGGCAAGTTCTAGCTGAAATATTGGATTGAGTACATATATATCAACTATCAAGAGACTTATTTGTCGCGCGACATGGAAATTCTTTCTTCATTACCTAACTCATTTTTCTTCATTTTTGAGTAGGTAGATAAGAGCAATACGGAGTATAGTTCTAGCAGGTGATATGTATAGCCGTATAGGAGTATATTAGAAAAATCGTAGCTTCAGTGAACTAAATAAAGGGAAATAACGATTGTATAGTATATTCGATAAATTTAGAAGAAAAGAAAAAGCTTGTAGTTACTAGTTATATGGTTCATTGTAGAATGTAGATCCCTCCTTTCATTTGTACACCTGAGCCAAGTCGGTATTTCAGGAGACTTACTATACTTACGTATTTGAATGCTGAACGAATTTAGCAAAGATTCATTATAATCCGGAAAAAAGACGAGAACGGTATCTTTGAACTGGCAGGTGACACCATTGACAGCACAGTGAAGCATGGAATGACCATCAGTTTTAACAGTATTGTTTTCCAGATTTGAAGTTTGAACCTTTTTGCACCTTTTATTTTATATATATTTCTGTTTTGTTCATGTATCCTGCCAAGATCACCTACAAATTGACTACTCTGTACCGATGTTGACGGTTGCCTTGAGCTGTTTACGGACAGGACACACGATACCAGGCCTGTGCTGCGGTCCATAACCCGGCATAGAATAAAACAGGCACGAATATTTTTGAAAATTTTCATATGCGACTCACACACGATAGCTGTAATCAAACCTGCTTTCGTGGTTGTTCATGGCCGTAACATTCGTGTTATGCGAGGTAGAGATGGAAAAGGGCAGTGTCAGATCGTGCCTGGAGGAGAAAATGGCACGGCCCATGCACGAGAAGCCGGGGTGTCGTGCCGGAAATAACGGCCCAAGCACGGTCCACCGCAAGTCGTGCTAAAATAGTTCTTTAGTTTTCGGTTTGTAAGTTTGTTACCGGTATCAATCTAAAAGCAGGTAGTCCTTTAGTTTTCGGTTTGTCTCTTAAACCTCACTCGCTAATTCAACTAGAATTTGGGTCGATAAGGGTAAGATTATCTGTCAGACTCTCCAAAGTCTTAAAACTCTGCCACATCAGCTTTCTACTAACTTTTATTATTTCTTTATTGTTCAGACTTACCTCAGACTTTATGGTATCCATTAATTGGATACTTTTCACTCATGGTGGGTCAAGACTCACCTAAAATCTTAAGTTGAGTCTTGGATTTCCAAGACTCAACTTAAGACTTTTGTAGATTATTAGTAGTCTTGAGTGAGTCTTGTCTTAAGACTTATCAAAGTCTTGTCTCAAGACTACCAATAATCTTACCTTAACATTCTAATAAGACTGGAACTAGTACCTACAATATTCCGACAATGATTAAAATCTTGACACCAAACAAATACTAGAGTTTAACAAGAAGGAAATCAGATTAATCAAATCAAAATTAAAGAACAAAAGTAAGATTCAAAGAGATCAAAATGCAGAAATGGAATCAGAAAATATAGAAA
Organism: Silene noctiflora; assembly: GCA_009801015.1. Classification (NCBI taxonomy): domain Eukaryota; kingdom Viridiplantae; phylum Streptophyta; class Magnoliopsida; order Caryophyllales; family Caryophyllaceae; genus Silene; species Silene noctiflora. The sequence goes on along the minus strand of VHZZ01000037.1, from coordinate 433,028 downwards.
CAAGTCATAAGACGTCATACTGAGAGATTGCAATTGTTATTGATTGGAAATAAAAAGACGAAAGAATATCTCGAGCCCAACTAAAATAAAGGTTTCAAAGGCTTCAATTTCAGTAATCAGTACTCGTAGTAGTGGTCAGAACTCAGTAAATAGGTCTTCGTTCTCCGTCACAAGCTTATGACTGGTCAAATATTACCCACATGAATACATGATTAGATAAGACAAAAATTAAAATGCATGGGAAATCACAAGTGATTTATCTTTATCCTTCCATGTGGGTTTTATTTAACCCATTACAAGCTTGTGACGGATATCAACCGTCCCAAATAAGAATTTGTGGTACTCAGTAGGGTTGTTGCTTGTGTTTTCCATGCCCCTAATTATATTATATTATATTATATGTACACGACTACACGCCACTACACCCTACAACAATCCCCAAAAAAATATCAAATTATATATCACATTAGATTTTTAAAATAATTTGTTGGTCTCTTTTAATACGGTTGTGTTCGTCTTAAGTATAAAACCGGTTGAATAGTTATCCTATTTTTTCCGGTTGATATGAGCTGAATTGAACTAAATATAGTTGAAGTCGAAAATAATTTGAGAAGAAAATAAATGATGAACAGAACTAAATAAAGTTGAAATTAAACTAGAAAGAACACGACAATAGGAGTTTCTCATTCCCTAAGACCACCCACAAGCAAGGTCACCAACAAGGTCACCAAGGGGGTGAGTCTCCTTAATCATGTATTAGGAAAAAAAATTAAGAAGACCTTCTATGAAATAAGGTCCCATGACCTTGGTGGGTTGCCTTATGACCTTCCACATGTCATTGTTTTATTTGTTGGACACAAATATAGAGGACACAAATAAAGAGGAAAAAAAAAAGATTGAAATGAATGAGGTTTTGGTGGGGTAGAGAATGTGGGAAAGTGGGAAATGATTGGGTTGGTGACCTAGGTCGCGACTTTCTGCTTGAGAGTGTAAAAGTGGGTCAAGATAAATAAGATGAGATTAAGAGATAAAACTGGGTCACAACTTAGTTAGCGAGACCTTGCTTGGGGATGGTCTAAGCACTGTTTTTTGTCACATTATCTCTCTCGTAGTAGTTTGGCCTTTTATTGTTGATGATAGATGATAAATGTGTACGTCTTAAATAAGAATTTATGTTAAATGTATAAACAAATAACCGTTTATATCACAATATTTATTTAACATAAAAAAGATAATCGTGGATATACAATGATCTATAATCATAACTATGGGTGATAATGAGACAAGACACCTCGCGAGCAGTTTGGACACGGCTCAGTTAAAGCTCGGCTCAAGAACTAACCAATTAAGCAGAGTTAACGTTAGCTCGGCTGAAAAAGCTCGTGAACGGCTCGAATTTGTGCGATTGAATAATATCTTCCTCTTATTTTATACTCCGTAAATATATATCATAACTACATCTTTATTTCACCGTATCAAATTGTAGCTTTTGAATCACGTATTTAGAAAATATCAAAGAAAAAAAAAACATTTAAAAAAAATCGAGTTAAACTTGAACTCAGATTTAAACTCATAAGTTTGAAATTGAGCTTAACTTTTTCAAACTCGAGATTTTGGCTCGAATTCAAATTTTGTTTTATGGGGGCGCAAATCGAGCAAGACTAGGCTATAATAATATAAACGATCGTTATGAAAATTTAATACTTAATCAATAAGTCAAGAGGGAGATGAAAATTTCACAAATATAAAATAATACTAGCGGAGCCAGACCCTTTCTAGCATAACTAAGGTCCTCTATTAGTAGTGATCGAGATAAATCATCGACTCCATAACCATAAAAATATGTGGGAGAACTCTAAAATTTCTATGTCCTTTTGCTTATTTTACATTACTTCTTTTTTTTACTTTAATCAATTTTCATAATTTGTGTGCATAAAGTAAACGGTACGAAATAAACCCGAACATTGGAAGTAACTTTCTTAATTCTTGTGCATAAAGCAAACGGTACGAAATAAACCCGAACATTGGAAGTAACTTTCAAAGGCATGTCCTTGATAGAGTTCCTCTTAGGGCAAAACATGTAAAGCTGGAAAGTTGCTGAATACTAGTCATTTCCCATTTATTTTACTTATTTTTGCTTATAATTTGGTAGTTGAAAATTGAATATACATAGCAGGCATTTCTATTTTACAGAGCGCCTTGCCTGTGACGGATATTATCCGTCATAAGTTGAAGATGGATAGTGTCCTTCTCACAATAAGGCAAATGGGAAGGCAAGTGGGGAAGAAATGGAGTACCCCATGGATAATGTCACTTATATATTGTGAGAGGAGTACTATCCATCCTCAGCTTGTGACGGATAATGTCCGTTGACAATTTGTGTTCTATTTTAGACTTTATTATATCAATAGATCATCTATATATTCTTTCCTTTAAATAATACTCACTATGTGCCGGTCATTTATTTTTCTATTTTATTTTAGGTTGTCTCGGTCAATTGTTATTCTTTCTATTTTAGAATTGTATTTGATGAACAATTTCATCCTTCACACTTCTTTTGATCCACTTGTCATCTTATAATTGAACTCATCCTGTTTTTTTATCTTTGTGCAAAAACTAAAGGATAACAATTGACCGGAGCGGAGAAAATATTTATTAAGAAACTTGATATTATTGGTTCGACAGGTATTGGAAGGTAGATGTTAGTTTTTTCTACTCATGTTTAGTATTACATGCATTTATGGTTTTTGTATATGCTTTGTTGGCCAACCCCAATTTGTAAACAATGAATTTTAGAGATAGATATTGGCAGTGAAGGACCTTAGTTATGTGTCGAGAAGGTCCGACACCTGTTGTATTTTTTATATTACAGTGTAAATTATTAGTCGATTCTATTCCCTTGATAAGCATATACGGAGTATAAGACAAATCCTTTACTTTTGCTCATTCATTATGCATTGTTTTATTTTTACTATTTATCCCGTCTTAAATTTACGACGGATATTGAATATACCCGTCTTAAATAAGAATTTCTGACGTAAAGAAATTTAAAAAAGTACTCCAAAGTTTGCTTCTAGGACTCTGCCTCTATACAATGTGTGATTGTGTATTTGTGTCCTCATAATAACATGCAATGTTGTGTTATTATTAGCTTATTAGATTTTTTTTAGATTTTTTTTAGAGGAAAAATAGATATAAATAAATATCTTTATTTGGACCACATAGGCATGATCACTAGAAAAATAAATAAAAATATCTTGATGATTTCCTTTTAACTTCATTCCTGATTTTTGATTATGCATTCGACATTTCGATGTTATTAATGTATTTAACACGGGTATTTGATAATTTCCATTTTATTACGGGATTAATTAGATTTCTTTTACATCTCGAATAATTATATACATTTCACATTTTCATGCTTATCATGTACTTCTCATATATTTTAAAAAATATAATTTTTTTTAAATGAAAACTTACACAAAAATTAAGGTGTTAGCAATTAGCAGTTGAGCACAATTATCAGATTCGCTATGAATATGCGTCCTTGTTGGTTCGCAATTTACGCTTATAAAATATGTGTTATATGTATTTTTAGTAAGCGAGATGATAGAATTTACTCTTTAACGATTCATGATTTGTAAGATACCCGAGCAAATTCAGTATTCCTGGCTATAAGTATTATTACAAATGTACAAAAACAAATGTGACAAAGATAACCAGCATGACATGATGCAATAATTGAGTCTTTTAAAGTAGATCAACAAGGTGTAAGTGTGTAACATGAATTTGTGATACATATATTTCGTCATCTTCGGATCTTTGCATTATATACATATCTCACCAATACTCATCGAAGACGGACACTATCCGTCACAAACTGAAGACGGATAGTGTCCGTCACAAGCAAGACGCTTTGTAGATATAGTAAGACACTATCCGTCACAAACTGAAGACGGATAGTGTCCGTCACAAGCAAGACGCTTTGTAGATATAGTAAGTTTAAGTTAAATATTTTTAACTCACGAACAAGCGGGTTAAGAGGTTTGCAGGTTGTACCCTTGTCATTTTTCTAAAATTCATACCGCTATACTCGCTTATTTTGTAGGTCCACCAGGTCGGATGGTCAAGTTCAATGAAATGATAACCAGTGAACAACTCTACTTCTTAATGTAAAGAAAATCAATATTGTAAGTTTTATTACAAATTATAAAATAAGATAGTCTCACATAAACGAGTCTCACAATTTTAAATAAAACATTCTTATTAAATAATTATTGAGTTTCTATATATTTGCATGTTAGCCAGTGATGAGGTCTGTGAACCTAAATCAGGGCACTCACCCAGTTAAAGGACAAAAATTTCAAAAAATTTAGTTAAAATTTTCAATTTCTTGTTTACCTTTATATACTATTACTCATTCATTTTCGCTAACATCTTCTCACCCGCAAAGTTCAAATCCCGACTCCGCAACCCATATTACCAATCCATCAAAATTATGAATTTGAATCACCCACGTTGGTTTGCCATTCTAAATTAATGCTAATAAATAATTTTAGTAGTTGGGCATCTCAACTTTTAGGGTTTAGATACCCAAAAAATTGAATGCTTCCGTTTAAAGACTATTTTGGAAGCTCCAAGTTATTTGTTGGACATGTATTGGATGATTAAAGTTGATTGATTTCTTCCATTCTTGTTTAGAATTGGATGCATTAATTCATTTTTTATTATTAGTTGGCCGATCCAAGATTGTGCTTTTAATTAGCCCTATATGGATAGTATAGGTGGTAATTAATTCAACCTTTCTTCCCTAATTTGGGGGTAATTAAAGTTGTATATTCCTACAAACTAGTAACAAAATTCCCTCAAAAAAAATAAAAATAAAATGTTTGAATAAAATATTTACATAATGTTATTAGACTTTACCTCTAATCCTATATCACATTTTTGGGAATATGAGTGTTCAAAATTCGATTTATTCGAACATAATCGAACATCAATATTTAACAATATAAAAATGTAGGAAAAATTCTAATGTACACCGGGTATATAAGATTACTATACACCCTAACTATTGATAATCAAATTTTATGGTACACAAGTATATAAGATTACCGTACGCCATAACCTATGAAAATCCTTAATTGTTATTTTACTTAGTTTTGGACTTTTCGTGTTCATATATGAAGAATATGATTGACTCTAATATCCTTTTCATTAGGTAGGATGTACAATAACATGGTATATATGGTGTAGTTACAGCTGTGCATCGTGGCGAGTCAGCTCGGCCCGACCCGGTCTCGTGGGCCGTGTTCCAGTTGTCCGACCAGCCCATGGCGCAGCCCAGCCCGACACTACGTCATCCTCGATTCTGGCTAGTACCTCAACTTCCCTTGTTCGGCCCAGTCAAACACTAAGTTTTTTAGAAAATACATAGGTCCAGCTCGGCCCTGGCCCGCCACTAAGTGGACCGGGCTAGTGCCGCACCAACCCCACTCAACACTAGCCCGGCCCACCCAATTTGGATATAGTGTTGTGCCCGGGCTCCACTTTCCCAGCCTGGCCCGCCCCTGGCCCGGGCCACCGCAAACCTCTAGTTGTAGCGTGTACCTAATAATTGTGTTCGCATTCTCAATGTCATCCCTTTGTACTAAAAGAATAAGAGTTTCTTAAAACTTTCCCGCTTAAATGACTTGCTATAAATGTACTTCATTATATCATATCTACAACTGGGGCAACTGTTCTATGCAATAAATAATATTATTCCGTTTTGAAAAAAAAAGGTAATATATTTTCAATCTGTATGAACATATTAAAACGATTTTTTTGTAATTTTGTTACATAAATGAAATTGTACTAACAATTTGAAAGTATTCATAAATTGTTTTTGTTTTTTTACTTCTAAAACGAAAAAACTTACCAATAATAATATACGTTTCCTTTTCTCTTAACTTAATATTTATCCCTGCTCCATACCAAGGGAACATTTAAATTTTGGTTAATTTTTAAAAATCTTTAATTTAACATATACATAAATATATTTATTACTACAACACATATCCTTCCGTTATTCAGCTTTTCATAAACACTCATGTTGAAGCTACTCTACTAACTCTGGTTTTTCGAAGAATAGCCCTAGATTTGAAAATAAAGAAAAATCAACACACGATCTAAGGTGTAAAATATTTTTTTTTTATTTTTTTTTTATTTGATTGTATTATAGTGGTAAAATTGTTGAATTCTCTAATATATTTATCTAAAAGTAAATTTTATAATTAAATTTCAAATGGAGTTATTACAGGGTAAAATCGTTTAATTCTCTGCGCGGGATCTATACTCGTGGAATACTAGCATAGTCTAAAAATACGTTGATGTGTGTTCACTTATTCAATGGCATTAAATCATTCTTTGATGTGTAACAAAAAATAAATCATATAATTATGGTAAACTAGCTAAATCTAATGATTTTTAATATGTTTTTTTTCATGTAATCCGTCTATTATGTTAAGAAATAACCTACTTATAATGGATCTCATTGAATATCTTTTCCAAAGTATCTATCTCATTTGGAGTACTACAATTTTGTTTTCTTTGTTAGTGCATTAATTAAACAAAGCGTCTCCCTTGTGACGGGTCGGTATTTGTGACGGACTGACGGGTAATGCCACTCACAAAACGAATAAAGCAAAAGGTGGGGCACCCCTCCACTTGCTTTCCTCTCTCCTCTCATGGGTCTTTTGTCTCACAATTTGGTACCCGTCTTCTCAAAATGACGGATACCTTCCGTCACAAATGAGAATTGCCCTTAATTAAATGATGAGGAGATGGTGAAATTCTTATGCAGATCGCTTATATATTAAGCCACACCCTAACCAATAAAAATATTAAAATCGACATGCATAAATAACAAAACAAAATTCTAATAGAAAGTAAATTAACCTTCTCATTAGTTGAGATATACCCGATAATCTCTTATATACCCAATATAACTTAGAATTTAGATTGTACGAGCAATATGAATTGACAATTGTTACCACACTGAATCGACTCCGCTTTTCTAATAGAATAATTCGACCCTTATCAGTGCCTGGGTGCAATCGAACTTCCTATTGAGATAAGACGGTGCCCTCTGATTTTTTGCACAAAAACCAGAGATGTAAAATAGAAGTATTTTGTGTAGATTGTTACGATTTTCTAAGATGCAAAAGATGGAATTTTTTTCTGTAAATTTTCCTATTGAGATAAGACGGTGCCTTGTAATTTTTTTTTTCTGTAAATTTTAATCAGAATAATTCAACAGGGGAATGAATTTTCCAACCATTGAATTATTCTGATTCATTGCAATGTGTTTAAAATTCCGTAAGACTGATATTTACGCGGTAAATTTTTTATTTAGAAAACTATTCCGTAATTTCGTAAATAATTAAGCGAGTGTACACTCCGTACTTCCCGAACTCGCAATATATTATTTATATGAAACAACCTTAAATTACGCCAAATAAACCAGTAATTACACTTAAATCACCAACAATACATAGAATATGATATGAGCACAAAATTCTTATTTGTGACGAATACGTGTACGGAGGACTCGTGAAGACATGAAATACGTTGATGGAGAATTGGAGATCCTCAATCCTCTATGTGTGTGTTGGAAATTTGGGATGTAGTTAGTTTTGTCATTTTATAAACCTGCCAATCTGCCATTAAAGTTCGATTTCGTTATACATCGTTAACTCTTTATTCCTCATTTCATTTCCTTTGTATTCCTATGTGTTACTTGTTCAATTTTGATACCAGTACAAATTAACATTGTTCTACTAGACCTTTTAAACTATATAAACATGACATGTTACAAATCCGAATAAAAGCAGATCTTACAATAAAGACAATCGTATCTTTCAGGCTATGTTTGGCAAAACTAACTGAAAAGGTAGCTGAAACCTGAAAAGCTAACTGATAAGGTAGTTGAAAATTAGGAACTGATAAGGTAGCTGATTATATAAAAAAATGTTTGGCAAACTAACTGAAAAGGTAACTGATTTTGATGAAATTACGTAAAARGATATGATAATTATTTAGTAATATAGATTTAAGGGGTAAAAAAGGAAAATCAAACTAAATCAGGTACCTGAAATCTCAAATGCTACCCTAAGTAGCATTTCATTTCAGGTAGCTTATTTGGTTAAATAAGCTACTTGCCAAACGGTTACAAAAAAATAAGGTATCTGAAATTTTGGTCAAATAAGCTACTTTGACCAAATCAGGTACCTGAAATGGCTTGCCAAACAGAGCCAAAATATGAACCAAATCCGACTCATGGGAAGACTTTCGATTTTCGAATGCCTTCCCTTGAGCCGATTTGGAACTCTACTTGTCCATCCGGACTCACTAATAACAAAAAAAAAAAAAAAAAATTCTAAAATTTTAATCCCAACCCAATTCAGTCCGCCTTCTCTTACGAGTCAATTGTCGACCAAGTGCCAACACGACCAGAACCCGTCCGGTCCCGCCCGTGGCCAAGTCTATTATTCTACCAACACTTACATGGTGGACACTACTATTACGTCAACAATATAGTCCAAAAATACAATATTTTCGTATAAAACATAGAAAGGGTAATTTGGTCATTTCACATCCGCACACAGCTATCAAAATCATAGTCCCTCATGTTATGCCTTTTTAGTTCCCTTCACCAAACAAATCAAATCCCCAAAAAAATCAAACACCCAAATTATTCTCTAAATATTTTCATTTTTCATTTTCCGACGCATTTTTTTAATGCGTTGAGAAAAAATGGCAGAAACGTCGGAAAAAGAAGCGTCAACAAACTCTTCTAAAAACCCATTAAATAAATTCCGGTCTAGAGTAACACCAACCACCACCCAATACGACACCGTTTCACTAGTTAAACACATACCAAATGTCAAGGGAAAGTATTTATGGTTTGACGGGTGTATGTACGACACCGTTTTGGGTAAGGGTGTGTTGGGTAGAGTCAATGCTGGACGGTTTGATAAGGGATTGGGTGATGAAGAGGTTTCGGTTTCGGGTTCCGGTTCGGTTCCGGTTTTAAATGACGGAAACGGGAAGGGGATTGGGAAGAATGTTTGTAAAGGGGATAGGAATTATGATTTGATTGTTAGTCTACAACTTGGTATCAGGTACCGTACTTTCTCCGTTTCATTGAATTGTTTACGTTTACTTTTTAACTTTTATGAAAGTCAAGGTACCAAACAAATGTACAAAAGTTACCTACACGGCTACACGTGAGTTAACATAATTAGTTTATTTGGAAACGTAAATAATTGATTGAGAATTTGAGACACCCATAAATAGAATATGTTGTACCTGGTAATTTAGTAATTTGTTGAATTATGCTTCTCATTTTGATTTTTTACTGTTTTTGTTTTATTAATTTAATTGTGACGGGTATTTTTTTCACAATATATAACAGTTAACAACTTTAATTTCCGGTAATGGGTCGGAATAAGTCTAGTACAAGACGGTTTTATGATAAGATTATGTGACATTTTACAGAAAATGTTGATGAATGTGCTTATTATTAACTACTCCACGGAAAATAAATGAATGAGACGGAGGAAGTATTTTTACGTTTATTAACTGTGGTATGATATTGATGCAATGTGTAGATATTCACTAGGGAAGTATAGTTCAACATCAAGGGAATTGAAAACAAATGATTTTGATCCAATGCAAAAATTCTGGACGAAATTTCCACCACAGGGATCAAAATTAACACCAACACATAAAGCGACCGAGTTTCGGTGGAAAGATTATTGTCCTTGGGTATTTAGGTGAGCCCATTACTGCACTCAGGATCGTCTGTCTCATTTTCGTGTTCCTATGTTGTGTCCCATTACTTCTTTTGGCACATTAAGTGGAGGACGTGTTAGAAGAAGAAAGGTGATGGAACATAAGATGAACACGGGAGTGGGACAGTTATATATGTAGCCATTTCGGGTTGTTTAATGAGAGGTGGTGTAATTGTTTAGGAATTTGAGGGATTTATTTCGAGTAGATCCTGCAGAATATATGTTGGCAATTTGTGGGAATGATGCACTTAGAGAGTTATCTTCACCCGGGAAGAGTGGAAGTTTCTTCTACCTTACTCAAGATGATAAATTTATGATCAAAACTGTGAAGAAATCCGAAGTCAAGGTTAGTTAACTTTTCTTTGACTAATCGATAAAAAAATTTCATGTATAAAAATGAGTAGCATAGTATATTTCGGAGTGATGTTATTAGCTTCCGCTTTTGGAGTGTCATAGTTTATTCATGATCACTATGCTTAGCTATCTAGTTGGTGTTAGACTGAGTAGCATATTTCAGAGTGACGTTATCAGCTCCCGCTTTTTGAGTGTCATAGTGGATTCATGGTCACTATGCTTAGTTATCTAGTTGGTCTTATAGTGAGTAGTTTGCAATTGTTTTGTTCTGTAGTTTAATATATCAAGTGGTAAATTATAAAATATGTGCTAAGTGGGTTATTACGTCTTCAGGTTCTTTTAAGGATGCTTCCAAATTACTACCAACATGTTTGTCAGTACGAAAACTCCCTCGTGACTAAGTTTTACGGCGTGCATTGTGTAAAACCCGCTGGTGGACCGAAGGTATGATCTCATTGAACCTGATGTGCTGTGCCAGTGCTACTTTTCAAGCGGCTGTTTAAATTTGAATTGATTGATGTTATGGACATTGGATTGATGGATTTATGCATTGTGGTTATTTGAAACAGACACGATTCATTGTCATGGGTAACTTGTTTTGCTCAGAGTACCGTATTCATAGGCGGTTTGACTTGAAAGGATCACGACATGGTCGAACAATAGAAAAAGCGGACTGTGATATTGATGAAACGACTACCCTTAAGGATCTTGATCTCGATTTTGTTTTCCGGCTTCAGAAGAACTACCACCAGGAATTGATCAAGTGAGTGATTGTGAAATGGTTGGATGAAAATAAGATTATCTACGTCTCCCTCCATTTAAGTTTATTAACCCCAAATGATTTAAATGGATGGAGCATTAATGTTTTTTAATTTCATTAATCGTAATGCGGTTAAACTTTGGTTGGTTTAGGCAAGTTGAACGGGATTGTGAGTTCCTTGAAGCAGAGAGGATAATGGATTATAGTCTTCTGATAGGCGTTCATTTCCGAAATAACACGACTGGGGATAAGATGGGGCTTTCTTCATTTGCTCTGCATGGTATCAATCCCATTTCTCTGTGATGTTTTTCCATTAGACTGATAATTTATGCTTGGCTCGTTCTCTAGCGCTTGCATTGTTTTAATGACTCTGCTTATGTATTTCTCTAGGTGAAAAAGATTCATTTCGAAATGAGACATACTTATGTGGGCAGCAGCTTCTCGTCGAATCAAAATTACAAGATATGGATTTTGCTCTCGATGGGAGGTATGTTTTCCTTATAAGTCCCTTTGCGCAACATTCAAATTAATGTTGCTAATCTTTATGTATAAGACAACCTTACATGTGAGCTATGTTGCTCAGACTCGTTGAGAAGAATCCGACACGGGCGTGTGCCAAGTGTCGGACTTTTATTTATTTATTTATGAAAAACATTCATATTTTGATATAAAAGGAGGTGTTGAAGTTTTATACCCTTGTCCGAGTGTCAAGTGTCGGACACGGGTACGTGGAGGAATCGGAGTTACTTATCATGTGAGACTAATCCGTACCCATCTAACTATTAGTCTAATATCACATGTAAAACCGTCTCACAGTTTGTGTCCTAGAACAGTAGAACATAGACGTAATCACTCCGGAATTCGGATTATATCTGATCACTTAATCCATATAGTGTGGCCTTATCAATTCAAATTAGTATGGTCCTATTATTGCCATAGATAAGGATTGGAAAATCCTTTTATCTCAATTCTGACTTCTGAAGTTGAGTATGGGGTGCCATGGAGGCATGGATAATGTCTGACTTACAGAGTTGTGTTCCTTATTTTTTGGTTTTCTTGGGGGAGGTAGCTTTACTGAACACTAGTAAAATCAGGTAAAATCGCGGGTTATATGAATATATGCTTTCGTCATTGTTTGCTACTCGTAGTCTGAGTTGAATATATATTCAGTTTGATCTTTGGTTATCTTACCCTTTTATTTTCTATTAGGGAATCATTGTTTAGATTAGGGATGAACATGCCGGCTAGGGCCGAGCGGTTAGCCAGGAGAAGCGATTTTGATCAGTACATTGCTGGTGCCTATGACAATTCGATACCCTCAGGAAACAGTGAGATATATGAAGTAGTACTATTCTATGGAATCATTGACATTCTACAAGATTACGACATGAGCAAAAGGCTAGAACATGCCTACAAGTCTCTACAAGTTGATCCAACGTCTATCAGCGCAGTTGACCCCAAGTCATATTCAAGGAGATTCCGAGAATTCATGGGAAGAATTTTTGTGGAGGACAAATAGCAATGAAAAGCAAAATTGAGAATCACAACATCACTCAGTGCCTCGCGGGGAACTTGCCTAAAGCAGGGTAAGAGGGGTCGAATGAGATTCTTTCTGAATGACCCGTCAAGGTAATTGAGTCCAGAATTGCCTTGCCTGGTTGCTCCACAGTACAGGACCACATCCAGTTTAATGAGCTGTTACCTTATATTCCGTCATGTTCGAAAGCCGGAATGGAGAACCAAATTCCGAAAAAAATATATCAGCACTGATGCATTTTAAGGAATATGTTTTGTGGGGTTTAGAAAGAGATTCAACACTCTTACAGACAGCACTGTAAATGCATAGGATTATAGAAGGACCACAGAATATAGCCTTCCATTTTGTTTGCTGCTAGATTATGGGTGGCCAATGCTTTAATGGCGGTGACCCAGACCGGATAATTCAATTCAAGGGCCAAATTTTGTGTTTCAGCCACGATGGTAGGGATGCTGTGATGGCGACTAATCATGTACATTTGGGGCGGAGGTAAATTGGTCGGCGTTTTTGTGTCTATCTCTATTGTTTTTATCGGAAATTTTGTTGCAAATCAAAATTTATACTGTACTACAAGGATTGCAAAGATATGTAATGTAGTTTTCCCTAGAAAATGAGATTCGGGAAGAAAATACGATTAGCAAGAATTGTATTCGTACATCTACATCTCTACTTGTACAGAGGCTTATAAAAGAATGGAAAAATTATTTAATATTTTGAACCCGGGTCGATGAAATCTCATCTTTTCGACTTGACCTACTAGTTTAGCCAACACGGTTATGAACCTGGGATTTTGGTTGCGACACTTATAAAATCAGACTGTTTTTTGGGTATCGATAATATAAATAGAAGAAGAATTCGAACCTGTGATTTATCGTTCATTGTCGAACTTAATTAATAAGTTAACACCTCCTATTCAAGTAGTTGGTGTCCTGTGCTGTATGACAGCCTTTAGCATTAAGTTGCTCACGTCTATTACTCAATTCTCTTTGCATGGAATTGAATTCTGGAAAATTAATGAATTCATTTCAATTCAATGTGGTTTGACTTTAATGGACTGTTTGGCTTTCCATTTCTTTGCTGCAACAAAATTTATTAGATCCACATTTAATGAATTTATGAATTTATGATTCAGATTTGTACTCTCTTCGTCCCGGTTATTTGTTTACCTAGACTATTTTGGGTGTCTCGATCAATTGTTTACCATTTTCATTTTCGTAATGATTTTGATGGGTAATTTGATCTTCCACACTCAATTTGATTTACTTGTCATTCAATAATTGATCCCCATCCCCTCCTCTTTTCTTGGTATGGCTGAGACGCAGTGATTCAGATTTTTTACCTAATGTAACAAGTCTTCTCAAACGATTCCACGATAATATTATTTCTCATATTAGTTAAATTTGGTTTTAAAAATTATTTATTGCTTAAAGTTTTGAGCAGTTGAAAGTGAATCGAATTATTCGAATAGATATGGGATGTCCGAACGGAAAACAAGTTATTCGAATAGATATGGGATGTCTCATTTCGTAGCTGTCGAAGAGTTGCAATTACAAGTAGAGCTGTCAAGTCCGTGACCCGATTCAAACTTGAGCAAACCCTCACGATTCTATGATCAGTGACCGGAATCCGAGCCTAACCCGGCCCAATATTGATTGGATTAAATCGATGACCAAGCAATTATTAAGTTTAATAAGGATCCAAATGAAGCGATTTAGTATATTGTTTGATACATTTGACTTAATAATGAAATAACTAAACCAAACTATGGTCTTAAACTAAATTCAGTGGTCAAAAATTAAAGTCATGCGATAAAGTAACTAGACTTGATAATGACACAACCTAAACCCAACACAACCCAATACAACCTAAATTCAGTGGTCAAAAATTAAAGTCATGAGATAAGGGTAGGTTGACCTAACCTGACCTAAAGACTCAATATAACCCAACTCGACTGACCCGATTACCACATCTACTTGCGCGTCGAAAACGACGTCCGTATGACCAAATGAGAGCCATTTGTACGAAAAAGGACTTGGTGATTTAAAGTTGGGCTCAAAGTAATTGGGTGGTCCATTGACCCAAGATTTGATGGGCTTACAAAATTGGGCTAAGAGTAAGAGTATGGTCCGCTAAAGGGATTGTTTCGGTTATTTTTCGGGTGAGTGAATTGTCCGAAATTTTTTTTGCATAACTCTTGCATAAAACCGTTTTATACAATCCAAAATCACCTATAGCTAGACCTGTCAAACGGGTCGGGCGGGTCGGATCCGAATACGGGTCGGGTTAGGGTCAGAATACGGGTCAAAAAATATTTTCTAACGTCTTTTTTAATCTATTTTTTTAATTAAAACAATAATTTTTAAAAACATAAAACATATTTAAAATTAATATTTTAATCATATTCAACGTTTACATTAATTATTTCAACGTTTACATTAATAATATTGACATAATTATTAAATTAAATTTTTTTAATAATTATTTTTATTAATAAAAAAAATAATAATGAGAACACTTAGAGAGATGAGAGAGAAAGCGATTTAGGCGATTTCTTCATGAACAAGCAATGGCGCGAGCAAGACGAAATACACCTAAATCTAGTAGGAATTTGCAGCTAATAACTAATAATAATCACAATAACTCACAATCTAATAC
>VHZZ01000037.1:371256-386746 GCA_009801015.1 Silene noctiflora | reverse complement strand
AAAGATTGTGATCAATAACTTAAGATTAACAATTACAAAACAAACATGTGTAGAAACATTTATGCAATATTATAACATTCTAATCTAACATGATAGTTTACTAACTAATGCATGGCTCCCCTAATCCCTAGACAAAATAAAACTACTCACTCATATTAAAAAGAAAAAACAACTAAGGATGTAATGATAAACCTAGACATTATGAAATGCTAATTGCAAATGTAAAAAGAAATGTAATTACTAAAATGTAAAAGAATTAACAACTAATAACTAAATAGCAAATGAAAATGAGTTAACAAAGTAAACTAACATAAAAAATAACAACGTAGAAACTAGAATGAAATGATTAGCGAATTGAGATTATAACTTGAGAAATAAGAACAATGTAAACCAAAAGAACTTGAACTTGTATTATAATTAGAATTTAATGATTCAATGAAAATACAAATGTAGACTAAACTAATTTCTGAAAATGCGAAGAGAAATATAAGAAGAGGGTGATTCTAAGGAATGTAAGATATGCCTAGAAGTCGGGGCTAAGCCCTCATTTTATAGTAGTTTAAAACCAAAACGTAAACAATCCAAAGGAATCCAATGAAGGGTCTCTTCGATCGGGGACAAGTCACCTCGATCGGGGTCGTGTGATTTCTGGTTTGTGAACTTCATTGCTCCATTTAATGTTCGGGGAATCCTAAGTTTTGCTTTGAAGTGCCTTTAAGCGCCCGACTTATTGCATGTTTGTGGAATTTTATTAGCATCCTAAGCTTGTAATATCCACATGATCATTTGGACTTTATCTTTGGGCTTCATTTCTCATTTTTTTACATTTGCTATTTGATGATTGTTGACTTGCATTTGGGATTTACTTCCACATTTCATCAACAATCCATTTGTTTTGCTTGCATGATCCATCGTAGCTTCCACTTAGCCTCGTGAACTTGATACTTTCATTTTCGACGGGAAATAGCTACTAAAAGCTACATTTCCTACAAAACATACTAAACACAAGCAATATATCTAGAATACGGGATTAGCTCAATAAAACAATAATAATAATGCAATAAACATGTAAATCCGAGCTAAAATATGAGGTAAAATCATATAAATATTAGACACATCAATGTACGTTGTCATGAAAGAAAGTGAAAACCGAATATTAATCGCTCTTCCGAGTAGTATCATTTCACCGCCATTAATAAACGATTCAACTTTAACTTGCAACTAGTCTTAAACCCGTGCAAATTGTACGGGTATGTTATTTCATATTTTGTTATTATAAAAAAACATAAATATTTAAGATTAGTTTTTATATTAATTAAATATCTCCTTTTAAAGTTAATTACTTTTAAAATAAAGTTAAAATAAAATAATAAAATCTCTCTACTTCTTGTTAAACACTTTTATATTATAATTGCAATTTGTGAAAATAATGATGTATTGGGGCAATTGGCTGAGTGATTGTCTTAGTACGATATGTCATCTTGTTAACAAAATTTGAATTTTTACTTTGTTTATTATTCAGATTTCGGAAAACTCGAGTTATATATCAAACAAAATTAATCGAATGAAAATTAAAATAACATACGGAGTAATAAATTAGTAAAAGTGCAAGGGTCTGAATAGTTGCATACCCATACAAATACTTAAACATGTTTTCCATTTAGTCAAACTTGTGCGTTTTTTAAGAACCCGTGCACTGGACAAAATGAAAATTGAAAATTTTAAACCCTGAAGTTTAAAATGAATTTGACCCATGCACGTTTAAAATGAAAATTTTGACGCTTGTATGTTTAAAATTGAAATTTTGACCCATTTTTCATTTAATATAGATTATTAATTAGTGAAACATGCAAGATGTAAATTATTGTATATATACGATAAGGAATCAAGCACCTTGAAAAACCAAAAATGATACGCAAAAAAAAAAACAAAAAATTGTAACACCCCTGAGGCACCTTACCAAGGACTACCTCCGAAGACAGGGATGCTACCATATCGGTTTCCTGAGGCAGTGAACATCATAATAACCATATTAATTGAAACATTATGAAATCAATATAAGTTAAGGGAATACAAATCCCTCCATAAAATGAAGTACAAAGTCAAACCAAACTAAAGTGATAACAACGTATAGTTTCTGCGGAAGCTACTACAAAACTCGTGAGACTCCACCCTGCCACGTAGTCAACAACCATCATCGTCATTACCTGCTAAATCACCTGCTCACCATCCCCGAATGAATCACCACAATTTTTAAAACAAATACGGGATCAGTCAACTGAACAACTATCTATAGTAAATAATGCAAACATAATGAACAACACCGCACCACCCACCATCACCATCACCACATACCAACATCAAGTAACTGACTACACACCGAAGTATGTAGCCCTACCAGTGGAAGACCGCAACCAACCACCAAAACCACCCACAATACCCAAGTCYCTYAATGTGCACATCCCYCCTRCGCTGAGAGAACGCRGGAGGCRAACAATGGGGGTGAGACCACCTCTCACAATGGCTCACAAAACAATATCACGGTCACAATCTCAATCACACCCAACTCCAACATCCACCACCAACTCCGCCATCACAATATCATCACAATCATAGAATCATATCACAAAATACATCATAATACCGTCATATTAATACAACACATAGTTCTACAATCAACTCAGTAGGAAATCCTACCTCAATCAAGCAAATCCGGCACAAGCAAGAGATCAATACGCTTCTTCTACGAAGTCTCCTCCTATAACGAATCAATTGATACAAATAAGACACACAATCCATAAAACCCCCAAATCAGAAATTAGGGTTTCGTATTAAAGGTCAAAAGACTCAATTAAAGACTTGCCCTTACGATTACGATCTTATGATGCGTGAAAACCTCAACAAATTATGAAAATGCGCCGCGGAATGAAAGATTAGAAGGAGGAAGTGTAAACTATGTCTAGGTTTTTACTTAAAAAGTGAAATAATGATTTACTGTTTCTCTTCCTAGTATTTATACTTTCCGCCAAAAACCCGATACGAACCGGACACTCGGTCGAGTACACGACACTCGACCGAGTGCACTGCACTCGACCGAGTACACGTCACTTGACTGAGTGCTCCGCACTCGTCCGAGTCCCCAACTTCCAGCGTACTGACAGACCAACACAAATGGACACTCGGTCGAGTACCCTGTACTCTGTCGAGTGTCCTTATACTAAAAATCACGAGTATTACAAAAATGACATTGTACTCCGCTACCACTTAAAACACAAAAAAATATTATAAAATTAAGCCCAATCTAGATATTTGAACTCAAACCATCAACCTAATAGACATCAAAATCTCCCAACATTGTGCAATTTTACAATACGGTTGATTGAATCTTCTTTTATATATATAAAATAAAAACATAAAAATCGTCGTAATTATATCAACCATTTTGGGCCATTACCCATATGGCATATATCCAATTAAACCTTACCATATATAAAATCTTCTTTTACTCCAAAAACAAAAGTTGTCATTTACTCTCCCTAAACTCTGCCCCCTGACCTCGTCCAACACAATATTGCCTCCTCGGCTCCTCCACCATCTCTCTCACCTCTGCAAATTCCTCAATTCATGTCACTCCTAATGTTATCATAACCCTCATACTTTTTTAGGAAGTAAATTTTTTAATTTTGAAGCTGAAAATTGAAGAACAAAGCATGGAAACAGAATATCTTTTATGTCATTTTTTTTCCTATCTTAACTATCCGTTGGATCCAAAATATTAATTGGAAATTATCTCAAGAACTTGTTTTTTAGAAACTTATTTTGGAAAACGTATTTCTCCCAACATAAAAATGAATGGTAATATAAAAAATTAATTTATGTATTTTTTGGGTATAAAAATTGCGATTAAATCATTTCGTACTTTTTTCCCTCGGATTTATTTGTTTTATTTATTGCTTTGTTTATTTAATGAGCTCTTTGAATCAAGAGTGTTAAAATAATAAATTTGTTAAGTCATTTGGTAAAATTAATGACCTCTTTGAATCATTGAGTTTGAAAAAAAATATGATAATAGAAAGTGGGATGTAGGGTGAACCATCTATTTAAGAAAACTAAAATAATGAACTTTCAACCACAGAGTGACACCTCAGCTATGTGGTTGCTGCTTTCATAAAGAGGATCAATGATAAACCTGATGATGATCATATGCATTTCACTTTGAAATTTATCTATTACTCCGTATTTTTTCATGTTTTAAAAAATTTCTTTGTATAGCAAATTCAAGCACATGCTTGAAAAATTATAGTTGTGTCAGACCTTTTGTTTTAAGGGGTGAGGGTTGATATGATTTGGTTCGGGGTTAGTATGTTTAACTATAGTATATCTTCAGTTTCGATCCAATCTTTTGTCCAGTTGCTTTTTAGTCAATTTTTACTCTTTAAGTCTTAAATAATAAATTGACAAAACTTCAATGTATGTTCTTTTTAAACTTTATGTTTTTTTTTCTTCTATTCTATTATTATCAAAATATAAGATAATTTCCAGCAAAAAAAATGATCAATTTATTTGAGTTTGAATGTTACAAAACATTTTATTTCAGAAATTACGGATTTTTATTTGAAAACTTTTTGTGATGTGGATCTTATGGAGTATTTTYTATCATATACTTTTTTTAAAGGTATAATTTTTCTCTTAATATTTAAGAATTTAAGATTATATTACCTTCACATGTTATTTAAACTTGATTTATTTCTTTGTTTTTAATCTGTTGTGAGAATAGAGTTTTTTTGTGCCGAAAAACCCGGTCTATTTCACTGTGAATGTAGTAGAGATTTTTTTTAAATGTAGATTATTTTTGCATTAAAATTACATATTTAAATTAAAAAATTTTAATTAAATGATACTTTTATTTTTTCCCATAATATTTTTATCTCATCAAATGGTTCACGATAAGTTTTCTTTTATAATGTCCAAGTAATCTACTTTTTTAATTATTTTACTGATTTTAGTTTTTAATTAATTATATGATCATTTTTTTTAGACATTATTAATCTACGTTATTTTAAGGGATGTGCTTTTTCACATACGGATTTTACTCTTTCACATACGTATTTTACAATTTTACCCTTATTATTTTCTAAAATTTCCCAATTCAATTGATATTTTTTCTCCCTTTCTCATCTCCCTACACCATCAACACCACTCCATCCACCTCCGGTCACTCAATCGCCGGACACCACCTCCATCCAACTACTTCAGTCAGTCCAATCATCGTCCGACCTCCTCCTGCTCCGACCACCACTGACCTCGTTCCGTCCGACCTCAACTACCCTAGTCGCCCTCACCCTCTCACGATACTCCCCTTCCTTCCCCAGACCACCTCCAGTTAGCACCAACACCAATATGGTAAGCATTTTCCGGGTACAGCGTGTCCCTATCAATGAGTCCGTCCGATAAAGTTGTATACCTAATGCAATCAGTGGTATGTATATTAAAGCTATATACACTTCACCATGCCTAACCCTCCTATTTCATCATAACAACATCCACATAACTGTACTCTCTAATAATCCCCGATAGAACAATTGCCTTGCCACTAATTGATAATTAACAAACCTTAATTATAATCCATTATTCAAGTTTTTTGATTTGATTATAGGGGAAAATATATAACAGTTAATTTGATTAGGTTTAGGAGAAAGGGTATGATATGGAAAATTTATGAAAAAGTGTATGTGAAAGAGTAAAGTCCGTATGTGAAAAAGTAATTCCGTATTTTAAACTTAATTCATCTTTGATACTACGTAGATTAGTTTTTTTTATTTAGCTTTTTTATTTGGTTTTTATATCTTTATTAACCGTTATTTTAAACTTAATTCATTAACCTAATAATCCGACTAATTCGACATTATTAATCTAACTATGATATTAATTGATTGGAAAAGAAAACCACACACGATCAAAAATTGAAGAAGAATTATGTTCTATATTCTAATTATCATTATGATATATAATTTCATGATAGTTGGTTATTTTAATTAAATTCATTCGACATTTAATGTAAATCGACTTCGACCTGTAAATAATGAAGGAATATTTTTTTTTTTTTTTTTTTTTTGCAATAATAAGTCAGATTCAATTTCGTTCATAATTGCGTCTAATTTATCAAGTTAATTTTGTATTTCATTTATTCTTAATTTTCCATTATTTCACAAGTAGCTTCTAATGAGACTAACTTAACAAATCGAGCTAACCTTAGTTTAACATTTTCGTTTTGCACATTTTTTTTTTTCGTATTATTTTAGTTCCTTTTTTATTGTACTATTTTATCCCATTTTTTTCGTATTATTTGTATCAATTTGTCGAGTCTTATTAAAAGTTGTATTTTATTATTTTAAAACCATTTTCATAAAGGCTTATTTTGACATGGTAGATTAATTGAGTTTTATTGTATTTGTTAAGCAATAAATCGTATAATGTTTATCGCATTATAGCCAGATTTATGTTAACATTATCTACTTTAATTCTAACGTGTAAACCGAGTATTCTTCCTCCATATGCATGCTGTTTTCTATGTCAAATACAAAGTAATAAGACAATTTTCTACAAAAAACTAACTGAAAAAAACATTCAAGATAGAAATAAGAGGATACCTCCTATTATTGTTCAAAATTGCACAACCATTTAGTTTGTCAGAGAGAAATTTATAGAGCCAATTTGGCACTCGGACTACCTCCTCCAAGTCTAACAACGACAACAATAATATTACCTCAGTATCTCAATAACAAAAACCGCGAGAATGAAATGGGAGGTAGACAGAATGCCAAACATGGCTTTACAATATAACCTCTGAGAAACCTTCACTTGAAATATGGTGAATTAATGTGTATGTATGAATTACAAGATTTTAGAAAATTTTAATTTAATTATAAAGAGGAGATTTGAGAAGAATGTTTTAAATATTAGGTACATGGCTTTTTATGATTATATCCTATGTTTTTACAATTTCTTTTTGACTTTTTTTCCAACAAAGTGTGATGTCTGAATTGTTGCACATTTTGTCCCCCACTATTTTCAACACTCTTCATTTTTAACCCTACATTTTGCTCTTTGACTTTCATTTTTTCATGATATCATCTAGCTATGTCACCAGCAGCGGGGGAGACAGGAGAGGGTTACTAGAAACGCTCGTCCTTGCTGAAGTATGAAATTTTTAAAAAGTTTAAAAATTTTATTTTCTTTGAAAATTTTCTTTATGTCATTACTTATTTGCCCTTACTGGACATCAAATCCCGTCACTGGCACTAGTCATAAGACTCACTACCTTTGAGACAACAAAGAAGAGTATAACGATATGAGAATCAGTTTTTTAGATAGGAATATTAAAGAAAATAAAAATTATATGATATTTAATTCAATTTGAAATTTAATTGTAAAAATTATTATTATTATTAATGTTTTGTATATAGGTGGAAAAGAGAAAGTTCAATATACTTCAGTTGTAGATATAATATAATGAAAGTGCAATTGGCAATTACAGATATGACAAAATAAAAGACCAATCACAGATATGATATGATGACAACCCAATTATAGCCAAATTCATTTAGACGGGAAAATTTTGGAGATCTATTATTCTTTTAGTATAAGGGGAATTGTTCTGATGTAATTAGAGGTTTATAGTTAACTCTAAGAATACACCAATGTTAAAATTCATAAGGAATAGTTTTTCCATTATTAAAAGTCCTAACCAGCTTAAATCCAAACTAAACTAAATGAAGGACTCCGAAAAAATATTTAGACAATCATACATTGATTTCGTAAAATCATGCAACAACAACAACAACAACATCAGAGCCTTAATCCCAAAATAATTTGGGGTCGGCTGACATGAATCATCGTTTAGAACCGTCAATGGACCTAAATTTATTTCTGATGGGGTCCATTAAGAACCACGCTCTTACCTAAATTGATCACAAGAAGCCCAATTTTACAACCACCCAATAGTACATCTATGGCCCAGTAATTGCTAACATATGAAGGACAACCATAATTCAACAAACATCGAAAATATTGCAATTTTTCGAGGGATCTTACAGAGTTACAGTAAGTTATAACAGGGTAAGGGAAGGTCGGATGTAAAAGCGCCATCAGGCCATTACTACAATCGCATTGATAGTAACGTGATAACCGTTGCTACTTAAAGAGTTCAGATCCGACATGCTTTATGATATATAACTAGGACAAGAATTTGCAAGTCATTACAACCGAAAATGTATTAGCTTACAATGGACTCGATTACAGCAGATAAAAACAAATATGCTTGAACTATTTAGGACCAGGTGCCTTCTTCTTTCCAGCCACGGTAACTCTTTTACCCTTCAAAGTTCTGGTGTTGTTCCTGGTTCTTTGTCCTCGACACGGTAAACCTTTAATATGCCTTTTTCCTCTGTAGCATTGGATCTCCTTCAACCTTCTAATTGCCATTGCATTAAATCGTTTCTGTATAAAAAAAAAACACAGCAAAATATCGTCACCTACTCTTCAAATAAATACGAATCGTCTACCAACAGGCCAACAAACACTTTGGTCTTCATATTTTCTTAACAAAGTTAAGAACAAGCTTTTCTATGAACAACTGGAACATTTCGTGCCTGGAAGTAAACATATGCTAACGTCACAGAGACTGTTTCTGTATGACTTACTGTAAAAATTGCATCGAGAAGTGTATAGGATGATCGCCATTTCACAATAAAACGAAGCACATTTACATGAATGAGTCATTTTGCTTTATTCCATCAAGACCATCATAAGTTCACATATAATTATCAATCTAAATTTAGATATCGTAATTAATCCCAGTTCCTGTACAGTTGCATATCATCTCACAACATAAGTTATGACTTGCTCCAAACCGAAACAAATCTAGAGTACCAGATCTTGGGCCCTTGTGTAAGCCGCTACTGTTACGGGAGGGGGATGGAAGGGGGAGAAGGGAACGGGAGGGGAAATAGTCCAAATCTTTCATATATTGGAGGAATTTTGATTCGCCTTGGAGTAGGGAACATCGATCCTTATTTGCTAACCAAAAAGGAATTTCAACTCCCTCCCTTTACTTTTCCTCAAAATTCCCAATCCAAACAAGCCATTAATACAACTTTGACCACTTCAGGTGTGTTTGGATACAAAATGGGAAGGGATGGAGGATGAGAGAAAAGAAAGGGAGGGAAGGGAAGGGGCGGCATATGTCTCCTTTTGGAGGGATCCATTTTCCCTCCCCTCCAAATGTGTCCACTTCCATTTTGCTACGAAGAATCAAGGAAATTAATCTCCTCCTCTTCCCTCCATATCCCCTAATCCGAAGTCCAAACACACTCTTAAGCTAGTTGACATTCACTAAGGTTGCTATTTTGATAGGCATTTTGGAATGATTATAAGCAACAAGTTCAAGAGCATTCTTTGCCTGAACATGCATCGCTAACCCAATGCCGCAAAGGCTCGAGAGTCAAGAATGGGGCATGTAAGGAGGGTGGATACAAGCATCCTTAACCGTGTTCAAAATACAAAGACGTTGCTATTAGGCTATTCATAATGAGAATTACATCAACCAAACGAAACCAACCTAGTATCTCTTTGACGTTGTTCAAATCATATAAAGTAGACCCCTCTAGGCTCTATCTTTTACTCTTTTAACATTTGACATCTGCGAAAATTGTGAACTTTGATAGACATTGTGCATGCATTCAAAATTTCAAACAAGAACTCAAACTGAATACGAGTACTTAATACTGAGCTAGAATCAAACTAAGCAAATCCCCAAAATTGCAAACCAAATAGAATCAAAACATTGATAAAGAAAAAAAAAAAGAAAAGAAGAGGAAAGTTACCAAATCACCCTCAATCATGTACTTGGAGACTTCCTTTCTAACTTTAATAAGCTCCTCATCAGATAAATCTTTGGTAACTTTATTTTCCAAACTCAAATCACATAGAATCTGCTTAGACCGAGTACGTCCAATACCATGAATATACTGAAGAGAAAACTCAAGCCTTTTGTTATTGGGTACTTCAACCCCTCCCACACGCACACATGTTATGGTCAGTCCACCCACCTACAGCCAACATACATTCCCAAAAAACCAACAATTAACCAACCTAAATTGCGAAGTAAGGGGGCGTCAGATGCACGCAACATTACCCTTTCGTGTAGCAAGATAAAGACGTTTCCAAATCACCCAAAATGAAAATTGCATCGAATAACTGCTACTTCACGATAAAAAGAAGTGCGCGCATCAATAACTAACCACCTAATTAGCACTAGTTACAAACTGGGTAATAACCATGATGGGGATGACTGAATTACCATAAAACCAGCAATTGACCAACTAATTAGCTCTAATTACAAAATGGGTTGTCCTTAAAATGAGAAATTAAGACTAAACATAATGGTAACAACAACAATAGTAGCAATAGTTAGTCTCTTGTAAGACGGTTTTACACAAATGAGAAATTAGGACTGAAAATCATAGTAATAACAATGATAGTGGTAATAATCATGATTGGAATGACTGAATAACCATAAAACCAACTAATTAGAACTAATTACAAACTGGGTAGTCATTAAAATGAGAAATTAAGGCTGAAATTCATAGTAACAACAAAAATAGTGATAAAAGTTAGTCTCTTGTAAAGCCGTTTTACAGCAATCAACAATAAAACACGACCCTAACCATATTAGGGGAAATATAGTTATTAAACAAACCCGTTTCACAATATACTTGTATAAAGCCGTCTTACACAAGTAATTATGCTTAGAGTTATTCTTTTGTAAGGCGGTTTTACACTAACACCGAGAAATCAAAACCCACAAGGGAAATGTAGTTATCAAACAAACCCGTTTTACAATATACTTGTATAAAACCGTCTTACAACACATAATTGTGTAATAATAACAATAATGATGCGAATTATTGAATAACAAATAAATAAATAAATAAAGGTGATACCTTTGGGCGTTTAGGAGAAGAGAAAGATAGAGAAGGGACAGAAAATGAAGGTCTTGTATTGCAAATGAAAGAAAGTGAAGGTGCATATGGTGTTGCCATAGCTTGCGCCATTGTTGTTCCCACAATTTGGAGAAAATAGATAAGGAGATGGATAATAGTGAACTTATGAAGATAAGCTGAAAATTGAAAATGAAATTGAAATTGAAATTGAAATTGAAATAAAATTTTGGGTTTTGTTCAATTGGGTTTGAAACTTTGGATTGCATATGTAAGTGTATGTCCATATGATTTGAGTTTGGTACTAGCCCAAATAAAAGTGCCCATGAAAAATCTTGGAAAAAAAAAAAAACATAATTTACCCGCGGCGAAAAGGTGTCGATCGGTCGGCTCAGAGTTGTTATGACTTACGAAGATGATTAAAGCGGACTATGTTTTGTCGAGTTTGGTTTTAACGGGTGAATATTGGGTTGGGGTCGTTTTAGAAACCAGATTGGGTCATGGTTGAGTTGGTTATCGAGGGTGACAACTGACAAGTTGGTATGGGAAGTACACATTAAAACCCGTTTGGAAAAAAAAATAAAGTGTATTTTAATATTTTTTTTGTGTTCAATCATATACTATGGAAACGGTTCTATAAAAAAAAAATCGATGAGCAAGATAACTGCTCACCGATTTTGTGGTGTTGACCAGAAATATCCCCTATTGATAACTGAGGCAGTCTCTCTCGCTAAACTGAAAGCAACTTAATTGATAGACTCCTCCCTTGGTTTTTTTATTCGTAAAAATTAGGAATCGAATCTAGAATTGACAATGGGTCGTGCTGGGCCGGCCCGCGTGTCAGCCCATCGTGCTTTCCCACAAATTTGGCCCGGCCCAGGCACGGATATTGGGCTTCTTGGGCCGTGCCACGCCCGCTGACTCCAACCCCTGCCGCGGCCCCCTCAAGGCACGCCCATTTTTGTGCTCGGGTCGTGCATGGACCACGGGCTTTTTGTGCCTTACATGTGGGCCGACCCATGTGCTTTGAGTTCATTTTTTTTTTTAAACTTATTTTCTAATTGATATATTTTTGGTGCTTTTTGTTTAATAAATGATGAATATTGATTTAATTGTGAAGAAAAGAATTGAATTAAGGAGGTATTTATAAAGTTTGGAAATTATTAAAATAAATAAATAAATAAATAAATAAAATCCATTTTAACAGCTAGCATAGTAGCTTCATCCAATAGTTCAAACTCCAACGGACATAAACAACATCAATAAACGGCTAGTTCTAGAGACTTGCAGAGTTGCAGTCATTACTCGGGCCGTGCCGGGCATCCTCGTGCCTGGGCACGGAGTTTTGGGGATTTTCGCGTCGGAGCCCGTAACAAGCACGACCATGCCGTGCCCGTGCTTCCTCGTAATTATCACGGGGCCGTGCCGTACCGTGCCTGGCATCGTACCGCACCGTGCCCCCCGCCGATCTGAGGCACAGATTGCCAACTCTAAATTCGAATCCCTTACCGGTGAGCAACACTTTTAATTCACGATTGGGCTTTTCAAGGGGTACACATCTACATATTATTTGAAGCCGGAGCCTTGGGCCTCCTACCTAAAAAGATGACCTTAAGTAACTAATGGATGTGTATCTCCCAAATTATTCCAAGTTCCGGCCTTTGTTTTGAATAAAATTTGATGCATGATTACAATTAATTTGTTATGAACCTCACATTAAGACAAATCTTAGTCATATGTAAGTTTCGACGTTGATGAAAGCATGGATAGTCGATTAGTTAATCGCGATACAAAGCATAAATAAAGTAAAGGAAAATGATATTGAAACATTAGATTGTATTAAATCTCGATATCACCTTCTCACATACAACATGTAGGGTTCATTAACCCTATATAAGAGCATATCAAAATGCGATAGAAAGCTCTAGTCCAAGGTATCAATTGCAATTTGATTTTAAAATATTCATACTAAATAAGATAATATAATATTATACTTTTCTTTTCAATGCATTTTTTCATTTCCTAAAAAAAATATATGTAGCCCTCGAAAAAGCATGTATTCAGTTTGGATTCTCTTCATTTCCTAAAAAAAATGGAGGATTCATTGCCTCTTGCAAGATAATATAATATTATACTTTTCTTTTTAATGCCTTTTTCTTTTTATTTTCGTTATATAATTTTTTTTTTTTTTTGGTAAACAAGGAGCGGGATTAACCCAAACAAAAGATAAAATGGTTTAACAAAAGACTAGTAAGCATAGAACGGAACTAAACGAGGCCATGAGACTACTCCTCCAATATCTTGTTCTGCCAGCTGAAATAGGTGACCCGGAGTATCAAAATCTTCAAAAATGGCCAAGCGTTGAGGTACAAGTTAAATCTTTAAGAGGAAAAGAACCCTCGATTTCTTTTTAGAAAATGAGGAGGATCCTAATTGACATTCTACCTAGTACTCTGTATGCTTTTAGACCAAGTAAATAGTGGACGAAGTAATAGTTTCCTAGAATATATAATACTTTGTCGATCGTACGAAATTATACGACAATTAAATACATCTGATTAAGAAATACATATTCGTAAAAATTTATCGCAGGAAATGTCAAACTGTCTAAATTAGATTAAATATCTTTAAACTATAAAAGCCGCTTGCAACTCTATTGGTCTATCATTTTTAGGGATGAAAAAACATTTATTTTAGTAGGACTTTTCACATTCTATACACACAATTAATTACCCTCTCTCCTCTTTTCATTTTAATTATTTTCTCCCAACCTATTAATTACTCTAGTGATTCCAAATATTAATACTCCGTACAAACCTATGTTCAAATATAATTGTAAACCTCAAAAATCAAAAAATCGTAAAATTACAAAAAAAAACACATGAATTAAAAATTACAAAACAGAAATTTCAAATAACTACTCTACAAAATAATAAATAAAAACTTCATATAATCATCATAGAAGAGTATACAACAAAAAAAAATACTTCTAGGAAAAAACAACAGCGATGCGAAAATCTAAAGCTTTAAAACGTAAATATATTTCTAAAAAAATATACTAATACTTGAGCAAAAAAATCGGAAAAAAGTAGATACAAGTATATAAAACAGAAAAATAGTGAAAAAAAAGCAATATATGGTGGATTTACCACCTTGTCCTGAAGGACACAAATTAATGTTTGAGGCAAACATTTAACCTTTTTATTTGGTTATTTCTCTTGAAGAAACCATTAATTAGCCATCGATAGAGACATGCAAGCATTTATTTAAAAAAATATTGGTGAACTTGGAAGAATCTGAAGGTACATGGACGCGTTGTTTACATCAACATGGAGAAGAAGGATTAGGGTTCATATACTGGGGAGATGAGTGACTAATTTTAGAGAAAACTTTGAAGCGAGGTATAGCCGTATAGGGAGGTAGAGATACATGGTTAGAAATTAGATTAGAATTACATTGAGTTTTAGGGTTGAGCTGTTGGGTGTATTGTGTCGTGTATACATGGGAGATGTAATGGGTTCCATTGGATGAACTTGCCTCCATTTGTAACGTAATTTAGATTTTTGACGCATATTCTGTTAGTGGCTCCTAACACTTAACGGATTTGTTATGTTTTTCTACGCTATTGTCGATCACAAATTTTCATTTACAAGGAGTCGATTCGTCTTAAGCTTAAAACGGTCGAATTATTAGGATAAGATAAAAAAAAGTCCCTAGATATTAGCAAAAATAATCATCTTCTATAAGCAAGTGGTTTAATATTTGACTCATTTTACTTTTCGATATATTAGCTTTATTTCGTGTATTAGATGATATCGTTAATGTATTTGTGTTGCCATCTTTAGGAGCACAAATGATTATCAATATTTTATTTTGTCCGTGCGTTTGTTAGGTTTGAAAGTAAATATACCTTTTTTTTTTAATTTATATGCTCATGTATCTACTGATAGCGCTTACTATTATGACCCGTGCATTTTTTGCACGGGTTTAAAACTTGTACATCTAATATTTAAATTAAATGGTAATATTGTATTTTTAAACTAGGTTAAAACCCGTGCAAAGTTACACGGGTATATATAAAACAATTTAAAAACTTTTTACTTTAGAAAATATTTTAAGCATTTTTATCAATCCTTTTGAAACTAACTTATCATATTTTTACCCAATGACTTTGGCGTTCAATTACACTAATAAAGATACTTAAGATAAGAAAATTAGTGGAAAGCATTAATCATGCATTACAATTAAACCTGTTAAAATTTAACCCGACCCAACCCTTAAACCCGAACGTTTGACTCATTTTATGGCCAAGTCCCGTAAATTATAACATGCACTTTGAAAGATTCACAACTCTTAATGACTCGATATTTCAGTGCCAAACCCGATATGTTCAAACTGATGAATTGCTATTAAACATAATTTCATGTATATGTTACAATAAACATAATTCCCATTATGGACATATCGTTCAATTATTTTTCTTACGACAT
>VHZZ01000037.1:313963-337509 GCA_009801015.1 Silene noctiflora | reverse complement strand
AATAAAGTTTTTGATGCGATGAGATATTTAGTTAGGGTAGTGGACTTAATTTTGGGTTAATTAAAAAGAACATGTAGTAAAAATCTGTGGACTTAAGGTCAATGGAAGAATGTATCAATACAAATACTAAATAGAAGTTGTATTTTTATATAAATAACATATACGTATTTAATTCAATATAGTTTATAATAATTTTAAGTAGCAAACCCGCACAATTTTGCGCGGGTTAAAACTAGTTTATCTTATATCACAATCGGAAGGATTTACCATGACGTACAAAAATATTATGTTGTGAGTCGACCTTTGCATTTTAATTTTTAACTCATACGGAGTATTATTATTTATATTTACTCGTAATATTTTTTTTCACACTTGACATTAAAAAAATTGTGTTTTTGAGACCTTTTAAATAATTTTTTATGTTGTATAAGTCCACTAGCACACCAAAAATATCATGATACTTAATTAAGAAACATCACCATCTTTTTCCAAAGAAATTGGACACTTTCCTTATAAAAGAAATTGAAAAGGATGGATTGTTTACGACTAGTATTCATAGTTAGTGCTATATATGAAAACTAAATGAAATTGGCTTTTAAGATATTCGAATGGCTCTCTAGTCTCCACTATTAATTAAATAAATATTTGTGATAGACGGAGAAATATCTTATGTTAATTAAAGAGGTTATTCTGGTAGAGTATTTTAAATTAACTGAATAGGTCGATCGATAAACTCAAATGATTACTAGTTAAAAGGGAGTGAAAAGTATTATTCATACTAACAAAGTGAACTTTTTTTCCCGAAATATCGTGATAAGAACTTTACGATTAAACATATTTGTTGAGAAGTAGTCTTGGATTAACTCCGGAAAGAGTTTTCCGAAAGAGTTTTCGGGATGTGCATGAATTAGGTGATCAAAATGTGATAATTTATGTTTGCTATTAGATTCACCAGTTTTTTGTCTGTCATTTGTTTATCTGTTACATTCATTGTAAAAAGATATTTTAAATAAATGATCAAAATGAAGGGATTACAAATTAAATGCCAAATTTTTTGCTTGTAAAACGCTTTCGGATAATTCAAGTGGTACTCCAAAGGTTTGGCACTACGAAATACCCAAATTTTTTATCCGAAAAACTTAAAGAGGGCATAACTCGTGTTTACGAGTTCAGAATTTTTTTCCCAAATCGATCATCTTTCGGAGAACTATTATTTGAAAAAAAAGTCCGTCACATTTGGATCCCGTAGCTAAAAGTATTTGTACGTCGGTTTTTTTTTTATCGAACAAATTTTGAGTGACCATATCTCTTGGTTACGAATTCCAAACTCGTCAAACTTTTTTTTTCCAAATCTTATTTCTCGAAAAGATGATCAATTTGAAAAAATAAATAAAAAAATCATCTTTCTGAGCTCTTAAACACGAGTTATCCGATCCGCTTTTATGAGATGCATCTACACACCACCTATATTTTTCTATAAAAGACTTGAAGGTGCTCTACTGCTCTGTGGTCCTAAGATTTGATTCGCTACAATGATTAGTATTTCTTTAATATTACTATTCGTAATCATGTTTTACAAAGTGTCTTGCTTGTCACGGGCACTATTCGTCCCAAGCTGAAGACGGATAGTGTCCCTTTCACAGTAAGGCAAGTGGAAGGGCAAGTGGGGGGAAATGAAGCATCCAATGGTTAGTGTCACTTACATATTATGAGAGGGGCATTATCCGTCTTCAGCTTGTAACGGATAGTGCCCGTCTTTTATGAGAATTTGTGCATGTTTTATGATCACTAATTTACTAGTAATCTTTTCCATGATGCTTGTTAGGGAGTGATTAAGCATAATTAGGAGTCGTCTTTCTTTCGAAAAGGCGCTTAAAATGCAATGTCGGCGACCAAAGAAAATACAAGTACCGTTCCCTTGTGAAATTGTCAAAGAATTTTGTTATACACTACACAAACACTGGAAAACCCTGACCAACACAACATATATCGGAAAATAAAATGGCATGACATCACCGGAGGATGTCTCCGTCTTGATACCACCTTGCATACGTGAGGTAGGTGGATATCCGGCGGCCTACAAAGATTTTTGACAGCATCAAATGATGGAACTCTTATGAAAAATTAATTTACATGCTTTCAGAGTTTTTCTAGGTATATTCTGATAAGCCTCTATAATCAAGAATAGCAAGTCTTGTGTAAAACCGTAGCCACTATTTCTAGGCCGGATTTGATGCCCACCAAAAGGGCGTCAACTATCTCCATCCCGAGTTTCAACATCATCCTCCTATTAATTATTGTCATCTTCATATGAATCATACTCTCTTCCAAATGTCCGCTGCAACTGGGAACCGCTACTTCTGAGTCGGTTTGCTCCAAATAGCTTCAGATAGTCATCCAACAAGCCGTCCATATTAATGTTTAACAAGGGATTGGTATTTGGATCAGAAACTTAATCCAAAAAACTACTGTAACGGGTGACAGACTGCTAACAACATTCATTCATTACTCCCAGTCTCTCATTTCCAAAGCTTGGCCAGTTTGTATTTAGTGGCGAACAGGTCCACTTCCTTTAGTGCCTTAGGTCGTGCCCAAAGATGATCGTCTTCGACACGTTTTTGAGCTGCTCGTAGTTGCCAACGAATGAGCATTTTTCCTGCATACTTATACTGACAAAAAAAGTAAATTCATTGAATCAGCAAATTACATTAAGAATTTAATGCAGCATAGTCAAAGAAGTGTAAGTGTGTAACTTCAATGTCACAACACAAACTCAGCAACTTCAAAATTTCCGAAGATGAATACAAGAAATATTGATGCGTTGAATCAAAACATTCAAATTCTGACGCACTTTTACCTCAATTTTGCAAACTTTACATCCAAAAGCCATTAGGCTGAAACAGACAGGCTCCAGTAGAGGAGCAACTATTTTTTTTTTTTTGAATTAGCTCCTAATTATTCAAATTAGAATGTAATAACCATCTAATAACCTTAACACTTGGTCTCAACAAAACAGTCAACGATAACATTACAACAACCTGAAAAATCCGGCAGCCAAAAGAGGTTTCCAACTCCATCCAACATAATAATCTTTGACAAATAGAGGAACTTGCTCTACTCATTATACAAGTAGTCAATATCTCTCAAACCATTTAGCCTAAGACACCAACCTCCCTAAAATTGTAAAAAATCAGAGGTCAAGTGAAGGCGCAACAGATTATATGTGATCGTAAAAGCCAATATCATGGTAATTCTGCGATTTCTGTCAGGTTATAGAAAGTTACCCAAGGTCCCCCATACGTGTAGAAATCAAAATGCCAACCAATATAAAGCATTCTTACTAAATGACTAGGACTTCACAAACATGAGAAGAAAATGGGGGGATGTGTTCGAAAGTCGGGAAACAAAATCACAAAAAAAAAAAAAAAAGGTAAAAAAATTGTCCAACGACTTGTTTACAACTACGGAGAACAAGAAAGAGTCTCCGCTTATTCTAACATGATTGCTCGAAGTAGTCTTCTAAGACCGAAATTGAAGGCAGGGGTCATCGTGACAAAATAGGTAGGATCTCGTCAGAGGTTGTCTTCGGGATGCACATTTTTTGTGATGAGTTTGACTAAACCAATAATAAACAATAAGATGGCGCTTTAGCCTATTTTCAACATTAAGGTACTAAGGACCTTATGAACCAAAAAAACACCGCTAGACTTATTTTGACACGGTCTCTGAGCTGGTCTTGCAACAGTTGGAAGGCTGGAAGGGAATGCTTAATTCACGCCTGAAACACCTTCTCTGATCATTGGGTTATAAATTTATAATTGATCTAAAATTGTCGAGAAGAAGCTTAGGGGTGAATATTCATTCTAATATCAAACAATAAGATAATGCATCAAATCATTTGGCGTGATCCTCAAGGTAGAATAGTAGAGGCAATGTGGATAGAAACATTGTTACATAGTTAACTGGACACCCATGTTGCGTAAAAGTAATCCACGGCGTCCAGGGTTTTAAAACTCGGTATCGGTCGCGATCGCGGTCGCGGTTGCGGAATCGGTCCTGAATCGCTTGTCGCGGACAGTTATGCTTATTAATTAGGAATAGAATTTTAGTAGGTATGGAAAATAGTTGGACATTAATAATTAAAAATCGTATCTAACTTGTTATCGCCTAAATCCTTATTGAATCCACCGAGTTTTTCGTCAGGCTATTAAAAACATTGTTTTATACGTATTTAGACATAATATAACATTAGAAATATATATAAATAAAAATATAGCAAAAAGCCCTTGTCAAACAAAAATAGACCGCGACGAGCGATATTGGTCCGCGACAAGCGATTCAGGACCGATTCCGCGACCGCGACACCGCGGTCGCGACCGATACCGAGTTTTGAAACCCTGGGTACCGGTGGTGGTAGTGGTAGAAGTAGTACTAGTATGGTATCCACCATCAAGCCGTGTGATGTTTCTGTGATGTTTCTGTGGGTTACGAGTTTACCACATTGGTTTCACATTTAGCCTTTAAAGTTTAAGCGATTTAGAAGTCACCATCATTACTACGCTTCCCTAAGGGTTTCAAATTTTGCTAAGCTAAATGGTTGCCTAATTATTAGCATCAAGCATGAAGAGCCCAAATCTCCCACCTCCCCGGATAAGGTATTACGGAGTATTTGTTTAGATCTGATATTTGCTTATTATAGTTTGTTACCAATGATGGGCATAGTCTTCAGGTAGCATTAACATCAAATTCCAAGATGAAACAGACAAATCCAAAATCTATGGAGTACTCCACAACTCAATTATAACTGAATGAAAAATTCTAATATCCCTTCTAAAGCGATTCTATAATAATAGCGACAAGAATTTGTAGAATATACAACATGATCTTCACCCTGAAAATCTACTATAATACTAATACCATCAGTTGAAAAGCTGCAAGCATAGCCAGTAAAAGCCAGCAGCATTACTTCACCTTAAGGTAACGTTTGGGAACCACGATTTCATTTGAATAACTTGATTTAAAATTTGTAATTTGAAATCATGAAATCCAAATACACTATTTGGCAAAATCAATAACTATTTTCAGTTTCAAACTTTCAATATATAGTCAAATAAGTGAAATAGATAATTTCAGAAGTCTACCCTATTCAGCATTCACACATTCATGCAAAGCTACTCTCAAAAGTTTTATTCACCAAGACAACTTGTACCCAAAACTAATTTGATATGCTCTCCCAAGCTGAGTTTAAGTGTCCATCGCATGTAAGCAAGTAGGGGCAAGGAACACTCACACACAAAAAGGCTGTAACTGTGCCATAAAGAAAAGATATGGCCTAGTGAGGTGCACTAATACGCACTTTTCATACTTCTTCCTTCTATTTTCTTATGCACTTCTTTTTGCCTCAGAGTCCCTGACTATTACGAAGTACTTCTCTGCATGTTAGTCACTCTAAAATCAAATCTAAAAAAGGTATTGTTGCACAATATTTTATTTTGAAAAGACAAATTTCATAGGTGAAAAAAAGTGTCTAGTTTGCATGAGGCGTGCGCTTTTTTCTCGCGCCTTGCTCCTTCTAGAACTAAGCTCCTTAAAGCAGGGCCTTTTAAAACGTTAAGTTATCATTGACATAGAAGAAGGATGTAAACTTACCTCCTTTAAATTATACTCCATGTCATTATTATCCCCTACACCACCCGCCAAATAATACTAACTACAGCCTTCTACCATTAATTCCAAAAAATACACATTTTCACATATTTAGAAAGGTGCAAAGATGCAATTCATTTTTAATTATCCATCACATAATACATTAAATTATCCGTCAGTTCATACAGCAAAAGTGATAAAACCAACTCACATTCAGAGATTTCAAAGACAATGATACGCTCACAAGAGTATGGAATCAAATGATTCTGTTAACATAAATGGCTGAGGAACAAAACAAACGACCTATGAGGCTAAAATTTTACATATTAATTATGGATATCTAATATCCAATTGTTTTTCAATCCCCAAAAGAAATGAAGTGAACGAAAAAGAAAAACACTTACATAACACGTGGCCGTTATGTTACTTTAACACTCCAACATTCCGGCAAAACAACGACAAGAGACGTGGACATTCCAACATTCCGGCAAGACAACGGCAAGAGACGTGGACACTCCATTTTAGGCCAAAAATATGACCTTTTCACTGGATAAGAATTGCCACGTCCGACACTGCAGCCAAACAGGAGTAATATAGCAGCTTTAGCAACCAAGACCACATACGGCAATGTGGTCACTCTGGTTAAACTTGGCACTTTCCACATTGTTAAAAATATGACTGCTTCCATAATGTCGAAAGTGTTGCATCTAATATTTCAAACTTTTTCATTGCACAGCACGGACCACCAACCCTACTAGCCTCCCTTACGAATTGTGAATTGTTAAGAGCGAATTCTATCATATCCCTTACTCAAAATACATTTAACACACTGAAAGAGCGAACCGCGAATCGACAAGGGCATGGTTCATAGCAAATCCAGTAACCATTGGTACTACTATAGACAATACAGCACAAAACGTCTCCGAGTAACACATTTCTTAAATTAATCGGTGAGCATCGAGCTCAATCACAGTAAAACCAACGTTCAATTCACTCTACAATATCTAATTCTCAACATTTTTGAACATGAGCATAATCACAGAAATCAACATGCTCATAAAAATTCAAATAATCAGACATCAAAATACAATTCAAAACGGATAATCGATAGATACACTCGCAATCATAAAAGACAACATCAAAATGATCAAAACACAAAAATAAGAAACTCATTGTAGCAGGAGAAATCGCAGAAATTAAGCAAACGTAAACAATTGAGAAATAAATGAAACCCTAAAATACATCGACGATGAATTGGGGAAATACCTGGTTGTTGATTTGAGGAAAACCGTCAATAATTGATCAAAGATGATGGAGGGAAACGGATTGAGTAGCGGCCCGCGGAGGGTTGCATCGGAACCGATTATATTTCCGATTCATTCGATTCTTTACGTTTCATTTTATTTTATTTTATTTTTTAAAGGTGGTTTTCTCGTGAATTTACAGTATATTTCCACTTTTTTTTTAGAGCCGAGTCTAATAACTTCATGTCCGTTATAATATATATTTCAATAAGAAAAATAATACTTTTAAATGAACAAAATATGAGTAGCGTGAACGTGCGATTTAATTGTGTAAAAATAAGTGGAGATATTGGATTGAATTTAAAGGATATTTTGTGTAATCATATATTTTTCGTGTAAAAAACATTGCATGTATTCATCAATATATATTTTGTTTGATTTGACACGATGCCATGCGAGATAGTGAGATACATACAGGCCTCGTTTGATTGCTCCCATAAAAATTGGTAAATAGAGGAGTTTGATTACCTAACCCTTTTAGGTAATTGAAAGCTAGTGTCAATTAAACTCCCAAATGTCAACCAGACAAGTTTTTAGGCAATTCACATTTATGTGTTTTGTAAAATAATGAAAAATTAATTCTCGTATGAGAACCTAACGAGGCCATAGTATACAGAATATATGGTGAGATCAACTTATGATAAGAATACTATGTGATTAACAATGTTATCTACAGTTGCGCATTGCAACTAAGAGAAAATCAAAATAGTGATTTACATGTAGGGGTGATAAACTACTAATGAGACAAGACACATTGCGAACAACTCGCTATCACTCCGATCAAAGCTCGACTCAAGAGCTTAATGAGTGAATCCGAGCTAAGATTGGCTATGCTCAAATTTGTGTAATTAGATAAGATCATACTTCTATTTTATAACAATATTTTATATCGTCGTATCAAATATTCATTGATTTGCCTCTGATTTTTATATACCGCCTTTGAATCATGTTATTTAACAAATTTATGTGAGCATGAGTTTGGCTCAGGCTTAAATTGACAAGAGTGATACTGAGCTCAATTTTTCCATCATTCCGTAAGTTCAAGCTCATTTTTTGCTTTCATGGGCACAAGACGAGCAAAACCAAGATCATGTTCGGCTCAATTCAGCTCCGTATCACCCGCATCCACACCAGTATGACAAACACAACAGCATGCCACCAGCTATAGCTCATAGGTAATTATACAATTCATTCGTGTGATTCACCTTGTTACCAAGTGAGTTTTGATACCGCGATTGTTCACCCGCCCCTTAATCATTAGATAGAGCTTTGAATAACGCAATTTGGAATGGAGCAAATTTCCTAGGATACTATGTTTACACCCAAACAAATTAAATATTATTCTACGGTGTTTATCATAGTCGATAACACTTTTTAACTTTGATTATAATATTTTCTTACTAATGTGAACAATAAAAAATTGAGTTTAGTGGAACTTAATATTACAACATAAAATAACTTTTGTAAGAGATTAGTTAGACCGAAATCAACTAACTAAATCGCCTTGAGTTCGTCATTAATATCTAACAATTGTCTATAACAAGAATATCCTAAGAAATCGTATATGAATCTTAATCTTTAATGTTAAGTGCATACATTCGAGTTTTAAATTTTTTGATATATTTCCAATTTAATTGAAGATAGGTTGTCAAATATGTACGAGAGTCATTATGTTCCCTATATCCGTTTGATGATATTTCATAACTCTTGTCGTCTAACTTTCGATGAAATAGATTTACGGTTTTACTATACAGTTGCATACTTTTTTGTTTTTTCAATATACAATACGCGTATTTTATTATGTGCAAAGTCAAGATTGCAAAATCCTTAGATCTACTAAAATTGTCATCCCTAATCTTATTACACACAGAGTAGTTAAGCACCCTTAGTGTTCTATACCACCTCATATACAAGTATAAATGCGACAGTGCTTAGGCACTAGCAAAAAATCATGTCTCATTTATCATAGCGAAGTGATTATTAACTCGCTTTAATCTTAAACGAATATATATGCTTGTTTTAAGACATACCAATTATATTAATTAAATTGACTTTCATAATAACTATCATACATAGGGGTTGTTTGGTTGCCCTTAGAAAAACATGGGAAGTAGAAATTCCCATGAATTACAAAAAATAGAGTTGTTTGGTTGCCCCTTTTTTGTAGAAATGGGGAAGTGTCACTTCCTGACTTCCTACAAAAATGTAGGAAGTTGCTTACCAACACCCCTTGGTGGGTTGGAGTTCCCATGAAAGTGAATTTCCACATTGGCAACCAAACAACTTTAACAAATTTTCATGAAATAAATGAGGGAGCTTATTTCCCATGAATTTGTATTTCATGTAATGTTGTAGTTCCCGTATCAACCAAACGACCCCATAATTCCCTCATAATATCACGTCTAAATTGAAGCGAGTGTTTCTCTAGAATCTCATATTCGTCTATAACAGGAATTAACAAGGTTTCCAATATGAGTCTTAACCTTTATTGTTATCCATATTTGAGCGTTAAATTCGTTGATATATTTCCAATTCAATTTTAAACCAGGTGTCGTATTCACATATATGGATGAGAGTCAACGAGTCGCTATGAATCCCTATGATCCAAAGCATTAATGCCAATTTTCGCCCCATCTACAACAAAACACATTTACACTTCCAAGAATACGGTTAACACTTAACTAACTATCCCGAGTACCCCAAAACAAAACGTATAAATAACGGATTATTGCATATCCCAAATTCTTATTCGTGACAGCCCATATCCGTCACAAGCTTGTGACGGGTCAAATAAAATCCACATGGGAGGATAAAGACAAGTCATTTGTGATTCCTATACATTTTACTTTTTGTCTTATCTACCCATGTGGGTGATACTTAACCCGTCACAAGTAAGACCTATTGATTGCATATATCCTCTTGCTTAATTTACATTGTCTTAACCATATTCTTGTTTACAAAATAAAAAAAAATGAAAACATCCAAAAATACTACCTGCAAAAATATTCACGAGTATCGCTCAATAACAAACCTAGCATATCTAAACTTCTATACCACCTCGTATCCTATTTGGTAGTAATAAAACTCGATCTCATAATAATTAATTACAAAACTTTATCTTATTATAATAATAATAATATTATTATTATTTTTTGTAATTATGGAGTAATTATTATATATTTTTTAATTTTAGTTTATTTTATATTTTTATAACTAAAAAAATAAAATAAAGAAGGGCGGTTATTGTGAAGTTTATTATCCCTCTTCAGAAATACAAACTCTCCTCATTCTCTTTATATCTTCCGCATTAAACAACAACAATAACATAAACCCTAATTCTGTAATCTCAATTTCCCTCTTTTAATCACTCTTTTCAATTCAATTTTCAACTCAAATTCACTTTACGCGTCGCAATTTCACATTCGATTTCAACAATTAAAACCGT
The DNA here is from genome assembly GCA_009801015.1 of Silene noctiflora. Lineage (NCBI taxonomy): Eukaryota > Viridiplantae > Streptophyta > Magnoliopsida > Caryophyllales > Caryophyllaceae > Silene > Silene noctiflora. The sequence goes on along the minus strand of VHZZ01000037.1, from coordinate 327,114 downwards.
CAATTAAACTCTCACGACGCTACGCTACGGAACGCCGTCGTTTTCGATTCTTACGGTTCCAATTTCATCTTTGGAATTGTGTTTCTTCGAGGTTCGCTTCGAATTTATCTTCGTTGTTTAATTGATGATTTTCCGTTGTTAATTGATTAGATGACGTTATAATTATATTGGAATTAAGAGTTGTTAATTGTGGTGTTGATACTGTGATTAAGTGTGCATTAGGGTTTCTGCCGTAATTTGTTTGTGGAATTTTGGAGTTGTTTGTGATTTTTCGGGAATTAGGGTTTCCGGATGCCGGTTTCGGGTTTAGGTTTTATATTGTGATTGTGTTTTGATATGAGAGTTGAATCATATTCGAGCATGGTTGAAACGATGAGGGTCTGTTGAAGTGGGGTTGAGTTTTGCGAATTCATCTTTGGTTAGAAGATGGAGGCGTAGGAGTGGTTTTGGTCGGTTTCGTCTTACGCCTTAGTTGGCACTGGTGCTGGAAACCGTAGTTTTCGAGCTGTACAGCGAAAAGGACACTGTCAACTGTTGTTGATGTTGGATAGTTGGTAGGAAGACATACTAGTTGCTCGACTATCGTTGGGATAACGACATAGAAAGGTCTTAAATCGGGTTTTAAGTCGGTAGATTAGTTTGAGATAGGTAATATCGAATTCTAGGTGGTGTAATTCTCGGAAGAGGTTGGGGGTAGGTTGTTTTAAACATCGTCCTGGTACAATTATTATCATGCTCAAGAATCACCATGGAAAGAAGTGAACCCAGTTTAGTGCCAGAATGGCTGAGAAGTAATGGAGGTGGCGGTTCAGGTCACCAATTTGCAACTTCACAAGCAGGTGATTATACAAAAATTATCTTTTGGTATTGCATTTAATTCTTATAGTAATTATGATTTTATTGGATGTTTTTGTGAACTCTTTCTTGACTTGTCTTTGTTGTAGATGGTCCTGTCCTGGCATTGCCGAGAAGAACTAGATCTTCGAAGAACATTAGCAATTCTGATTCCTTGCCTTCTCCCCTCCTAGACCGTAGTAGTTCTTCTAATTCTAGGAGAAGTTCAAATAGTAACGGGTTTCATAAGCATGATAAGAACTCGTATGCACGGCCTTATAGTAGTTATTCTAGAAGTCATCGTGATAGGGATAGAGAAAGATCAGTAATTACTGACAGTTGGGATTCGGAATACTCAGATCCCTTGAAGGGAGTGTTCGGTGGAAGAGCTGAGGATCCGCTATGGCGTCCTCAGTCATCGATTTCTAGGAGACAGGATGAGGCTCCCTCGCGGAGAATTCCTGCAGATATGAGAAATGGGGTCCATAAGAATGGTAGTGGCAATGGTAACCAGTCTTCTGGGGTCAGTGTTACTGGTATTCAAAAGGGGTCATTTGACAGAGATTTTCCTATCCTGCGGGTTGACGAGAGGCCTACAACACCAGACATAGGAAGAGTCTCATCTCCTGGTTTGAGCAGGGGTATCCAAAGCATGTCTATTGGCAACTCATTATCAGTTGGCGGTGAAGCATGGACTTCTGCTCTCGTGGAGGTTCCCTCTGTTCCTGGAAGCAACAGTAGTAATGGATCCGCACCTGCTATGCAACCTGGTACTGCAGCTTCTGTTTCTAGTCCTAGTTCTATGTCGGATACATCAAACCCTTCGTCTAGTCGCAGTTTGGCAGACCTTGTGGTGCAGACAGCTGCCCAAGGACATAATACCTCTCAGGTACTGCATTTCTTTTCCTCCATAAATTCATTTTTTGCTATTATAAAAATCATATCTGCTTAACAACACACTTCTGATATTCTTTGCAGCCGTCAGCTCAGTTCCAGAGTGATGAGTTTGCTCTTGCACAGTCGAAAAAATTAATTCCTATGACACCATTATTGCCCAAAACTTTGGTAAGTATTTTCTTCTACCATGGCATAAGCTAGTCTGCTATTGTGCCTGCACTTGATAGACCTGCTTTCTCAAACTGTTCACTGTAAAAAAGTTATTGCTACAACTTTCGTTGAAAAGCCTGTCTTTGCTGCTAGTAGATTGAAATCTAAAGTGTTTACCTTAACTTTTTTAGCATTCATCTCTTATTGTATTGCTGAAGTTTCCAAGAAAGTGGTAGAATGTGGTAATGGAGGTGTCAGTCTATGTTGACTGTTGCTTGTGATATTTTTATGCTAGACAGTTTGACGTGTTGAATTGTTGCCAACCTTGTAGTATGTGTGAATTATTATACCATACTACTCAGTGAGCATTATAGATCGATTTCCCATATAGATGGGTTAACATATCCATTGAGGGCAAAGTGGCAATTGGCAAATTGACCCCAAAAGTTTGTCATTAGGCGCAATTGAGCCCCTTCTCTTTCAAAACGAGCAAATTAGTCTCAAACTTTCACTATTGTGTAATTAGGTCCAAATGTCCAATTAGGTATTTCTGGTTCTACACTCATTGGAAAAGTCTGTCGTGGAACGGAAAAAGATTTTTAATTAATTTAATAGAATAACATCATTTAGAAAACAAAAATAAATACACTCATCTTTCATATCCCTCGTAAAACAGCCTAATTTTGTCACCTCCTTCTGTTTTACCTTTGTTGCCTTCATCTGTCTTCAACTAAGCTCCCCATCAATTCCCTCGCGCTAAGACAAAAAAAGCCTTATTTTGTACCTACTTTTTTGGAATCTGCTATTTGTTTTATTTGATGAATTTTCTAAATTATCTTTTGTGGCAACTCATTTTGACGAGTATTAGTTTGTTCCACGTGAACTCTTTTTGATGAGACGAGTATAGAGCTGTGTATTGCGGGGTGCTTGTCTTTGCCCTATGTTGAGCTCTCTACCCTATGTGTGTAGATAACTCAGTTTCTCACCATCTAGGCGTGCTCCTTGATCTCTGTTGGCTTTGTTTTGCCAATTGTTTATGCATAGTCATAGAGGTCTGAAAATAGTATGTTTAGTGTACATATCTTTATATCTTTTAACACTATGCTCTCGTATTGAATTTACCCCTCATCCTAAGTTAATGACAATTACCATTATTATTGATCGTTTTAAAATGGTTGAAGGTCACGCCATCCAGGCATGCTTGCCCTTGATCTATATTGGCTTGGTTTTGCCAATCGAGGGAATTGGGTGTTTGTGGCTGAGGTTCTCTCTACTGTTTGGTGAAAGTTCTGAGGGGGTATTATCTTTAGTAAAGATCACCAAATTCCGTACCTAAATTTTAGGATATGCTCATACAAGCCAATCGTTGAAGAGGTAGAGTGCTCATGGAACTGAGCCTTTTACATTAGATATGGTCGGCTTCTACATTATATTGTGAAGCAACAATGGTCGACACAGGTCTCGACATCTATGGGTCTTATGCAAATAACCCTTTGCGTGTTTTTATCATGCTAGTAATACTGTACTAGTGCATGCATCCTTCTCCCCTTTCCCTCTACATGTGGTCACACTGTACTGTGGCAAATCTGGCAATGTTGTTCGGTGGTGATGTATGTTGCTTTAGTGATCATTCTGGTGTTATCTCGTGTTGTGCTTGTATGTCTTAGAGTATGTAGTTGGTTGATTGGAACTTCACGCCTCTGTTTTAATTATTTTGCTGGTCTTAAGACCATCTGTCTTCTATAAACTTTATGAAGCAATAATAGGTGCAAAATATATGTTCAGCTTAACCTCCATTTTTTTTTTCTAATTCCTCCTGTCACTTTATTTTACTGTCAATTGATGGTCATGGTCGTGTGACTTTTGAGTCGTGAGTAATGACATCCTGTTGCTCAGCTTAACCTCCGAATTTTTTCTAATTCCTTTGTGGTATAATTTCGGAAAACAAGTAGACACCAATGTTATGGAGGCTAACATGCTATCCCCTCTACGTTTCATCCTATTACTTTCCAGATTATAACAACTCTTTGGGAGAGGGGTCTTTATGGGAAGACTACATTTCTTTCTAGCAGCGTAGAATTGTTATAATAGTTTGTCCGCTTTTTCTCAGGTTCTCAGCTCATCTGATAAGCTGAAGCCTAAGGCAGCTATGAGATCCAGTGAAACTGTAGTTACTCCGAAGAATGGGTTATCCCATCTGTCATCGTTACAGCCTGGCAGTCAACCTGCTCGCGGAGTCAATGTCAGGGGGGATGGTGCTACTCCTAAGTCACCTTCTTCAGGCAAGCTGCTATTACTTAAACCAGGACGTGAAAATGGTGTTTCCTCTGGGTTGAAGGATCTTCAAAGTCCTACAGCTATTATAAATAACAAAGTTGCAAATGGTCAGTCCACTGGCAATCCATCACTTGCTTCTGGTTCCACAAAGAACTCACACAACCCTAACCCTAAAATTTTGCCCGGTGAGAGGAAGGCATCAGGCCATGGTTCAAATCCCGGTGCTGGAGTTGATAAGCGAACTTCTCGCAGTAACTTTTTCAAATTAATGAGAGAAAAGTCTCTGAACAACACGTCGGGACCTGTTGATTCTGGAACTCCTGCTTTATCTGATGTGGTAGACAAGTCTGACAAAAATGCAAATGAACTGGCTTGCGCTCAAGGGACCTCCGCTGAAACTAGAAGTGAGTTGAAATGTAGTGGCGAAACTTGTACAGTTGATGATGCTGTTATTTCTCCTCCCTCTGTGGTAATTGACAATGAGGAAGAGAGAGCGTTCTTGCTTTCTCTTGGGTGGGAGGATCATGCCGAAGATGATGATGAAGAAGGGCTGACAGAGGAAGAGATACATGGCTTTTATGTTGAGGTATGCAACCTGTCTGCACGGGTTCGAAACCCTTATTTGTGCAATATAGAAACCCTTATTTCAGGTGGAATTCTAGACTAAAACCTATATGCCATCTTTTCTTTTTCCAGGTTATGAAGCAGTGCCCTACTTCCAGAGTGTGCCGTGTCATACAAGCAAAGATATTTTCACATGTTGGACGCTCTTCATCTGATGAAGCAAACAGTCCAGCTTCTCAGACGGAAGCTTGAATCGGTAATACATGCTACTTCTTACTTCAGCCTTATATTAAGTAGAAAGATAATTGCGGAGTTTGGATATTCAAGCATCAATCAGCTTTTGGTTAGAGGCCCTTGACGAAGGTGGTGGTTTGCCAGTTTACTGCAATAAGTTTCAATTGCCGAGTTCTGCTAAATCTGATGTCAATATCTGTTTTTAGTTTTTTGAGATGCTTGAGAAAAGGTAGGATACAACGTCTTTATGGTCTTCAAAAGTAGATTCCTTGGTAAATGGCTCTTTTAGGAATCCCTTTTTCGTTAACAATATAGTTTTTGATTTCCCAAATACGAGTAATTTTTTCTGATATTCAAGGGAATGGCTGAAGTAATGAGAAGTTACAATGTTTTCATCAAATTTTTTTTTATGACAAATTAATCTCTATATTTTCTCTCATATTGCCATTATCACATTTTTACGAGTAAATATCATGGCATTTACTCTAATGAGAGCATTTTTGTAGTACTTAAACCTCTGTGTTCGAGGATAGCCCGAAGGGAAAGAAAGGTTATCGCTCATCATGTCTCTTTGAGCGTATTTTGGACGATGGCATGCTATACGATTGCTCAACAAGCATTTCTTGCTGACGGAAAATGCTTGAATAGATTGTTGTGTTCCTTTCGTAGTTAATTACTCGTATTAAGTTGTATTTCAAGTAGTATATCTGTATGTCTGGTGCTATCTTTCCAGCATCAGCAGATGTTGGTTTTGCAAGTGCCGGGCCGTTCCAATACAAAGTATCCCTCTAGCTTAGCCCAAATTCTCTCCCCTTCAACTTTTTCAGTGATTTCCGAGACGGACTTGGTATCTGAATGGGTTCGCTGACACTTCCTACGACTCTCCAATTGATTCGACAACAAACCAGCCAATCTGAACAATACCTTTGCCGATATGAACGGTGATCACTCCGATAATGGCCTTGCGCAGCTGCACGCATTATTCCTCAAAACATCCATTAATTCATTTTCCGAACCCTAAACCCGATTTCTTTCCCTTTTTTCTTAAAAATAACACTAATCAAGATTCTAACTACTTTCAGTTCTCAGTTCGGGCCTAAATAAGAACGAAGTGATGAAGAACATGACATAGAGGATAAGTTATCGTCGATTAGATTTTAACTAGTGTAGATCCCGTGCTACARCAYRGTCTTTTTTAGATTTGAATTTTAAAGAGACATTCTCATAAAATTATAAGTATACATTAACTGATCTTTTTTCTATAAAAATCAGTTGAAAAGGATCATAARGGAAGATAAAACCTAGAAGTAGCTAGTGCAAAAAATRACGACATTTTTTGAAAATTTTGAGCCTTGGAGCCATATTACTAAGAAGCTAAAGAAATTTCGAGATAATATTTGTAGAGATTGACCACAGTTAAATTATGGGGGRAATATTGAAATATTTTATAGATCATTATTTTATTTTCAATTATATTTATTAAAATATTATTTTATTGAAATATTTTATAAATTATGCCAGTAAATCATTTGAGTGAAGTTAATTCCAATTAGTGAGAATATTGCTGAGAATATAAAAGATTTGATTGCAACCCCCAATTATATAAAAGATTTGATTCTAATCCCTAGTTAATAATGGGTCCCTCAATTTCCGAGAATATTTTTTGAGCTGCAGAATAGAATCAAAAAGAATATACAAAGAAATATTGAGCGCAATTTGCTTAGTTGAGCGGGAATATGCTAGGAGTGTTAATCTTTTAGTATATAGGAGATTCCTTGTCGGTTATTGTTTACATTTGACGCTGGGTAAAGTTTGGTTTTACTGTCAACGGAAGGGAAATCGGAGAGAGCAAGGGGTGTGATTTCTTTTAGACGGTGAACTGAGCTATATCTCGTTTTTCGATTCTTTTACGTTTTTAATTTGTATAGATGTGGCGCACATGAAAAGAAAAAAAATAAATGAAAACGAAGACACCCAAATAACGAAAACACGTCGAAACGACTACCACAACAGAGTATTTGTAACACGGTGCACATCATTTGGCCTCGTTTGGTTGCCCTTTCAATTCATGGGAAAATTAAAATCCCATGAATTGGAAAAAGGGGATGATGTTTGGTTGCCAATTTTTTGGCAAAATGTAGGCATTCAATTCTCCTAGAAATTTTGAATGCCTACATAATGTTGGAATTAAACTACCTAGCCCCTCGTAAGTAGTTCACAACTCCTATGGAATTCAACTCCCACATGCGCAACCAAACGACTTTCCCGAATTCATGTGAATTTGTATACAGGAAAATAATTCACGTGAATTGGAAATTCCGGTGTTAGTTGAATTCCTTGATTAACCAAACGAGACCTTTATTTGTTTGAAAAAAAATGAAAAATGAAAATAATTTCCTTCGATTGTACTGTACTCAATTGCATGATTGCATCTAATAATGCATCAATTTCCGTCGTCAGTCGTGACACGTCTTTTCTACACCGAAACTTACCCAAACTTAATCCTACATAAACCTCAACTCGACAAATAATATCAAAACCGTGCAAAAAGGGGGAAGAGCTTTCTTACCGTAGTCATCCTATGTAGAAATCCAAACTGTCACGACGACAGGAAATAATCTTAAAATAGCTAAATCAATTCAAGGAACAATATAATACTACTGGAATTTACAAGAATGACGAAATGACAGCATTGCACCGATGAAGACGACATCACAACAAAATCATAGCACACAATCACAAATCAGTGACATAACAGCAGAAATCTCCAGCTCATATTCTATTTTCTATAATAATAAAGCATGATTGCTTGTTCGACACGCCAGATTAGCACAGCACAGCACAACTCACTAGTCATTACCAAAATTTTCGACTGTTGATAGATTCAGTTACAATAAACCACCAAATTACAGGAGCAGGACAACTCGGTGTATTTTGAATCGTGTAGAGTGACTTGAAAGCCGAAGAAGAACATACAACAAATTGAGAACAATCCTCCTGAACTATACACCGAAATGGAATACCAGAGTCCAATATTTGTACGAGGGTGATTGGAAGATTGCGTCTCACATAATGTATGTGTCGTCCTAGGAGATGATCGGAGGAGTGGGTCACACATAATGTGTCGTCCTAAGTCGGCCTTGTATATAGTTAGTTAGCCCTTGTTAAGTATTAAGTCCAAATAGAATACCTCTTATAAACGCGCTGTTCTGATCATGGTCTACCGACCCTTTTGTCTGAACTTAAATTGTCAGCCAATGAGGCAGTCCTATTTCATGTGTCATAAGAGAACGCCCCAAATTCCATCATCTCCCTCACCACATTTTTCGTGGACAGATTTCATCTTCTCGACTGACTGACAGATGCCACTGCAACTCCAATCAAATGATGCTACACACACAGTACCTGCCTGTGCCTTCCATTCACAGTCTGCAAAGCCATGGAAACATTCGAAAAGCATGAGTTTGAGGTATTGCGTGAAGAGTGTATGTTGTAACATGTTGCACTGAAGTAGCTTAAATTACAAAATAATCTCATTTGGGTGCATATTATACAAGACCTAGGGTTCATGATGACGAAATTACAGCACCAACAAATCTTTTAAGTGTACAATGTTCCTCAATTAGAAGTACCAGATGAAGAGGTAAAGTTACTGCGTCGTGGAACTAATCTCAAGTGACTATGGGACGGTACTCATTACGTGGATTCAAAACTTGTCTGCATGCAAACTGCCCTTTTGGCTCTATATACACCAAATAAAAAATGAGAAGTACCCAACTAGGGTTCATGTCTAAGTGTCGAACTTTACTATTTGATGAAAATTTCTCGTGTTTTGGCTTAAAATGGAGTGTCCAATCTATCCATGTACCAGATCTGAGTCTTGACTGTTGTACATGGGGAAAATGACGTAATACGACAAGTAAGTGTATACCATCTTTGACCTTTGAAGATTCAACATAGAGGGAAATTATAGAGAAAAGAAAACAAGTTTCGAGGTCCTATATTGGTTCGATAACGTAACAGAAAGGAAACAATTTTCACTGTAGAATATAAGGTCCACAGACATACTGCATTCAAATATTGCTGTCATATAAAATGACAATTTAGATAATTACCTGGTGGAGTTCCACAGCACATGCTACGTTCATCAATATGCTCAACGTCAAGCCCAATAAACCACGAACCAAGAGATACATCTTCATTTGCGAATTTGTGCAATATAGGTCTGCATTGACATCCCATACAGAGCGTTTAAAATCACTTATCCAAGTGAACATCAATCAGCAACCTATGATATGCTCAATAATTACAGGAAATGTCCTATGTAAGCCGAATCCCACAATTAAACTTGCATTAAACGACAAATGTCGCACCCCAAATCCAAAGTTTTTAGGAGTTCACGTGAATCCTTTTATGTCAGAAATTATAGACAATGGATGCATCATAGAATAATAAAACCAATGTCTAAAAGTTTGCCTATAGCACTTAGGAAAGAGGTCAGATGAGTCTTACTGATTTATCGAGATATATGTTGCCAGATCCTTTGAAATGGCATATATTTGCCCAGTTGCATGGCGGAAATACTTATTCCCTTCTTCCCCGAACTTCCAGAATTCTGGTTCATGATACTTAACGTTCCTGCAAAACAAAAACAAAAAAGGGGGAAAAAACCCAGACATTTAAACCCTCGCATTGTTTGTCAAGAATACACAATAACAACTTTGCGGCAGCACAAAGAGGCCTTGGAGACTTACTTCTGAGCCAAAACAGGTCCCGATTTCATACATCCAACATATACCCTAGGTTTTGATCGGTAATGAGCAAGAGTTGAAGCCAATACACCTAAAATGATAAGGAAAATAGATGGAAGGCCTTAAGAATATGTCCAACGGTAGAAATAATGGTAGTATAGAACAAAAAGAAATTCACAACAGCCAGAGAAACAATATAAAAATGAGTCCCAACAGAAATAATAAATTAAGAATTTACCTAAGTTGACATGGACGTCATCGTCAACCTTAACGTAAAAGTCAGCATCCCACATAGCAACAGCAGTGGAAAAGTATATCTTGGTTTTCGCAGACAATTCATGATAACCTTCAATATGGTCCTGAAAATAAATAATTTAAAATTGAGATTCTCTGGTTGACTTGAATTTACCTATACATAAGCATCACGAACTTGGTAGTTCCAATCATACCAGCCTGAGAAAGTCGTGATGTTGAGCTTCTTCTGAATCAATAGCTCGATCAAGTATGCTGTTTGATGTTGCACTAGTTCAAGAATACGGAGTTTAATCAGTACACGTCATGTTCAAAACACCGTGACTACTGGCAAAAGTATTTCACTACAAGTTTAAGACTTTAAGCTAGACACTGGTGACCTAATATACCAACTGACGCGGGTGCTATACAACAGACCACGGTGAAAAAAATACGTAACAGAACTAACTACATTCACCAGTTAGTGGGCATAATCCCTAAATGAACGATTGACTATTGGATACGATGATTTGCAAGTCCAAATCAAGATTGCCAAACTATATATGAATACACCAAACCCGATACAAGATACTCGTATGCTCTTACAAAAATGTTTGATATAGACTATATAGTAGGAGTAGATTATAAGCAAGCACCATGATAGGCTCTGCTTGACAGGAATGGGGTACCCCAACTTCAAAACTACTTAGTACTGATATTAGGTTTGATCGAGATAATAACCTAACACCAAAGGACCATAAAGTGATCGAAGCAAACCGCATAGAATGAAATACCTGTGACCAATGGTAAACCGTATCACGATTCCCTTCTCCTCTTCCATTTTTTGCAATGTTTTACCTAATGAAAATGAAGTTAAAAAAAGATTACGACATTACACTACTCGGCAGTCAAGATCACAGCAATGGTAGCAATATAGCATCAACATAGAAAATCAAACCTTGAGGCATCCAAGTCTCTCTAACTGAATCACGCCGTCTCCTACTACTAAAGGCAGTGTTAATCCCGATCACAACGAAAACCTTCTTCTTAGGTTTGCCATCTTGAGCCGTGGTACTACCAGTGGACTTCTCCAAAGGAACCAACTCCTTAGATGTCCTCGTCGCAGCCAATTCCATTTGAAGAACCGAAACTGACTTATCTAACGACCTAAACATTCTCAGAAAAATTCAAACAATCACCACAACCATTCAAAAACATCCAATTTTACCCAAAACTAGCTAAATTATAATCCCACCAAATACTCACTTGATTGCATCATGGGTTTTCTGAACTTCATCCATCACATCTTTCTCACTCCCGGATTTCTGCCACAGATTCTCAAATTCAATAAATTCACATTCAACAACAACATTACCCGAGTGCCTCAAAGGCTCCCTCAAATCATGGGGTTTAGGGGTCGGATGCACCCAGCCTTACCCATATCTACATCTAAATTTAGAAACTTTATACCTAAAACTAGGAATTAAAAACTAAACCAATCCAAAATCATACTAATCCTCATTAATCAAGATACCTTTTGAGTCTCACAATCCTCACGGATCAATTGAAGCTCCTGATTTTGCTGATGACTTGAAATCAATGGACTTTCAGATTCTTTTGGTTCCCAAGATCTTCATATCAACAAAATAATCAAAACCCACCAAAATTTTAGCTCAAAGATTGCTCATTTACTATTTCTAAACTTATAACACAAATCATTGCACACAAATTACAGAATAAGATCGTCTATAGACACTCATTTATTGTAAGACGGTCGTACACAATAACTACTAATCTTGTAATAACATTCAAATGAAAAAGTAACAAAAACAAAGCAAATCAAACCCACCAAATTTTTAGCTCAAAGATTGCTCTTTTACTGTTCTAAACTTATAACCCAATACATTTAACACAAATTATAGAATAAGATCGTCTCATTTATCACACTATAAGACGGTCATACACAATAATTATCAATCGTAACAAAAACAAAGCAAAACAAACTTAAAATTGTACCTATTAGTGAAGAACATCCCAAGAAAGAAGAATGAGATGCAAATAATTGGTACCCATTTAGTAGAAATTTTACCATTATTTCTATTCTTCATCATAATAAAATTTGAAGATCTTACTATAATTACTATAATGGGTATATAATTTAAAACTTAAAACAATTAAACAATAGAAATTAATTGAATAATTACACACAAAAAAATGAACTTGATTAATTAAAATAAAATAAAAGTAGTAAACTAGTTGAATTAAATATGGGATTTGAGTCAACAAATGTTAGGCATCAAGTATGAAAATGAAGGGATTGAAATTTTTTGTTGGAAAGAAAAAAGAGATTTCGTGGAAAGTTGGTTGGATGACTTCTTGTATTATTAGTTGATCAAATTAGAAGGGTCTCATAATCTTGAAATTTAAGGAATTTTTCTGGGTCAATGCTAACTTTTACATTGTCTTTGGGGTTGATTATTATTCCCAAATTGTCGTTGAAGACAAACAGTGTCCGTCACAAGCCGAAAACGGATAATAATATGCAAGTGTCATTATTTATGGGGTCCTTCATTCTCCCTCGTTTGCCCTCACACTTGCCTTATTGCAATAAGGGCATTATCCGTTTTCAGCTTATGACGGATAATGAAGACGGATAATGTCTGTTACAAGAAAGACGCTTTGATTATTATTTTGAATTTTCTCTCAATTGTTGTGGGTCTTTTTTTATACTCGGTGGTTTTACGTAAATATTGTGTAAAGAGATTTGGGATTCGTTTTTGTCGGTTGAAAAAAAGCTAAATTGAACTTTAAGTAAGAGTTAATTTGTGAAGAGATATTTGAACTAAACTAAACGGAATTGAACTGAATAAAAGGTAACTGAAATGAGCTGAAATTGTGTCTCAAAGAACGAGGCCTAGTTTAAAAAAAATAACCGAATTCAAGCTAAATAGGACCATTGGGATAGTAAAACTCTACCTCATAAGTTTTATAAAGCGTCTTGCTTGTGACGGACTAGGTAGTACGGACACTCCTCCTAACTTGTCGTCCCGTGTCCGACACCGTGTCGGACACACGGACACCCGACACTCGTCGGACACACGCCTATAGTTAGACGAGAAATAAAATGTCAAAATAAATTGATTAGAAGATGGGTTTGGCTGGGAAATGAGAATTATTTATAGTCAAGGTCAAATTTTACCTTCACTTATGTAA
>VHZZ01000037.1:254547-311968 GCA_009801015.1 Silene noctiflora | reverse complement strand
TTTTTTTTACCATAAAATTACGGATTTCATTTTATAATTTTCTCCAATTTTTTTAATGATTTTTTTTTGTTATGAACTTAATAATAAGTATGTGTTAAGTTATTTTTTAAAGTAATTATTATTGCATTGTGAAAATTTAAGCAACATATAGTCTATAGTTTAATACTAATTTTATTTTATTATAATGAAAAAAATAATGATTTTGAATTTAATTAAAAGATTAGAGTATAATTATAATTATAATAAGATTATATATTATGAAAAAAGTAATAGTTTATTAAAATAAAGTTTTAATTGTTTCCTTTAATAAGTTTGATACATTTTGGAGAGAAAACTAAGAGAAATTTTATTCTCTTGGTAGTAGGGAGGATTTTTAGATTAATAACTTGTTGGGTTATTATGCAATAGGGCTATTTGGGTCGGATCACTTCAAAATGGATTATTTTGGATTAGGTTGTTCTGGGTCGCTTTGGATCATTGCGGGTTCAAGATTTTGAATCAAGTGAGTAATTATAGGTCATTTTTTTATCATTTTGGGTCTATCAGGTCACGTGGGTTACTTCGAGTAGAGTCACTTCAGGTGGATCACTTTTAGGTCGGATCATATCAATGTCAGGTTTAAGTCATACTTTTCAGGTCATTTTAGAGATAAACTATGTTCGTTAATTGATAATCCAAAAAAATAACGTATTTGTTAAATCCCGCGCACCATTTTACTTAATCCCGCGCACTTTGCCTCTAGTTTTTCGATTTTACCCTTCCTTTTAAACACTGAAATTTCTGATGCAAAAAATTCTCTCCCTTCTCTCCCTCCCAAACCAAAACCAATTCATCAATTTTGTATCTTAATTCGTAGTATCAGAAATAATATTGTTGCTATAACAAACATCTTAATATTGATTTAATGAATATTTAATGAAAAGGAAGTTTACAATTTGGGTTTCGATTTTTTTGACATTCAAGGGGTTTGATGTATTGGCGGCAGTAGGACTGGCCGGAGTATAGTTCGACGGTTGTCTGTTTGGCGGAGTACGTTAAGCAGGCTCTTGGCGGTCGTTGGTTGTTGTTAGAGTGGTTGTACTGCGTGCGGATGGTGGTTATGACTGCAACCATTTATGGAAACGAAATGATAAATCGGAAAGAGACATACGCTCATAATCATCATCATCATCATTTAGAACATCCATCTTCATTAATATCCTTTACTTCATCAATGAGATTCAATACGAAACGAGGTCATTTCAAATTTCAATTAACATTTAATCAAATTCATCGTCGTCGACCACTATCGTCAGAGTACGATGTTCATCTATCGGCGCAATGGGCAGTTGCAGCTGGTAATTGGGATGGAACGAAAAGAGAATGAGATGATGTATTCTCTTGTTTCTCCCTTGTTTTTTCTTGGTGGGTTAAAAAATGAGAGGGATATAATTGGAATAAGGGGAAAAAATGCACGAAATTAAGTAAAATGATGCGACACGTTCCAAAATTAATATCTTAAAATTTCAAAATAATAATTTATTTAATTTCAAAAATAATAATTTATTTAATTTTGTGACCTAGCATAAGAGATAGCCGACATTACCCTAATACAAACACATCCAACAATACCCTAATTGGGTCACCACTTATAAAACCAATCAACCCTAATTTATTCCAACTACTCCTTCCTATCTTTCTTCATCCTTTCGCCACCCCCAATTTCTAGGGTTCTTCCTTTCTCTCTCTATCCTCCCTCAATCATCAAGGTATACCTTCCTCTTCTCCTTCTAATTCCTATCATCGATCTACTACTGCTTTCAATTCCGATTCATCTGCGTGTTTAATTGTTCCGATTATATAATGATAGATTTATGTCTTTTTGTTAGGTTATTTGATTGATTTGATTTAATTTAATTTAATTTAATTTAATTTCAGTTGATGTTTTTGTATTGTAGATTGATTATAATCAGGAGTGATAGATTGACATACTCGATTGCGTATTACGAAATGAATGAATGAATGAATTGAATCAGTGAATGAATGATTGGATGTGTTTCGTATTATCGAGTTATGGATTGAATTAGAGAGACACATGCTAAATAGTAAATATCCTTGTATTGTGTTGAAAAGTGGTTAGTGGTACTTAATTGATGTTATGGTAATCTAGCTGTAAGTGAATTAGTTAATTTTGAATATGTCAATAATTGCGGAGAATGAATGAATTTATCACTGAGTGAATGAATGATTGGATGTGTTTTTATAATTGAGATACGGATTGAATTAGTGGCACATATACTTAATACCCTTGTAGTGAAAAGTACACCCTTCTTACGGAACTTATTGGTCGTGTAGGTCGTGACGATTTCGTGGTCATTTTGTTTAATTGTTGGAATGCTGTGACATTTTTTCTTCTTAGTTTAGTTCCACTATATATGCTAGTTTGGATATATATTGAATCTGATTGATTATAGTGATTAGTTTATCTTGGGTAACACTGCGTAACTCCGACCCACTTACCTTGCAAATATCGCAATTTGCGGGAGACATTGAGGTATTGGGTTAATATTGTTTTTGTTGTATTTGATATAGCTGTTGTTTTGACAGCATTAGATGGTGACTAAATTAGCTATTCACGTTTTTCTTTGTATGTGATAGTCAGTCAGTCACCTATATTGACATTTTGTTTTTGATGACACTAGAGTTTTCTACTTTAGAAATCATTTAGCAAGATCAATTTGTTGTTGCTATAGTGGTTGTCATCTGAACTACATTTTTTGATGCTATTCCTTGGTTTTATTTGGGTCTCAGGCTTAGTGAGTATATCATTTCCGTGACTTTGTTTGAGTCATTGAAATGATTTAGCAACTTTCATTCTTTTTGGCTCATCTTTTCGTTCCTCCATTGATTGATAATAAATTCATAATCGCTGCTGCACCCTGTAATCATATACGTGGTAGTCAGTTGCTGTGCTGCTGTAAAATGGTGACTAAATTAGCTATTCATGTTTACTTGATACATGGTATAGTCAGTCAGTCACCTAAATTAACATTTGATTTTATGATAGCAAAGTTTGTAACTTTGAAAACCAATTAGTGAGATTATTTCTCTTTCACTACCTTGGGCTGTCATTTTAACTACATTAAGCGGTTGGTGCTATTCTTTGACTCTGCTGTTTTCATTGGGTTGTGTTTGGTTACATGTATGGTATCACGACTTTTGGTTATATAAGTTTTCTTTTTGTTTTCTCTTTGTGCTGCTGGAAATTAGAATGCTTTGGCAGCGTTCCCTTGTTTTAACTTTTCCCGTTATGATCGTGCCGTTGTAACTTCTAAAACCATTTAGGGAGGGTAAATTTGCTTTCACCATAACGGGTTTCAGTTTTTTAACTTCATTTTTTTTTGACTGGGAATTTTGTTGGTTGTGTGCCTTGTGCGTGTAGAAATATTATGTACAAACATTTTTTCCACTTCCTTGTTCTGTTTTACTCTATACATTTTTTTTAAAATATGGGACGTGGTTTTTGAAAAACATACAGTCAAATGGAACAAAAGGAAATAGGTATTTTTCATTAAATTCAAGTTTTAACTGATTGATAAATTTTTAAGATTCAATCAATAAATTTGTATGCGTTTTTTTAGGTTATTCGATTTAGTTTAATTGATGTGCTTGTATAGTAGAATGATTATAATTTCTAATCACGAGTGGTTGACGAACTTGATTGTGTTTTATTTTTGGGATTATGATATCGTGCGTGATTCTGGATTGAATGAATAAATGAATGATTGGATGGTCAATGGGTTCATACTCTAGATTGAATTAGAGAGACATGCCAAATATCCTTGTATGGAAAACTGGTTGGATGTTTGTTAATTTTGAATCCTTATATTTACTCGGTTCAATTTTTGAAAAATGTATACAAGCAAATGGAGCAAAGGAAGAATATTTAGTGTATGATTTGTATAATTTTTTTTATAATATGAACTATGAAAGTGTTTGGTATATTGACATTTGTGTACCTTAAATGTTTGCTGTAGATTGAATTAGAGAGACATGCCAAATATCCTTGTATTGAAAACTGGTGGGATGTTTGTTAATTTTAAATCCTTATATTTACTCTGTTCAATTTTTGAAAAATGTATACCAACAAATGGAGCAAAGGAAGAATATTTAGTGTATGATTTGTATAATTGTTATTATGAGATGAATTATGGAAGTGTTATGTATATTGACATTTGTGTGCCTTAAATGTTTGAGGCGATTGCAAAGTCATTTTCAAGCATGTTATTTGTTGGTTTGGATTAATTGTTGACGTGGATGCTTTTCTAATAATACATATGGTATATGTCAGATGATTTTGAAGTTGAATTTCTCTAGTTTCGATTATAAAAACCAATGCTTGCCTGCCTATTTAAGTTGGGATTTACTGGGTCGAATAGCTTGCTGTTGATTTGGTAGTATATCCAACTGATTATATCACTATTCTAATAGTTACTGTTACGAAATAGTACTGATTTTGTTAATTGTTTTCTAATATTATTAGTAATCCCAAAAGGATACCTTTTTTCTATGTTTCTGGTTTTCTATACCTGAAGCTACTATTTGATAACTTGATGCTTATGTGCTGGTCTGTTTATATTCTAATTTATTATTTGCTGCTTACAAATTATTGTGTCTTACTTTGCAGGATATTGGCTGCATTGCGGTTTCTTAAAGTGGAGTTTGAAGATCCTTTTATGTCTATACAGAAGACTGTTTTTGCGTCATCAGTTGATTGGTGTGGAGAACACTGTCTTACTCGTAGAAAAAAGGATAACCCTTTATCTTTTGAAGTTATCTGTATGCATCTCGGGCCATTCGAGGGGAATTCAGTTCAACGTTGGGGTTGCAATTTTATGCGACCTTCCTTTCTATTAGGCTCTGCTCATATTATCTCTTCCTAACAAAGTTCAACATCATCTGCAAGACAAAATGGCGCTTCTGAACATTGGAAAGGACAATGCTGACGATGCCTTCTACAGGTACAAGATGCCAAAGATGATCACTAAAATTGAAGGCCGAGGAAATGGCATCAAGACCAATATTGTCAACATGGTTGACATTGCAAAAGCCTTAGCGAGGCCTCCTTCCTACACCACCAAGTACTTTGGCTGTGAGCTTGGAGCTCAATCCAAATTTGACGAGAAAACCGGCACTTCCCTTGTCAATGGGTCCCATGATACCGCAAAACTAGCTGGACTCCTTGAGAACTTCATTAAGAAATATGTCCAGTGTTATGGGTGTGGCAACCCCGAGACTGAAGTTCTTATTACTAAGAGTCAAATGATACAGCTGAAGTGTGCTGCCTGCGGGTTTGTGTCTGATGTGGATATGAGGGATAAGCTCACGTCCTTTATAATTAAGAATCCGCCGGTTGTGAAAAAGTCGTCCAAGGACAAAAAAGCCTTGAGACGGGCTGAGAAGGATCGTCTCAAGGAAGGGGAAGCTGCTGATGAGGAGGCAAAGAAGTTGAAAGCTAAAAGTAAGAAGTCTTCTAAAGAAGGCGGTTCGAAAAGTACTGCTACTTCCACCAAGAAGAAGGCGGGATCAGATGAGGACCGTTCACCCACTGGAAGCCAAAATGATGATGATGAAGCTGGAATTGAAGATGAAGATGATGACATCCAGTGGCAAACTGACACATCAATGGCGGCAGCTCAAAAGAGGATTCAAGAACAGCTTAGTGCCGCGACATCTGAAATGGTTATGCTTACCACAGAAGAGAACTCATCAAAACCTGAGACAAAATCAAACGGTACTCACCCGGTTGACCCGCATGAAACCCTGGTGAAGGACTTGAAAGCTTACATGGCCACTGGTCCTACAGCTGGCAAGCTAAAAGCCCACCTCGGGTCCTGTTCAGGGACTCACCAGGAAGTAGTGAATGCACTAATGGAGGCTTTGTTTGGTGATGTGGCCAAGGGTTTCGCTAAAGAGGCCAATAAGAAGAAAAATTTCCTTGTTGCCGCCCTCGCTTATGCTGATGGTTCGCAGTGGGTTCTACTTCATGGTTTCGAGGCTTTCTGTGGGAAATCTGGCTCAGATACTGTGAAGGAGATTGCGCTGGTCTTGAAGAATCTCTATGACAGTGATCTGCTGGAGGAGGAGGTCATTGTTGAATGGTACCAAAAGGGATCAGCTGGGTCCGACAAAAGCTCGGCACTGTGGAAGCAAGTTAAGCCGTTTGTTGAGTGGCTTCAGAGCGCAGAGTCCGAATCTGAGGAAGACTGAATCCTGAGGAGTTCGCATTAAAAAAAAAACTCAATACTCATTTGATGTTCGATTAATGAATAATCGCGTTGTTTACTATTTACTGCTACTTTTCTCTGTTTCTGGTTTGGTCGTGTGTTAAGTTTATTTACTTTCCAGTAATCGTTTGGTGTTGAATTCTTGGACCTTGTTTTCAACTATATATTGATAGCAGTTTTCGAGATATTTCGGATGGTGAAACTTATTCGTAAGTCAGCATGGGTGCAATTTTTTTCATTCGTAGCCTCGTAGGTCAGCAAGGGTGCTTTTTTTTTTTTTTCAGTTTGGCGCAGCTATAGGGGGCTTCATGTTAGGCCTTAGTCGGGTCATTTTGGGTTTGGTCATAAGTTTTTTCCTTGGACGGTTGATAAAATTACCAGGCTTGTTGTTCCGTAATGGTGGTTGATAGCTATGCTAGCTCAGCCCCAAGAGAGGTAAGTGACATTGCCACATGGGTAAAAAAAAAATAACTTCAGTGATAGATTATTAGTAGAAAAAAAAAAGTGGAAGTCGAGTGCCAGATAGCGACGAGATGTCGTCAACGACTCACAAATGACGAGTAATCCATTGAACTCTAGTGCAGTTACCCACTTCTCATTGACTAAGAAAGAATTTGTCATTCGGTCTATCAATTGAATTGTCATGAAACCCTTGTCGGGGTGATTTGACGGACATACGTAATAGTGTATACTGACACAAATCTTCATAACTGTCATGTCTTAATTTAACTTGGGTGATGAACAGAGTGAGAGCCATTGTGAGACCTTTGGTAGTATATGATGATTAAAAAATCGATTTTAGGGGTTTTGTTTTTGCTTGAATCATCAACGCCAACCAGGGTGGTATAGGAATAACACAGCAAAGGGGAGTCGGCTAAGTTTTTTTTTCTTTTTTTTTTTTTTTTTTTTTGTCTAAAGCGTGATATCATGATAAGAGATAGAAGAGGAAAGTTCAGTATGAATTATGTCATTCAATTTAGTAAAAAACATTAATAACGAGTCAAAACCAATCCTAATGCAAAACTTACTTTCCCACGGTCACTCAACCATCACCATCTAACCTCCAACCCATAAACACCAAAATCCAACAATCCAACACGTTATCACCACTACTAACGAACCCCTGACCGATGCCCACTACTACTTAACCTTGACCTACAACCGCTATCACCCTAACTTAATCCACCCTAACCATAGAAACCATTAACCCATCATAATCCAACAATCTAATCAAATTAGATGGTGGTAGTGCACATTAGGGTATGGGGTGTTTAGTGGTCAAATATTGGCATGAACCAGATCAAATAAGATGGAGTAAATACCTACTAATTAACCAAAATTCTAAATTTTCTAAAAAAAAATGAATGAATTACCATAAATTACTTGCCCGTGGATCAGACCAAATAAATTATTGTCCAATTGGCCCTGACTAAATTGTGCGGCGCGGTCTGGTTTTAAATCCGGACCATCAAGTGAACAACCATACAAGAAGAAGGGTAAAACTGACACTAGAAAATATATCTAGTAAAATTATTGTAAAGCCGTTTTACCATAAAACATCGTAAAACCGCTTACAAAATCCTGGATTTTTTTTTTTTTTTTTTTTTACCTAGTCCTACCCTAAATTGAAAAAGGAAGAGTACAATATTTTTGACCTAGAAATAGCCGACTAATTTTTAAAATAAATACCCAAATTGCGACACCACACACCACTTATAAATCCACCCCCAATTTCTAGGGTTCTTCCGTTCTCTCTCTATATCGTCAAGGTACTTTTTCTCTCTAATTCTCACTTCTATTAATTCCTACTATCATCGATTTATTTATTAATTAATTAATTTCTTCTCTGATTTATGTATGTTGTTTATCTGGTTTGATTTAGTTTTTCGATTAAATTCGAGTTTCAAACTGGTCGATTCGTAGTTTTTGCGATTCGATTGGGTAGATTATCTTCTTTTGTTAGGTTATTAGATTAGATTTGATTTGATTTGAATGATGTGCTCATAATAGTAGATTGATTGATTGATCGATTGTAATTAGGAGTGGTTGACATAATTGATTGCGTATTAATTTTGGGAGTATGATATGTTGTGTGATTCTTGATTGAATGGATGAATGAATGATTGGATGTGTTCGTGTAGTGGATTGAATTAGAGAGAAGTGGTGGTTGATTTACTTGATTGATGTTTTAGTCATCTAGTTGTGAGAGAATTAGTTAAGTTTGAATCGGTATACGATGTCGACTCTATTTCATTTGATTGTATTCGTTTTCCAAATTATGTGGCGGAGTTTTTGAAAAATGAATACAATCAAATGGAACGAAGGAAGTAGATGATAGTGTATGATGATTTGTAACCTGGTTGTTATGAGTCAAGCTATGAATCCGTTGAAATTTGTGTACCTCATATGTTTTGAGGCAATTCCCAAGTCATGTTCAAGCATGTTAGTTTGCTGGGTTGGATTGATTTTAGACGTTATGTGTCAGGTAGAACCACGCTTCTCTTGTTTTGATTAGAAGAAGCAATATTTGCCTTTGTATATACGATTGGTTTAAGTGGGTCGTTATATTAGTGTTGTTGCTGTAGTTTGCTGTTAATTGAGGCGATTGTTTAGTTATCTTCTAGCATCCTAGTTTGTTGGGTTGGATTGACTTTAGTCTGTACGTGTCAGGTGGTTTTGAAGTAGAATCATGCTTCTCTAGTTTCGAGTTGAAGTAATGATGTTTACCTGCGTATTTACATTTGGATTAACTGAGTCTTTATAGTAGTGTTGTTGCTGTAGTTTGTTGTTAATTGTGGCGATTGCTAAGTCATCTTCAAGCTTTGCTTATTTACCTTGGTATATGTCAGCTGGTCTTGAAGTAGAGTCATTCGTTCTCTGGGTTCGATTATTAGAAATTATACTTGCTTGCTTACCTATCTACGTTGGGATTTACTGGGTTGTTACAAGAGTGTTGTTGCTGTATTTTGCTGTTTGTTTGGCAGCATACCATCCGATTATATCATGATTTTGATATTTACATGCTATATACTATTACGGATTTACTGATTTTGTTTTTTGTTTTCGAAATTACTGCCTAAAGTTTATCTTTTTTCTATGTTCCTTGTTTTCTAAACCTAAAGCTACTGTTTGATGATTTAGTTTCTGATGTGCTGGTTTGTTTATATACTAATTATTATTATTTGCTTCTTACAAATCACCGTGTCTTCTTTGCAGGATATTGGCTGTTAATTCCTGCTTGCCTTGCGAGTTTGAAGATCCTTTTATGTCTATACAGAAGACTGTTTTTGCGTCATCAGTTGATTGGTGTGGAGAACACTGTCTTACTCGTAGAAAAAAGGATAACCCTTTATCTTTTGAAGTTATCTGTATGCATCTCGGGCCATTTGAGGGGAATTCAGTTGAACGTTGGGGTTGCAATTTTATGCGACCTTCCTTTCTATTAGGCTCTGCTCATATTATCTCTTCCTAACAAAGTTCAACATCATCTGCAAGACAAAATGGCGCTTCTGAACATTGGAAAGGACAATGCTGACGATGCCTTCTACAGGTACAAGATGCCAAAGATGATCACTAAAATTGAAGGCCGAGGAAATGGCATCAAGACCAATATTGTCAACATGGTTGACATTGCAAAAGCCTTAGCGAGGCCTCCTTCCTACACCACCAAGTACTTTGGCTGTGAGCTTGGAGCTCAATCCAAATTTGACGAGAAAACCGGCACTTCCCTTGTCAATGGGTCCCATGATACCGCAAAACTAGCTGGACTCCTTGAGAACTTCATTAAGAAATATGTCCAGTGTTATGGGTGTGGCAACCCCGAGACTGAAGTTCTTATTACTAAGAGTCAAATGATACAGCTGAAGTGTGCTGCCTGCGGGTTTGTGTCTGATGTGGATATGAGGGATAAGCTCACGTCCTTTATAATTAAGAATCCGCCGGTTGTGAAAAAGTCGTCCAAGGACAAAAAAGCCTTGAGACGGGCTGAGAAGGATCGTCTCAAGGAAGGGGAAGCTGCTGATGAGGAGGCAAAGAAGTTGAAAGCTAAAAGTAAGAAGTCTTCTAAAGAAGGCGGTTCGAAAAGTACTGCTACTTCCACCAAGAAGAAGGCGGGATCAGATGAGGACCGTTCACCCACTGGAAGCCAAAATGATGATGATGAAGCTGGAATTGAAGATGAAGATGATGACATCCAGTGGCAAACTGACACATCAATGGCGGCAGCTCAAAAGAGGATTCAAGAACAGCTTAGCGCCGTGACATCTGAGATGGTTATGCTTACCACAGAAGAGGACTCTTCGAAACCCGAGCTGAAATCAAACGGGACTCACCCGGTTGACCCACATGAAACCCTGGTGAAGGACTTGAAAGATTTCATGGCCACTGCTCCTACCGCTGGCCAGCTGAAAGCTCATCTCGTGTCCTGTTCAGGGACCCACCAGGAAGTAGTGAATGCACTAATGGAGGCTCTCTTTGGTGATGTGGCAAAGGGTTTTGCTAAAGAGGCCAATAAGAAGAAGAATTTCCTTCTTGCCGCACTTGCTTATGCTGACGGTTCACAGTGGGTTCTACTTCATGGTTTTGAGGCATTCTGTGGGAAAGCAGGCCCGGATGTCGTGAAGGAGATAGCACTGGTTTTGAAGAATCTCTATGACAGTGATGTGCTGCAGGAGGAGGTCATTGTTGAATGGTACCAAAAGGGATCAGCTGGAGCCAACAAAAGCTCAGCGATGTGGAAATTCGTCAAGCCTTTTGTTGAGTGGCTTCAGAGCGCAGAGTCCGAGTCTGAGGAAGAATAAACGTTGAGAGTTGAGATCATGTTTGCCTGTGTTTGGTCTGTTTACTATTTACTATTTACTGTTACTTTTTTTTTTTTTTTTTTTTTTTGCTTTGGTCGTGTGTGGAGTTTATTTAAGTTCTGGTAATCGTGATAATGAATACTCGGATCTTTTTTTCTAATTAAATCTTGGTGGTTTTCGATTTTATTTACTGAGTGTGAAACTGTGTCGTAGGCGATCATAACAGAAGTGAAAGCTTTCCAGAGATGGAGATCACCTTATCGGCCATTTTATGCCCGTATATTAGGCCTAAGTCGGGTCATTTTAGTAGGGCTTTAAGCCTATAATTGATTTGGATCTGCTCGTTGAGCTCGAGCAGGAGTGAAAGCTTGACAAATCCTACGTGATCCCAGTAAGCTCTGATCAAAAGATCTTTTGAGCCGTTTTTAGTTTTTGTTTGCGTAATTTGTAGTTTTAAAATTAGTTTATTTATTTATTTTATTTATTTACTCTTATTATTTCACGAATAATGATATGTCGAGCTTGATCTTCAATTTCTTAGGCTCGACAAGTCTTCAGGTCGAGCCCAATCGCCGAATTTCCATGGCAAGTTTTTGTTTTTAGGCATACCAAATCTGAATGAGATGTTTGAGTAATAAATAAACTTGTTGGTACAAGAATTTACGGAGTATTAACATTAAGTCACCCTAGTAATGCAACTAATGATATCGACTTTCTTATTAACACGAGGATAAGACTACTTACATCAATTTGTTGAGGTACTAATGGTTTTAAATCTCGGTATCCGTCGTAGTCGCGGTATCGGTATAATCGGTCATCACAGACGGATCGCGGTGAATCTCGGTGATATCTCGGGCGATATCTCGTATCGATAGAGTGAAATTCTATACAATTCGGCCGAGATTTTGAGCCCTGGGTACTAGTATACTACCTTCCATTATGGTTTTGTTAGGTTTTGGACGACTTCTGCGTTCCTTGCCGAAGCAATTGCTCTCAAATGAGTCAATTTGGATGTTGTCAATCATGGCTTCAGGCACATTGAAGTTTCTACGGATGTCCTGCGTATTAGTAGTAGTTTACTTTCGTCTACTCATTGCTTCTCAATAAGCCATTGTCCTTAAAATTTGAATAAAATTGCCCATTTCATTGCAAAATCTGCAACGGTATGAGCAGGACTATTTTTCTCTTATTGTCAAAAATAAAATAAAAATTGGTGTATTATATTCTCGTAATATATACGTGAACGACAACTCGTTTTATGACATAATAAAAATTGGTTATGAAAAAAAAAAAAAAAAGAAAAAAAAAAAATTAATTAAATACATTAATTTGGTGGTCTAGTTGTTGTCTACTTGTCGTCTTTGTTGATAGATGATGGGGTGATAAATGATCTGATAATATTGTGGTTAAACAAAGCGTCTTGCTTGTGATCGACACTATCTGTCACAAGCTGAAGACGGATAGTGCCCTCTCACAATAATGCAAGTGAGATGGCAAGTGAGAGAGAAATAAAGTACCCTATGGATAGTGTCACTTGTATATTATAAGAGAAATACTATCGGTTTTCAGCTTGTGACGGATAGTGTGCGTCAGAATTTGTGTTGGTTAAATTAAATACACAGTAGAGTAGTCTCGAAGATAAAGAGACAAACAAGCTCAGTTTGTCACAATCATAATTAATTGTCTACTTTCTATACTTTATTTATCATTGTCATAATTAAATTTATGTATACATTACATTAATCAACTTATTAATCATGTCCTTTATTTCAATTTATATTACCATCAATTCGTATTTAAACTCGATCTTTTTTCATTTTCCATTAATAAAATAATAACGTTCGAGTTAAAGAGTTAAACAAAATGAGAGGATTATTGATTAAAGATACCAGTTCGTACCAATAATAGATAATGAAAAATCGGAATTTTTATTTCTCCGATGATCTTAATGAATACTCCCTTCTTCTAAATGAATCCAGTACTACAAAAAAAAAAAAAAAGAATAAAAATAAGGGAGAGTGATTGAAAAATTGGGACGGAAGCGAAATTCGTCACATATTTAGGGAACAAAACGTCTTGCTTGTGGCGGGCACTATCCGTCATAAGCTGAAAACGGATAGTGTCTCTCTCACAATAAGGCAAGTAGGAGGACAAGTGAGGGGAAATGGAGCACCCCATAATTGGTGTCACATGCATATTGTGAGAGAGACACTATCCGTCTTCAACTTGTGACGGATAGTATCCGTCTTCAATGAGAATTTGTGTTTAGGGAATGTGACGGATTTCTATGATCAAGAATACACAATTAGTGGATTATACAACCAGATGTTTACATCTTGGTAATATAAATTTAGAGCTTTGTAGTAAAGGACTTGAACTTATATGCATATTTTACGAGTTTTATGAAAAGAATCTGAACGCCTTTATAATAAAATTTTAACTCAAAATATTATATTCGAACTCAAAAATAATACATATAAACTCAATAAGATTTTAATTTCAACACCTGAAAAATTAAAATGTAAATCAAAAAATTTAAAAGCTCAAAAAAATTGCATATAAGCTCAATTGGATTTGTATTGAATGTACAATACTCATATACATCTGAATGTATATTCCTATTTGCGAAGAACACACATCTTTGTTTCTTGCAATTTCTCACATACAACATCAACATAACAAGAATGCTTAAATTTGTTAGTCACAATCTTATCACAAAATGCTATGTAGTTTTTATTTTATTTAATCACCCTTATTTTACTCCTAATTAATAGACGTTGCAAATACTTTTTCCCATTCGAGCACGAGCATAAGATCACCAAAGCGATAAAACTCTTTTTAAATTTTAACGTTCCTTCTTATGTTATGTACCTTATGTAATACAGAGTATTAGTAATTATAATAGGTGTAAAACAATCTCATACAAGATAATTTATCATGTACTATGATAAATATATATGAGCAACTCAAATAAATCTTCCGTGTAAAAACTATTTAAGTTATTGTATAAATCACTTATATTGTTTATGATAAACTCATCATATGACAAGTATAATTTGTCTTTCAATTTGTCACATATATTAATTTTTTTTAGAGGATGAGGGAACTCGCAGTCGCTACTTTTAGTGCGTATTTATTATAAAACTGTAATGACTATATTCTTTTAAGTTGAAAGTAGTTGAACTGAACTAAGCGAATCTACGTTGAACTAAATGGAGCTGAAATTAAGGTTAATTTGAATAGATCTGAGCAAAGTCAAGCTGAATAAAGCTTACTCGAACTACACAAAACTGAGTTGAACTGCAATGAACTGAACCTAAGCCGGAAATAACAAGGCCATAAACACTTCTTATTAATAATACTAACGATATAAGTCGAGGACTCGAACACGGGATCTCAAGAGTAAACTAAAACATCTTCTGGAAAGAGCTAATATTAATAACAGCGCGTCTTGCTTCAGACGGGTTGTTTCCCGTCTGAAATAAGACGGACAATATGTTGCCATTTTACAATAAAATATTGTTATGTTCTATAACATGTTACCATTATTTTTCACATCATTTTCAAAGTAAAAAAAATGGTTACATTTTACTACAAAAATGACAATATTTTGTCCGTCGTATTTCAGACCGAAAACAGCCCGCCTAAAATAAAAATTTGCGTATTAATAATTTTGTCGATCTAAAACACACAATGGACCATCCAACAAACAAATATTCAGACCTAGTTTTATAGGGTAAGGTAAGAAAATAGTCCTTTATTTAAAGACTATCAATTTATATATACAATTATTGCAAAGTTTTGCATAAAATTGGGACAACCCTATAATATTGTTAAAAAATTAGGAGTAATTACTGGTAAAAAACACAAACAATAGCCTCTATTTTTAGCTGTGTTCCAAATTTAAATTACATCAAAAATTGTTCAATTCTCGTGAATATTGCTTTTTATTATCGGTCACTGATTCACAGTAAGTCTTGCTTAAGAAAGAGTATCGGCCGGGACGTCTTAAAACAAATGAATGCCCAGTGCAACACAAAAAAATAAGGCTCGAAATATGAATACACAAATCTCGTTACTATTAAAGCCAAGTCATTTTAAGGTTTCTGATTGGTTCGATAATTTTTTTCCATTTTCTAAAGTTGGACTTGAATTATTTAACATCATTTCATTCAATTATTATTTCTGAATATGACGTCTAATTATCATACTAACTAACATATTTTGTATGTTATCTAACAGTCAACCCGTGCATTTTTTTCCACAGAATTAAAACCAGTGTAATATATTTCGAGGTTTGTATTGAATTTCATCAATAAAGTTTGTAAATCCGGTGACCAAAACCGGAGGTCCGGTTCTCACACCCGTGGTTGCCCGGGGTCTTAGACACCCCTGAATGAAATTTTTAAGCAACTTGTCATATAATTTGGTATGTATTTTACACGCTTTAAGTTTAAGACGGGTCTTATCCTTCTTTAATGGAATATGTGTATCAAAAACATTGGTCCAAAATTGTTTTTTCATTCTTTAATAAATTTGCCTGCGGTCCATGCAACATGCAGCAGTATGACAATATGACAGTACAGTATCCCAGTTGCAGTACTAGTTTTTTTTTTTGGCTCATATTATGACATTTCTAATAAATGACTTTCAAACATATTAGTGAAATAATAAGTCAGAAATAATTACAAGTAATAATTAATAAAGGAAGAATAAGCTTCATTAATTCCCTGTCTTTTCGGGTCCACAAACTGAATTTAATTGTCGCTTAAGACTAGACTTGGCAAAAGTAACCCGACCCGAAAATGCTGACCTGAAACCCGGAATGACCCGAACTACATCACCCGAACGTGGCCTGAAACCCGAACTGATCCAACCCGACCCGAACACGACCGAGCTTTCTTGACCCGTAACTGACCCGACCCAAAAATGACCCGTTCTAAAACCACCCAACCCAAAAATGACCCGACAAAACATAACTCTAATTGAACTGAAAAGACTTGAAATGATTTTTTCTCTCTTATTCATTGACCCGAAAATGACCCGACCCAAAATAACCCGACCTGCTTGACCCGAAACTGACCCGACTAACAACCCGAAATTGACCCGAAACGACCCAAGCCAACCCGAATTAACCCGAAATCAATGAAAAACCCGAACTAATCCGACCCGAACTGGCCTGACCCGAACCCGTTGACCCGATTTGTCAGGTCTAAGACGGTCATATTTGTTTTAAGTTTAAAACAAGTCAAATTCTAGCGTTAACGCCTATAGATGATACTCCTATCAAGAATTTGTCATTTTGTATACATTGTCGGTCTAAAGAGAATTTTTTTCTCTTTTGACAAAGTATATACGTATTTGTTTTATTAAAATGACCTAGTACAACACATTTAATATAACAAACAAAAAGTAAAGTAAGATCATCTATAGTTATGCCTTAACGGTGCCGGAATAGATAGAGTACGACGTCAGTTTTAGGTTAGTCCTCAATTTTTTATTTAATTGACGTTGTTGTCATAAGGTACACTCGTATATTTTTCAAATTAGTCAATTTCAACAATTTAGTAAGTCAAACATCTAAAAATTTATGCAAGAAGCTATGATTTTATATTTTTTCCGCTAATTAATTATTGGCTATGCTACTACGGAGTATCATCTTTGATACATACCCTGAATTACTTTGTAATTTAAAAGTGACAAACGATTTTTTTTACAATAATTTATGAAATTGTATTACGGAAATTTAAAATTCAAACATACAGAAAATCAAGTAATCAATCTTATTCTGTTTGAATTAAAATCGCTAAAAAATCGTTCCAAATCTATCAAAATATAAAAAACAAAAAAATCTATCTTACATATTAAAAAATAAATAAAAAATTAGAAGTAATTATTATCTTAAACCCTAAAAAATAGGGTAGTTTTTTAACTCAAAAAATTCCTATCAAATCGCAATTAATAAATCTTTTTCACCCTTATCAATCTCAACCGCTTGTTCGTATTGACTTTCCCCCCTAAATCTAGCGGGCCCCACTCCCCTCAAACTGCTTCCCCTTCAAACACTAGCAGTTCATTCCACTACTACTAAGGGCATTTTCGTCATTTTCTTCTCTATTAATCTTGTTACAATTTGTGGCTTTGTGCAACAAATATTACCCCTTCTTACCTTTTACCCCTACAAACCATTGACTACAAGAAAACCATTAATTACATAATTACATAATTTCACAGTGTAATACGGTTTTACATGATAAGACAATTTTAACGATCTTTTAATATATGAAAGTTCCTATTTATATTTATATTGCGCGTAATAACAAACAACACAACCAGTAAAAGAACCGTTTGACTGTTTGAGAGTCTGACACTGTAACACAACTTTATTGTCCTATTATTTGCAAAATAGTCAATACTTGGCTAAGCCGATCATCGACTGAACTTCAACTATATTGTAAAACGAACATTCGCTATAACATCTTTTAATGTTCGTCAGCCACATTTTATGTAGTTACATCTGTTTTAATTTTTAAATACTCTATTTAAACTGATCATTAAATGAACTTCAACATATTATAAAATAGACCTTCTTCGTAATTATGGCGGTCATATTTTATGAATATGAATTTAAAACCGTTTTTACAAAAGAAGTAATAAAACAAACATAATTAATTAGTGGAGTTAACCTGTCGGAGGGTAAATTAGTCATTTTCTTACCTCCATTCACATTGTTTTAAACACTCCTACTCTCTTTTAACCACCATAACAAAGCGTCAAAAATATCTCCATCAAATCCAACACTTTTTCTTCTCACAAAAAACAAAAAAAAATAATAAAAAAAAAAAAAAATCAATGGAGAGAGAATACATCCCGCCACCGCAACCACCGCCTCCGCCGCCGCGTGTGGCGGCGGAGGCCAACGGCGTCGACGAGAGAATCTGGAAAGCGTGTGCAGGGAGCTTAGTGCAACCACCAGTAGTTAACTCTAGGGTTTACTATTTCCCTCAAGGACACGTGGAGCAATCTACGCCGCCGGTTCCACTCTCCTCGTTCTCACCTGCTGTCACATCGAAGCCGTTCATTCATTGCCGTGTCGAACACGTTTCCTTGCTCGCTGACGTGAACACCGACGAAGTTTTTGCGAAGATCCGTCTTCATCCTCTCAATATCCTTCCAGAACATTCGAGAAACTTCGGTGAACATGAATTCGAAGGTTCGGAGAATAACAGAGTAGTAGTAGGAGTTGGAGGAGGAGGTGATGAGAGCGACGTCGTATCGTTTGCGAAGGTGTTAACGCCGTCAGATGCGAATAACGGAGGAGGATTTTCTGTTCCGAGATTCTGTGCAGATTCGATTTTTCCGCCGTTAGATTTTGATGCGGATCCTCCGGTTCAAACGCTTCGGATCACGGATATTCACGGTAATTCTTGGGAGTTTCGACATATTTACCGCGGTACGCCACGTCGACATTTACTTACTACAGGATGGAGTAAATTCGTTAACAATAAAAAACTCGTCGCCGGAGATACTGTCGTGTTTACACGGAAAAATGCTTCCGGCGAGTTGTTCGTCGGAGTACGGCGGGCAGTGCGGCCAAAGGCGGTTATGCCGGTGGCGGAGGGAGTTTATGGTAATTTGGAGCCGCCACCGGGGTATGTGAAGAAGAATAGGGGGAGGGAGAAGGTGATTGAGGTGGTGGTCGAGGCGGCGGAGAGGGCAGCGCGTGGGGTAGGGTTTGAGGTGGTTTATTATCCGAAGCCGGGTGTGGCGGAGTTTGTTGTGGCAGCAGAGAGGGTGGAGAGGTCGTTGGGAGTGTATTGGGCGGAAGGGGTTAGGATTAAGATGGCGACTGAGACAGAGGATTCGTCGAGGTTGCAGTGGTTTCAAGGGACGATTGTGGCGGTTTCTGGTAGGGATAGCGGGTTGTTCCGTGGGTCTACTTGGCGGATGCTTGAGGTATTATTCGAGTTTTGCTGTTAATTTGATTTGAATGGAATGTTGGTTGATTTGTTTGTTTTTATCTGAAAAATGTGGAACTGGTAGTTTCTTAATATTATCTGATTTGGATTTTTTTGATTGTTTGCTAATTAGCTTCTGTTTATGTATAGCATTAAGCAATGCACTTACATTTTGACGATTGTTGATGATTGTTTATGCGAACATAGTATTGGAATGTGTGGTAATTGGTAATTGATTTTGTGTTCTAGGTGGCTTAGTTGTGAAGCATTTGATAGTGATGCATTGCTAGATGTCGTGGTATGAATGCCCGGGGGCCAGGTACTGATTAACTGGTAATCTAGTTTGAGAGATGGTAATTAGTATGCCTGTAATACTCCCTGGTTTTTGTTGCTGTCAGAACGAGGAGCGTTTTGCAGCTTATGTATTAGTTGGGCCAATTTAATTTGTGAAGCGTTTTGCACTATGGCTAGGGGGCTAGAGCCAGGGATAGGGCGAGGGCACGTAGTCCTGAACCCATAGTCGTATACTTTTGATTTGGTATTAGCTGAGTGCTGAATGTCATGCTACCTGAGCATTCTGATTTCTAGGTTGAGCAATTGGTGCTCAGAGGAAATAAAGGGGGTCATATGTTGTATATGTGTTAAGGTAAGCGGATCTTGGCAAAAACCAGAGGGGGCTAAGATTCGAGATAACAGGGCCCCAAGTTCTAGCTTGTGTACGAGTGCAAATTAAGCTCGTACATAATCTTGAAAAGCACTGTCGGGGTCCCTCAGTGCCTAAAGGAAGGCCCTCCCGTAGTTAGGAACATTAGAAAATTTCTGAATGTACCGTTTCTCAAATAAAAGAAATTGAATGTTGGAAATGTCAGTCTGTCAGATATGCTATTTAAAATTTTCCTAATAAGGAGGATTTTTTTTGGGAAAAAAATAATGGGTTTTAGTAAACCAAATTAGATGGAATCCTTATTACTGGTTCAATGATTTATGCCTTTGCCTAAGTAAGGTGGTAATACATTTACTGTCTCAATCTACAACCTAACCAATTTTTCTCTGTTTTAAGCCTGCGACCCTGTGTACAAAGTTTATACCGTGTGACATTAATATCTCAAGTTTTCCCTTTTTTAAATTAGCTAATGTTTGCCGAAAGTGTAACATAAAATGTCCAGGGAAAAAATACGAATGGTGTCGTGTTATTAAGTAGCGGGCAAAATATTGAGAATGTACAAATAGTGGATATGCTCTCTGGTAGTCTGGTGGGCAATTTTTTTTAATTCTATGCAGACGGTGGTGCATGTTAGTGTTTAGTATGTGCGGTCATTCTTTAACCTGGTTGTGACATCCTCAGCTGACAGCTAATTGCTTCTGAACTATTCATTAACCCTCCCTGTTCTAATCCATAAGATGTTGTAATATAATCTAGAATCACTGGCGATTTAATTGGGTTAAATAAGAAAAAAGTTAGAATTGAAAAACATCATCTACCTCTTTTTTTCTTTTGTTCTTTCTCTTTCACCCCTAAATATCTCAAATACATTCTAGTTCCTATACCAACTCTGAACCCCTGTTTTTTTGATACAACTTATTATGTTTTGAAACATTTAATACATTGAATCCGGTCAAGTATTTTATAGTACTTCTGTATACTGATACGCCTTATTATGTTTAGCACCTATCTTTTATATATGCATGCACAAAATGGGAAAAAGAATCGCATTATGTGTTCCTATTTGAGCAGAGTATATGCTTGTATGGTCTTAAGTTCAAGTTGTGTATAATATGAGTATGGACAATAATCTCTTTTTCCTTGATATGTTTTTCAGGTGAAATGGGACGAACATGAAATTCTGAAAAACATGAACAGAGTGAGCCCTTGGCATGTCGAGTTCATTCCTCCAACACCACCTATCAACACTACTTTTCCACCCACAAAAAAACTCAAGTACTCAACTAACTCAGGACTATATGATGGCGAGGAGGAGTTCCCCTTGCCTTCTGTTGGATTCAGTTCAATGATGAGCCAGTTGGGCCCATCCTTTTTAAATCACAATTCTTTTCCTGCGGGCATGCAGGGAGCCAGGCAAAGTAACTTTTTAATATCAAATTTACCTAATATTAGTAATACCAATGGTACACATCAGTTGCACCGTGATATTCACGTCGATAGTGTATCAGAGAGGGCAAATGGAGGACCCATTGATTTGAATACTGGTAAAACTCCATCTGAGGACACACCTTCACCTGATAGCCAAAACAGTGTCCAGTTTTTCTGTACGGCGGGTTCCAAACAAAAGTCTCCTGGCTTGACCAAAGAAGTTGGTATCACTTCATTCCAGCTCTTTGGCAAGACCATTCATATGGAAAAACCTCTCAACAGTATAGATGAAATTAGTAGTACTGAATACGATGATTGTGAAGCAAAAGGTGCAGCAACTACCATGGATCATCCAATGGCGAACTCATACAAGAAGTTACATGATAAGATTGGTACTCAGTGTGAGAGTCCACCTCTCGGAGGATTCGTGAATGGGTAGAATCAATGTTGTTTTCGGATGGAAGTTTGTACAGGTATTATGTTGATCTTTTGTTCTATTGCCAGTTGTACTGAAGAACAGCTAGTCTCCTGGGAGATGTCTTAACAATTTATATAATGCTACCCGTTTTAGAAAGAAATCACACTCACTAACCCTCTGAAAACTTATCACACTCTTAACTATCCACTGTATGGGTCTGTCGTAACTGAGAATTTGTGCTAAATAAATTATTCTGTAAATTACTAGCTGACTGTTCTGTTTTGTTTCCGAAATTTTTATCTGCTTTTGATTAGTTGATCAGTTGACCATCAATGGTTGCTTGTGATTTAAGTATCCCAGATTCCTTGAGGGCCAGTCTGGACTCTGGTGAAAAACCTTTCACTATATGATATTGTAATAATCCATAAGAGTATGTCTGTACGTGCATCCGACCCCCTTACCCGTAATTGGAATCTCTTGGGGCATTGCGGTGTTGTTGTATCCACTGACCTTGCTGATCACAAAGGGCTTTCTCGCTTCTGATTTTGCCCAGAACCTCGCTAAAATGGGATTTTGTTGAAAGAAAACTAGATTGAGCAGGTTGCTTTCACTATTTTAGTATTTTGCTCTACCAAGGCTTCTATCGTGATATTAGGCTGTCCTACAGACTGGTTGTTCATTAATTAAGGGCACTATTGTTTAGGAACAGAAAATCGCTATAGCACCACCCATTGTGTTTTACATCCTTTGAATATGTTATATGCGTGTCCTGTATTTTTCATCTCCGTTTAAGAAAGCAATCAAGCGGGTACAGCAGGAGGGGACTAGAGCTCAGACATCAGACTGACACTCTTCTTGAAGCCTTAGTTTTTGTTTCATGGTATTTGTTTCTGATACTTGGTATTTTACATGATCTCCACCTTCCATTGTATCCTATGTGTCTGCCTCTCCTTTTGTCTCTGCATAGGTTAAGACACTGCTGAGTGTCTTGACTACCGAATCATTGACGATCATCTGTCCCATATGATGTACCATTTCAATATTCATGCCCTATCTTTCTCTTAAATGTCTTCATTTGTTGATGGCGGGTGGCAGGACATGAGATAAGGTCCGAATGAAATAGATCTTCAATCTTATTTAGTACTTGACGATGTCCATCTTTTGTCACACAAGTGATTTTTTTGTTTAAGTGATGTCTAAAGGAGAAAGTTCCAGTATCGAGGATATGTTAAAAAAAGAAAGTGCTACTGTGCTAGTATAGAGGATATGCCCCCGTTTTGCTTGTACTCGGCATTTTGATTTGCCATGATTTGAAGATATTCTCAATTTGATTAATTTTCTTACTCCATCTCGTTTTCAGTGTGATTGATTAACGAAATGTCCGACATTCATTACCTTAACTTGCAAAACTGATGCAAATTTGTTTTCCCATGGTTTCAGGTAAGGTAAACTAGTGAACTCAGGCTTGCACCAGGCGTTGCAGTTCATACCGTAGGTGTCATATATGCAGATCTACTTCACTAAGGAACGCGTAGTATTTTTAGAGCTTCCTAATGTAGTTTCATATCTCTGGAGTTTGCTGTTTTGCAACACTTGTAAAACTAAACTTGAAATCCCCAGATGAACTTCGTTTCAATAAACTTCTAATTTCCTTTCAGTTTAGTAGCGGGCATAATTGTAATTTATCAGTCATGAGAACGGGAAATTGGTGCTTTCCGTGGATTAAGTTGCGACTTGTTTTCAGATTTAGCATGTTTTTCGTAGTCCATGTAATTGACATCAAAAGCGAAGCAAGCATATGGATGCCCTCGAAAAAGTCTATGTTGGTTTGCTTGAAACCCGAGTGTCTGAAGTTGAGTTTAGGAGCTTTTCTAGTTTCCAGAGAGCGATAACAAACGTGGTTTCATCCTGTTCCAAGTCTTTTTGTCATTGTCATTGTCATTGTAGCATGCTCATATGCATTTGGATGTATAACTTTATTTTTGGACTATACATATTCTTATGTAAGGAGTCCTTAATCCCTTATCGAAGAATTTGTGATGTATAGAACATTTTTTTTTTTTGGCAGCAGTAAAATGAAGTTTTACAGTCTCATTTCAGCTCTAGCAAGGTTATGGGCGACCTTATTGAGTTTGCGAGGTATAAAACTAAAACAAAGACAATGAAACATAGGTACATAGGACTCAATATCCTGGATAAGACCCATGATCATCATATAGTTTTGCCAATTGAAGCAGGAATTACAGGCAATCAGTCGAAACGCTAAGATGTAAGAAATTTTGACTCTTAGCCCACTTGATGAGGTCCCGAATACCTGTAACTTCAGCTTGAATAGCACACTCCGTCGTGAACCTACAAGCAAAAGAACAAATACGAGCACCAACACGCGAAAACACCGCCCACCCAAAGGAAGCATCTAAAGAATCCATCCAACTAGCATCAACTTTAGCCCTAAAAGGCATACATGAACCATGCGAAGTTGAGAACCCACCAAGTAAAAAGGAAGATGATTCCGAATGTGCCTTCGAATTGAATCGAAATTATCGAAATTAAACGACAAACGGGCATAATCCTTTGAGCTCCCAAAATCCTCGGCATCCAAAGCCATTCTTGCCTCGCTATTCTTTAGATTATAAAAGAAATCTACAGAGAAACTTTTACCTGAAAAATTGATCCCGTTTTTGAGGCACCAAATACTCCAAATCATAGAGAGAAATTGAATAACCAAGGAAGACGTAGATGACTTTAGTCAAAGAAGGCAATCCGATTGAAAATCCAATCCCGAAGAGAAATAGATTATGTGAACTCCGTAGAGAGACCAAGAGAGGAACAAGCCCATAACCTCTTCACAAGCGGGCAGGAGCGGAAAACATGATCAAGAGTCTCCAAGGAACCCATCTCACAACAAAAGGGGCAAGTGGTAACAGATATAATATTCCGCCTTCTAAACTCGTCACCAACGGAAAGGGAGTTCGTGATAATCCTCCAAAGTAAAATTTTCCACACTTGTGGACCCGAAGATGCAAAGTTTTCGCTTAAAAAAGTCTTCATAGAAACATTAATGCGATTGATATCCCTAGTTGACCTGTTAATATCAAGAAAGGAGGAGAGGCATAAAGCATACCCACTTTTAACAGAATAAAGACCGGAAGAAGTATACTTCCGGTAAACATAGTCATTAACGATGGAAGCACAAATAGGCATAGCACAAATACGTGTTGCCCAACTGGAGTTAAACATCTCATTAATAAGATCTTGATTCCAATTGGACGAGTGCAGTAAAAGATCTTTAATTGTCAATTCCATCATAGGCTGTGGCGGTGGAAATCCAAGACTAGTAATACACTCCGGAGCCTCTCCATTAACCCAACTAGTTTTCCAAATATTAAGATTCGAATTAACCCCGAATTTCTATCCTAATCCAGGCAACACCAATTCCATTATGTATAAGAGACTTTTACGCCCCCAAGAAGAAGAAGGGCATTTTTTTAAGGCCATAGGCAAAACAAGGCTATCATTGCGGATAAGCTTATTATAAAACATTTTACTTAACAACGAATCTCTAGCAGAAAGTACCTTCCATGCCAGTTTTCCCAAGCACAAAAACTTCAGAGAGACGGACTCTCAATAGCGTTATTGAGAGACCTCTCATATGATGGGGTGAGGGACTCATTGAATTTCTTTTTTTCCCTATTATGTCTCCCACTAAATTAGTGGAAGACGGTCTCTCATGAGACCTACTGTTTCCCAAGAGTGCCTGATTCGAGCATTTAATGTTTCTTATACCAAGACCACCTTACGACTTAGGCAAACAAATAAAATTCTTACTACACCAGTGAATAGTAGACGAAGACTTCGTTAGATTCGTTACTTCTGAGTAAAAATATATACATCACTCACCAGAGTACGTCGAAACCAAATTATAGATTTAGACATTTAGTTCTTGCCAAAATTTGACGCATCCGTGAGATCGCAAATGATTCATGTTCAACCATTGGTATTACTAACCAAATGGCTTTATGATGTTTGTTTACCTCATCTCTTAATCATGAGGTTAGGGGTTTAATCCCTTTCATGAGAATAGATCAAATTTTTTAGCCAGCCAAAAATCCCTTAATCATGAGGTCAGGGTTTGATGCCCGTTCATGGGTATGGATCACCAAATACTTTTTCGTGAAATTACACGAGACAAGGGTGTTATACATTATTGTCGACGGTAGGATTCACACTAAACAATGACATGGTTTTACAATTGGACTACACTATGAACAAATGCATGGGTTTTGTGTAGGATCCACAATTGAGCACAACTTCCCCCCAATCTTCTAATTTACCCCCTCAGTTAATTTCTTCAATTTAGCAATTAAAATCATCCACACTTCAAACCCTAATTCCAGAACATTCTTACACAATCTATCACTTGCAATTTAAATTATTACTACACCAAACAAATCTCATAATTTTACATTATTTTCTAGATTATATACATACAAACCCTCCATAAAATTGTAAAAAATGGCTGTTTTTCTATCAAGTTCTAATCCCTTTTTTTATGCTTCATTTCAATCTACTAAACAACCATTAATTACCAACAAATTTACCCCTATTTCTTTCAATTTACCTTCAAAGAATTACCCTTTTTCTTCTCTTTCAATTCCTCATTCATTTTCACATAATGGGTATTTTCATGGAAGCCATGCTTATGCTTTCAAATGCTTTGTTTCTGCACAAGATGATTCTATTAACACTGTATGTTTCTTTCTTTTGCTGTAAAATTGTTTAAATTCTATAAATTGTTGTTTATCTTATTCCGCTGTGGCGTTATAATGGGGAATGATAACGTCAAAGAATTTACTGTGTACATTTTAAAAGGGTGGTCATAACGCCACAGCGGAATGCTTTGACGTTATCATTCCCCTTTATAAATCCTTGTTTCATTATGCAGCTCAAATATTGTTAAGACCGCTTCAAAGGGACTAAGACGGTCTTATTCTCTACTTAGTGAGAAGTATGCAGCTCGATTTTGGTTCTTTTGTATGTTGAATAGTTAGTAGATTATATATTAATAGTAATAGATGAGTGTTTAGCCTATCAAAGGGTATAAGACGGTCTTATTCTATAATTTGTGGATGGATTTCGCTCACTTATATGCTTGGTTAAGTTTATCGTGGAAATGCTGATTATATTGTGTGCTTGGTTTTGATGTTTTCAGAACTGGGTTCTGATTCGGACTTTGGTAGAATGAGGTAATGTTTGGTAGTTACCCTTAAGGTTGCGTTGATGTGGTAATTGTTAGGGGTTAATTAGGGATAGAAGAAGGAGAATGGGAGGTAGTGATGGCGGTGGACGGTGGTGGATAGAGGAAGGCGACAAAGAAAGGGTACCGAGTATACCACCTCTTCCTCCTCTCGCCATCACCATCATTTTTCTCTGCCTCGTCTTTGTTGTAGTATCTATAGCCTCTTAACGATTTCCACCATTTAAAGCAAACTCTTAGTCTCTATGCTCTAGACTTCTAACTTAATGCATTTCCATAATGGTTGTCATCAAAGCGAACTCTTAGTTGATACGCTCTAGACTTCTAGCTTAATGAATTGTTTGGATACAAAAGTAGGAAGGGAAAGGAGAGGAGCGGGAAAAGGAAGGTAAGGGAGAGGGAATAGAGCTTTGGTGTTTCCCTCCGAATTTTTATGTTGGATGAATTTGAATTTGGTGTGTAGGATGTAAAATGATTCCTTCCATTACCCTCCAACTCAGTATCCAAACAAGGTCAGTTGTGATTTGTCTCCCTCATTTTCGTTCCAAATTCTAACCAATCGTACATTTGAGGGTGTAGCTGATCTCTATAGGTATTTAAGTTACAAATACTTTGACTAACGGAATGCCCATCTCCATATCGTGAAATGCTTACTGTTTATTGAAAAGATTATAATAAATGGTGCTTTTCTTTAGATGGAAGAAGAAAAGGAAGATGAGCAGGAAGCTGTGGAAATCGAAGACAAAGGGTCTAAGAAAGAGTGGGAAAGTGTGGAAACCCTTACTAGATTCTATAAGGAGGCTATTTTAGCAGGGGATTTTCACACCGTTGCTGAAATAGAGACAGCTTTTTACCGATTAGAAACCGAGAACAGTGAGTTGGTTGGTAAAATCTCAACTATGTCTGAAGAGGTCACTGCTGGAAAAGAGAGATATATCCGGCTACAGGCTGACTTTGATAACTTTAGAAAGAGATCAGAAAAGGAGAAGCTTTCAGTACGAAGTGACGCACAAGGAGAAGTTATTGAGAGTCTTCTTCCCATGGTCGATAATTTTGAGAGAGCAAAGCAGCAGTTGAAACCAGAAACAGATAGGGAAAAACAGATTGATAGAAGTTATCAGGGCATATACAAGCAATTTGTAGAAATCATGAGGAGTTTAAGGGTGTCTGTCGTAGCTACAGTCGGAAAGCCTTTTGATCCCACGGTAAGTTTCACATTCTCTGATTTTTCTGATGCTCACTTTCTTCGAGCATTTTCTTTTTGCGTTGCGTTCATTAGTTTCTTCTAGTCCCTCTCTTCAAATACAAACACCACAGGTCCACCTTTTTTCGGAGAGGAAATTTGAATTTGTGGGGTGCTTGGATTTGAAGAGAGGGAGTATTTTTTTAATGTAATTAGGCCATGAAATGTGGCGCCAGGAAGTACTAGCTTGTGCTATACTGCTATAGTCAGTCACTTTTTAGTACATCGTATATGCTAAGTTGTCAACTCTACGGCCTTGAATGTTCCTCCTTGTTATGGACTCATATAGACAATTAGTGACTTGAACCGTTTCTATGCGATGTACATTATTTCCAGTGGAGCCGAAGCCTCACGTTTCTTCGGATTCTAAATATGGAAACAAAATGGATCTCCAAAAACTCTATGATTCTTGTATCGTGTAGTAGAATGTTGCGCATTTTAACACAATTTTCATCATGGATCATTGCCTCATAGGAAAACCAAGTCTGTGTTTTCAGGGTAGTGGTAGGAGGGGTAAGATTGCGTACTTCTGACCTTATTTTAACCTGCCATAGGCAGGAGCCATTTAGGGCATTGTGCTTCTTAGCGAAAAGTGCCACCCGATCTACTATCAAGACAAAGCGATTGATTTAATTGAGAGCATAATATACTGGAAGATTGCATAATCAATCTCGATCATGCTTCCTATGATTTTCAATTGTATGTTTGTTCTGTATTATGATGATATGAATTATACCTTATAATACTCCGTATCATTGTATAGTTAAAGGCACTAAATGAGATGGGAGACGTTTTTATATTGCGAGCTTCTCTTTACATCTTAAATGTTCCATCGTGTAGTTTCATGAAGCCATTGCAAGAGAGGAATCTGAAGAATTCAAAGAAGGCATTGTAAGCCAAGAATTCAGGCGCGGCTTCATCCTTGGTGATCGACTTTTGAGACCGGCAATGGTAAAGGTGTCTTCTGGTATCAAGAAACCAAATTCCACCGTACAACCTATTTCGCCCAAAGAGCAACCTGCCACAGCTTTTGGCGTAGATGAATGAACCTTCCATGGATATCATCAACCGCGAGATTTTTTTTGCATCTAAAGCCAAATGATTGATAAT
This sequence comes from Silene noctiflora, assembly GCA_009801015.1. Lineage (NCBI taxonomy): Eukaryota > Viridiplantae > Streptophyta > Magnoliopsida > Caryophyllales > Caryophyllaceae > Silene > Silene noctiflora. Next base: position 282,825 of record VHZZ01000037.1, on the reverse strand, counting down.
TCACCATGCTCCTGTACTTCTGCTGATAAAGGCATACCCTTCAAGCCGTCACGAGGCTCTTTCAATGCAAGGGGTCTATACTTCTATAGGGAATGATACCTTGGGCTGCTGTGAAAATTGGCTGATGTAATTTTGGGAAATTAGGGTCCCTTGCAAATAATACTATATCTGTATTCTGTGCCCTTTTATCTATCTATTATAAAAAGAACATACTCGATTACTCGTGCATTGCATAATTTTGATTGAGCCAAGTACGACGAAGAAAAATGCTGCAAATAATATGGTTAGCTTAACATCTAACAAGACAACGGTGCATCTGCAGGGAGGAGACTACTCTCGGTTGTTGATGATGGACACCCGCTTTACACCGGGACAAAAAAAACTACGATTTGAACGATACTCGTGTTTCGATATCTATATCCCATGAAATTACTAAAGACATCAAATTAATCCAATTCTGTAGTCTGTAATACTCCGTATTAACCTCAAAAAAACCATTTCTGTTAGTGGTTTAAGTGTTTAACAAATCAATCCATCGTGTCGGTTCCGGCTTGCTAGGATTCATGTCATTTCGGGTTAGAGTATGTTATTATCAAGTTATTTTGTAATAACAATCAATTGTCAACAATAAATATTCAAGATGATTTATACATGGTCGGATAAATTCGAGTTTGGTTCAAGTTCAAGTTCTCATTTTAGGTGTCGAGTCTTGTACGAGTCGAGATATTTGGGCCGAACAATAAATATTCAAGATGATTTATACATGGTCGGATAAATTCGAGTTTGGTTCAAGTTCAAGTTCTCATTTTAGGCGTCAGGTCTTGTACTAGTCGAGATATTTGGGCCGAATCTTTCAGGTCCGGCCAATTTTGTCAGGTGTACTTGTAACCACTTTTTTTTTAATCATTATTTAAACGGATTGTGAGACGTCACTAACTTCTGACACGTCACAAATCAGAATTTCCGGGTCAAGAATTTAAAAAGAAAAAGAAAAACAGTAATTGAAGTTGAAACAAAATTAGGAGTATTGATGGAATCTGAAGCAACATGCCCAGATTATCCCTCTTTTATGGATTACCTCCATAATCAACCCTTAAAACCACCATTAATGAACATGGAAATCAAGCATTCAACAACTTCTTTATCCTTCTGGTTTTATATGCAATACTTCCTCTTTCGCCCTTTATTTGCTCTTCTTTTCGTTCTCTTCATCCTTGCTGCAGGTATATTAATCCAACTTTATATGATCATCATTACTTTTTTAAATGATTTTTTTTGTTTAATTAAGCGTTTAATCATAAGTTTATCATCATGGATTGAATCCTTTGTTGATGGGTATACAATTTATCTCTTGATTTTGATGGTTGTTGAGTTATATCTGCAAATTTTGGATTTTCTTGTATATAATTACTACGGAGTATAATTTTATATAATCATTACTTTTTAAATTATTTCTGTTCTTCGATGGAATTCTCGACCTAATTTTCATCTTGGGTCATTCGTAAGACTGCCCACATCTGAACCCCCCAACCTTTAGCCATTGAGGCACTTGGGTAATCTTGTACTCCCTCCGTCCCGGTCAATTGTTGTCCTTTGGGAAAGAGGAGGGAACCAATTATAAGATGACAAGTGGACTAAATTGAGTGTGAATGATCAAATTGCTCGTCAAATGCAATCCTAAAATAGAAAGGACAACCATTGACCGAGACACCAAAACGGAATAGGACAACAAATGACTGCGCGGAGGGAGTATTACTTAATTTGATTAATTTTAGTTAATGGAAGTGTTTAATCATTAGTTTTATCATAAAAGATTGAATATTTCGTTGATGGGTATTTGTTTTATCTCTTGATTTTGATGATTGTTGAGTTATATGAGCAAATTTGGGCTTTTCATGTATCATTTTCACCTAGATTTTGTTACTTAAAAGTTTCATCAGCAATATTTGAGTCATGGGTATCTTTCATATGCTCCTAAATTTTGCTAATAGTTGATTTAATCATTCGGAAACAGTCTCTTTGTGGAGTTCTGCTGATAATAGGGGGTAAGTGCCGTGAACATCCAACATTCCGACCCTTCTCACCCTGCAATTTGCGGGAGTTCTTGAGCACTGGGGATATATTATTGTTATTGTAGATTTTAATCATCAAAGTTGGCGTCTTTTTAGATTATGGCCATCTGGGCAACTTCCTTATACTTTTAGATTGTGTTTAGTGTACAATTTCTGATCAAAGTTTGTGTCTTTCATCACCTATGCATTGTTGAATTCGTCTTTGATTGTGTTGATTGTGAGTTTCATCATCAAGTTAAAGTTTGTGTAATTTGAAATTGATATTGGTTTGATTGTAGCATGGTGGGTGGCGTGGAAAACAGTATTAGTACATGTTCCATTAATGCAAGAAATCTTTGGATTGCGTAAAAAACCTCCCAGGCCTCCACCTCCTGAACGTCGATATACCAAATATTACAACTCTCTTAATGCTGCTCGTAACTCTGCTCCTTCTCCATCTTGATGGTATATTTACCTTTTGTTTCCCTTAAATTCATGTTTTTTCCATTGATATTTTAACCCTTTTTATTGCTGCTTAAAATGATATGATCCCTGTTTAGAGTGAAGATCGGTCCTATCATCGTGTATTTATGTGCAATTTTCTATCCCAATATTAATAAGACATCATAGATTTTTTGCCTTTCTTGACCCATGTGGCCATGTCTCTCATGTATAGTTAATTAGGACGTCCGGATTTGCTTATTTGTCTTAATTGGATTATTGCTGGTTAATAAGGATTTTGCAAGGGTTGAAATTTGCTTTGATGATAATCAATTGTGTTCTCTATCAGTGACTCGTTCGAGATCCAATATTTTCCAAGAACTTTGGTTTTTGCTCTTTATCATTTGGTGAATTTACAGGTCTTAAGGACGGGGTTATTTGCCAAGTACTTCGTACGGAGTATCTGTTGAAAAATGTGATCTTGTTACTCAATGTTGATTCTTAAAGAACCGTCTTCTCTACATGACCTTTATTTTAGCTTGAGAGTCATAAAGGCGCTACTAATATATACGGAGTAGTATTGTTATAGATCCGTCTTCTCAAATACCAACTATTTTTGTGGGCTAAAGTCATATGGGCAGTTTGCGGGCTATGAGAACATTTTGTACGAGTTCTAGCAAATTTTGATCAATGTCAATTATCTGCACTTGATATTATTGTTAATTCTTTAGCGTCTGTTCATATGAGTCTTGCTATGAATGTTCAAGCAAATTTATAATAGCACGTAAAAAAGGTGAATAATAAATCAAAATCTTGTAAAAATCGAACTGATTTAGATGAATATTATTGCAGTTTTATCTTGCTGATCTTCCCCTGACATTTTACTGTGAGATTGCTCAAGTTCCTGAAATGAGTTTGGCGTTGTCTAGACAGACTAAATAGAATGTTTCTGATTGCGAAGCTTCTTGCTAGAGCATGCCAAGCGGGATTCAGGAAGATGATTGTTGTTCTTGTACATGATCGTGAGGTAGTAAACTCAATTGTAAATTATATTCTCTTGATTAAGTTCGATTGAGTAGAGATTTTCTGCGAAAGTATTCTTCTGTGATTTAATACAGTATATCATTTGCTCGCTTGCTGCTTGGCTCCTCTATATATATTTCACATCTTTTATTTTCTCAAACCCGTTTCTAGCTAACCAGGGAAATACGGTTGAATGTGTATGACACTACACAACACGGATGCGTGTCTGCGTGTTGGTTGTGGCTATTTCCAGGAAATATAAGGGCATAATAGTTGCCGGATTGAAGTGTCCTCGAGTGTCTATTGTGGTGCGTTGAAGTGTCCTTAAGTGTATAAAGAGTGGCCAAATTTCACAAATATTAATAAAACATTAGACACGGTTTATTAAGTGTGACACGTATTTTAGAGTGTTGTGGGTGGGACATGGTGTCGGATACAGACACGTTAGATGATAGAGGTGTATGTGCTTCCTAGCTTGTCATGCATACCTGGAAGGCTGAAACAAGACCCGACAAATGTGAGCTGACTCGTGTTGACCCGACCAACATGGACAAGTAGTGCCTGAACTCTGAAGTTGATCAGACAGAAAAATAATTAGATTTAAATTTTCGTCCCGATATGATGCGACTAATTTGAAACAAAATCCTTAATATTATTGACTCGAACTGGTCCAAAATGTCGGAATTTTCTTAAACTACAAAATGATCAGTCTCCGACTCTGAGTTAACCTGAGCTAGAAACGATGCTATATACATGAAAGCAAAAATGACTCGATACTAACTAACCGAATCAACCTGACCCAAAAACGGCGTTATACACTTAAATACAGTCACTTGGACCCAAAAGGGCTCGAGACTAACTAACCGAAACCAACCTGAAAACAATGCTATAAACATGGTCACGTGGAGCCAAAAGGGATCGATACTAACTAACTAGACCGACCCAACCCGGGAACGACTCTATTAAAGTGGTCGGCTCGATAGTCGATACTAACCCGATCCGACCTGATCTGAACTATTTGACATTACCTTGAACCAACAAAAAACGACAAGGACGAAGGTTTGTCGGGATGCAAAATCCCCTGCAAAAAATGGAGAGATAAACTCTCAAATTCCTCTGCTTCCAACCAAAAATCTATGGCCTTAACACTTCAAATTCTACCCTAATTTTAATTCATCTTCCTTAATTTTAACCCTAAATTTCTCTGTAAAATGTTCTTTACGGGATTATATCCTACCACTCCACCATACTGCACTCCTAACCTCATCTTTTCACCATCATCATCATTCAAAACTGAAGCTTCTTCTGAAAAAACCATTCTTAATGATTTATCACATCAGAATTATAAGTACCCAGATAGCAAATTAATCTCAAAACATCAGATTAATAATGGGTTTCATAATTTGAGTCATAAAAGTACAGAAAATGTGATAATTGAATGTATTGATGTGTTAGACAAAATTAGTAAAAATGGTGTGTCTGATTGTTGTTGTTATTCTGTTTGTAGACAGGTGCATGGGCGGGTTATTAAATTGGGTGGTTTAGATAGTGATGTTGTTTGGAATAAGTTGGTGGTGTGTTATGCGGTGAAAGCGGGTTTTTTGGATGATGCACGTAAGGTGTTTGATGAAATTCCTAAGAGAGAGGTGTCGGGTTTTGCGGCTTTGATTAGTGGGTTGTGTAAAATGGAGAACTGGGTTGATGTTTTTTCGATGTTGGGGATGATGATGAATGATGGGATGTTGCCTGATAGGTTTCTTGTACCGAGGATATTGAAAGCTTGTTCCGCAATGGAGGTGGGGAGAGTAGGTAGAATGGTTCATGGGTTTGTGTTGAGAAGAGGGATGGAGAAGGATGTTTTCCTTGGGAATGCTCTTATTGATATGTATGCGAATTGTGGGGATTTGAGGTCGTCGAGGACTGTTTTTGATACTATGAGTGAAAGAGATGTGGTGTCGTGGACTGCGCTTGTTGTAGCTTATATGGATCATGGTCTGGTTGACGAGGCAGTATGTACATTTCGTAGGATGGAGAAGGATGGTGAGCAGGGTGATTTGATTTCTTGGAATGCACTTGTCTTTGGCTTTGCGCATAATGGGGAGATAGAATTGGCTTTAGGTACTGTGGAGGAGATGCAAGAAAAAGGGTTGAAGGCTTATGCCAATACTTGGAATGGAATAATCTCGGGTTGCTGTCATTGTGGATATTATGAAGATGCTATAGATTCGTATGTCAAGATGTTTTCGTGTTCATTGACCCCAAATACCATGACAATTGTCAGTATTTTACCCGCTTGTGCTGGCTTAGAGGATTTAGAATTAGGGCAAGTGATTCATGGACATGCTATCAAACTTGGCCTTAGTGGAAACACACACATCGATGGATCACTAATTGGTATGTACTGGAAATGCCATAGGATTGACTCTGCTGAAAGCATTTTTCGTAGGCTGAAGGACAAAAACTCTGCCATATGCAATGAGATAATAGCAGCTTATATGAGTGAGGGAAATAACGAAGCTGCTCTAGAACTATTTCATTCCATGAAAGCCGTTGGTCCAAAACCCGATAAGATAACTTATAACACAATACTTGCTGCTTACATTAGAGATGACAAAAAGAGTGAGACATATGAGTTGCTGTCTGAAATGCTGGAAACTGGTTTGCATCCAAATGTTGTTACATTCAATATTATAATATCTGGCTATCAGCAATCTGGGCATAACATTGAAGCTCTTAGTTTTTTCCAGGCCATGCAATCTCCTAACAGTGGTAGTGTCCAATCTTTGTTGATGAGAAAGTCAATTCAACCAAATTTCGTTACTGTAACAAGTGCACTTGCGGCTTGTGCTGATTTAGGGTCATTAGGTCATGGCAAGGAACTACATGGTTATGTTCTGAGAAATGGGCTTGAGTCTAATTGTTTTGTTTCAGGCGCAATGGTTGATATGTACTCAAAATGCTACGAAATAGATTCAGCTACTGAAGTTTTCTGGAGAACAAAGGATAAGAATACGGTAATGTGGAACACCTTAATTGCGGGTTACACCAACACAAGGGGTGTATTTGAGGCATTTGATCTATTTCATAGAATGCTTGAAGAAAGGTTTGAACCTAGTTCGGTAACATTCAACATTCTTGTATCGGCCTGTGGAGAAGTTGGAGCCCTTAGATTAGGAAGAGAAATACATGGGTACCTTTTAAAGGGTCTTTTAGATGATTCTAGTAAGTTGTTCCTTACGAGTGCCCTGATAGACATGTATGCTAAATGTGGCAGCATACGGGAAGCCAAATGGGTATTCGACTTGCAAACTTGTAAAGACATTGCTGTATGGAATGCTATGATCTCGTCCTTTTCAGCTCACGGGATGACCAAAAATGCCTTCGCTCTCTTTGAACAGATGGAAACGTCAGGAATCGTTCCAGATGGTAAAACTTTTACTGCACTTCTTTCAGCTTGTGCTCGTGATGGCTTGATATCAGAAGGGCGAAAGTATTTTACCCTAATGAGCACTAATTTTGGGATTAGCCCTAGTTTGGAGCACCATACTTGTATGGTTGCTTTAATGGGAACTGTTGGCTTGCTCGATGAGGCTTTGGAATTCATCAGGCAAATGCCCTTTAACCCTGACGCTTGCATTTGGTTCACTCTTCTTCGGTCATGCAAAACACATGCGAACCCGGAGATAGGAGAGCAAGCTGCAAGAGCCCTATTTGAACTTGAACCCGAAAATCCTTCCAATTACATTCTTCTGTCCAATATTTATGCATCTTCAAGCTTATGGGATGCTTCAAATGTTTCGAGGAAATTTGTCAATAATATGAAGTCATTGACAGTGAAAGAGTGCAGTTATATCAGTATAGGCTCTACACTACATTCATTCGAGAGAGGAAGGGTTTCTTCACCATTGTTGGACATAGCCGTGGATACGTGGCATAAATTGGCCAAGGATATGAGGATTGCAGGACATTCCGTGCAGAATCCGATTCTTGGTAGCGAGGACAACTTAGATCCATGTTCATGTTCTCACACAGAAAAGCTGGCTATAAGTCTTGGAATTGTCTCTTTGAGCAATTCACAGCCGATTAGAGTGTCGAAAAATCTTAGAATGTGCTTCGATTGCCATACATCAGCTAAGCTCGTATCAAAGATTGTCGGTAGGGAAATTTTTGTAAAAGATGTCGGTTTCTTTCATCATATGAAGAATGGGACTTGTAGTTGCCAGGATAGATGGTGATCGAAATTAAATCACTAGAAATCTGTTCATTTATGTAAAGATTTGTAGTATGCATTGTTTCGAAAACTTCTGGAAATTATTTACACCCCCCTTCATCTGTTTTAGGCTGTAAGATAAAATTACAGGAAAGGTAAATACAGATACATTTCACTGTGCATGCAAAAATTATTGCAGGTTCAGTAAACATCAATGAAGATTGAGATTTGGGCTGTCACAGATTCCTCCTAAAATGCAAAATTTGAGTATTCATAGTGTCGAACGAGAACGTATTTTCTTCTCATTTTTGTGTCTCATCTTGTGTTTTGTTGTCTTTATGTTCCGTCACATCATTCTTATATGTTATTTAACACTTGTTTCTTTAATGATGCCCCTCCATTCCCTAATTGCTTATGTATCAAATAAAGAAAAAGCGAGATATGAAATGAGATACGAAAATAAGACGGATAATTCGAACTCGTCTGAGCGTCAAGTTATGGGGAGTTATAAAGAGACACGAAAATAAGACGGATAATTCAAACTCGTCTGAGCAAGTCAAGTTATATAGAAAATGTCGTGCTATCAGGGCCGTCATAAATCTTAGATGCCCTGTTCGAAATTTCAAGATGAGGCCCCAAAATACAAAGAAAATCAAATTACATAATGGAGTACTAACAAAGTTCATTTCTTCAATAAATTACATTATTATTGCAAATGTTCTCCTAAGAGTATGCGAATCCTTACAAAATAAGGTTGTCCGCCTCGCATTCATTGAAGCAAATTCATCGATCAAATCTTTGCAATCCAGCAGCTCCAAGTAATCATTTTCAATTGACGTCAATGCCAACCATTGGGTCTTTCTTGTAAACATTGTTGATCGCAAATATGGTTTCAACAATTTGAGTTTACAGAAACATCTTTCGGCACTTGCAACAGTCCCAGGAGTAGTCGAGATTTTTCTAAATGCAATCATTACATTAGGGAAACCGCCAAAATGCTTCACAAGCTTCAAAAGATCAGCAGGTCTGTATTATTCTCCGTAGGCAAGAACCCTCTTAACAACTTCAACTCCGTATACAAATCAGCTCCATCTACATCCGAATGCTCATCTTTCTTCAATGCACCCATTAATTCAACTACGGCCCGATCTTGAAGAAATAACAATTAAAATTAGAGGCCATTCAATTAACCGTAAACAAATTCTATTTTAAAACAACAAAACTCAATTAGACATGCACCGATTAATTGAAAAGATAGAGATAAAAATTGGACAGAGAGCAAAGAATTTATAATTAAAGGAAAGTTTTCACTTTTATAGGTAAATATTGAATATGAAAGGGAGTAATATTTATATAAATTTATGAATACATAGGAAAAAGAAAAGTCCAATTAACTTAATGGTGATTGTTTTTTTTTTTTGAAACTTGCTGATTTGTCGTTGATAATTGTTGATCCATTGAAGGAGATTTAGCCGTTGTAGAAGAAGAACCGTTGCTTTGCCTTTGTAGTTTTCCTCTTCTCTGACTCCATTGAGAATTATTTTAAGTGATTTTTTATTTTTTTTACAAACAAACTGGATGAACATATTTGGTCCCCTATTTTCATGGACCCCTGCTCTAAGAAGAGGTTGAACATGTTGTTCAACGGGAGGTTCTACACTTCTACCACACGCAAGTATTAATAAGGCCAGTTCTAGTCGCATAAGTTACCTATTAGACGTGATAGCATTCGATTTACCGCGGGCTGCTTTTTTTCTTCCGACCACCATATTTAGCTGTGTCTGCCTCCCGCACAATTTTGGAAGCACTAAAGCCAGCAATCTCGAACTGTTCGGCTTTGTGAGGAAGAAGAGCCTTTCGCACTGTCACCTCAACTCCGTCATATGTCCAAACACCGATGGTTGCCTCTCCATTGAGGCCAATGGAAAACCAACCCACACCAGCAGCTGCTACATCAACAGCATTTGCTTGCCAACTACTTCCAGTCACATGAAATTCCCTTCGTGCCCAATCTCCAAGCTCTTTGACACGATCTCCTCCGATAGGAGGCTGCAACAAAGAGAAGATGGTCTCATGATAGAAAAAGCATGCAACAAATACTACTTCACGACATTAATCAGGACTAGCCTATCTACTCGACAACTATCGCTAGCATAATAGTGTATTGCAAATGCCAAATATCACAGGAAAGCCAATAACCAGGACTTTCTGTGACCCGGACCACCAATGGCAGGTTTTAGACTAGAGCCTCCTTCAATACTCTTAAAGATCATACAAATCAAAAGCAAATATAATTTTATCTGCAAAATAATAATTTTATCATACACCAAGAAACAGAAAATTACCTGCAACTGTCTCCCAAAAAAATCATTCTTCAGTTTATCAACATTTTCTGTTCTCGACATATGTAAGGGCAGTAGAGGGGCCGCCCAAACAGTGATATAAACACTTTCTACAGACAACTTTTCTATATCTAGCCTCATAAGCCCAGCAATATGAACTGAACGTCCAGCCTGTAGTCAACAAATGATAGAAAAATGAAGCATCAGGCAATGAATTTTTTGACAGTAGAATCACAGAATAGGGCACTAACTAATATCTTTAAACACAAATAGAGTCAACAAGCTGCCAATTACACTATGTCCCTAGTTAGAACCAAGTCCAAATCATTCACAGTTTCACATTCGGAAGGCACTCCAAGAAGACAGTCCATCGTAACTAATAAATTTAAGACGCTAAAACATATTCCAATCGTTGGATCACCATATCCCTACTCGGCACCACCACTTTCCAACATACTCAGCAAATTTTCTAAACATAGCTAAAGATTAAGAATTTAAGATTTCCAAGATGCTTCGGATTGAAAAGGAGAAAAAGAAAATGGCCTCTGCAAACAATAACATCATCATCATCATGCATAGCGACAATCACTTCCCATGCCATAACTTTATCAGAGCATGCCCACAAAAAATATCACGTCATTTTGCACTCTCTATATAAAATATTAATACATGTGGTAAAGTAACCTAACGTTTTTCTCTCACTAATACTACCTCTTGTCCCGGTCATTTGTTTACCTTTGCTTTTAGCACAAAGATTAAGGAAAGAGGAGGGGAGCATTTGAGGGTAGTGTTATTAGATGACAAGTGGAGTAGTGGACAATGATGAAATTGAACGATCAAATAACGAGACATGCCTAATATAGAAAGGTAAACAAAAAATTGAGACACCCTAAAATGGAAATGCTAAACAAATCACCGGGACATAGGAAGCAATTCATCAGATAAGAATACCAAAATGACGAACCCTTCTTCTCGTATGATCTATAGATTGACACCCTAAGTGGCCAGGCCATCATTCATCATGAAGAAAACAACTGCATCAAATAACTTTGACACAAGTCCCACAAATTCATATATCACACCATTTCTCGTGATAATTTATCATATTGCAGGGAATGAAATCCCAAATAAAATTAAAAAGCAGTGAAGGCAGACCTTGACTCTATAAGTCCTTGGTCTCAGCTCCTTCGTTATCTGAACAAGCCTTTGTTCATCCATAGTCAACCGATTCACAAGATTATGTGGATTAAAAAGCCCCGGTGTATCAAACAGCTTGACCTTTCCAGGAAGAATCCCCTCCACCCTTACAATCCCTAGGGTCGTCCCAGGCACAGCTGCTTCTGTTAAACATGGTAGTCCCCCAACCCCCGCCCCCGTTCCTGCCTCCTTCCTCATCTTCTTCTCCTCCTTCGTCCTCTTCCTCTTCCACTCCCCCGTCTCTGTCTCTGTGACAAACTTCTGCATGGCATTAATTAATGTGGATTTACCAGCATTTTGAGCACCTACTGCCCAAACATGACCTCTAGAGCCGACCAACTGTACAACATCGTCAATCAAATGGCCCACACCCCAACCCCTAACCGCACTAACCATATGAAGACTAGTCAATTTAATGGCCCCACATTCCCGAGCCCTTGCCCTAACCCAATGCTCTAATCCGGTCGGCGATATACTCTTTGGTAACAAATCAATCTTAGATAACACCAACACAAGTCGCGGAACATTCCCCGACTTTCCTTCCTTCCAATCCATAGAACACTTATCAATAGTCATCGATACCAAATTCGCAATCATTTTGGGAAAAGACCCATCAAAATCAGCCGCGTCAACAACCATTAAAACAACAGACCTAACCCCAGAAGCACTAGCAAGCTTCCTACCAACAGTACGATAAAAATCAAATTCTGGTAATAGGGTTTCGACCGCAACATCAATAACCCTACCATAATTTCTAAGGGAATGACAGCGCGCACAAATTATAGGCTTATTATGCGGAATTGAATCGGGTTCGGGCAACATAAGTTGATTCATCAAACCCTTTTTAAAGAGATTTGATGCCTCGTATTCTTCAATAGGATCTGTGAGACTAACTTTTACCCTGTAATAAGGACTTTTAACAGGAGGAATTCTGTAAAAACCCGGTAATTTACAGTCAATGTGTTGCATATGAACTCCACAGCCATGGCAGATATCTTTAGTTTGACAAGCAATTTGATCGTAGTTACCTTCTCTTGAGAAATTCTGAATATGGGCGGAGTTTGATACGGTTTGCAATTCAATTGACGATTGTGGGTTCGTAATTTGGGCGTACTTGGATACGGTTTGCAATTGAAATGGGTGAGATTGTGGGTCCTTAATTAGGGTTTGCAATTCAAATGGTGAAGATTCTGGGTCCTCCTTTAATTGAGTTTCCAGAGGAGGAGGATGAGGAGAAGAAGAAGAGAAAGCTTTTGCAGCATCAAATCCATGGTGATAAGAGAGAGGAAGAAAGTGTTTGATCTTCCTTGTATGACGAATTCGAGCAGCAAACATGTCTGTAAATGTAAACAAATGAGTTGGGAAGCAGAGTACAGTAATGGCGAAGAAGAAAGTTGATGGAGAACGGCGAGAACGAAGGTTTTAGGGTAAAATTAGGGATAGCAAAGGGTTTTTCGTGAAAATAGAATTATACGAGAAATAATTGTGTTTTTCGGGAGGACGTCATTACACTCAAATGAGAAGGATTATCCTCCTCAATTTTATTTGGTCCTTCTCCTTTAAATGTAAGGAGGGCGTCTTTTTGAAGGATACAAATATTTTCCGGATTATACATTAACCATATCACATTTTGCAAATTTTTTATTTAACACGTATATGTCCGCCTTAAATTTAGACGGATTAAATAATGATCCTTGTGTTGATAAGACAACATCTTGATATTTCCTAAACATTTTGGGGTTTTTGTCTTATTCACACAAATGAAATATTATTTAATCTGTTTTAACTTAAACAGATATATCCGTCTTAAAAAGGTACTTCATCTGTCTCGGTCATTTGTTGTCCTATGTTATTTTAGAGTGTTTCAGTTAACTATTGTCCTTTCTATTTAAAAAATACATTTAATGAGCAATTTGATTCTTCATAGTCAACTTGGTGCACTTGTCATTTGATAATTGGTATCTTTCCTCATTTTTTTCCTTGTCTTTGTGCCAAAATAAAAGGATAACAATTGATCGGGATAAAGGGATGATAACTTTTTCGAGCTTTTAAACATTCTTGATCAATTTTTAGTTTTTTTGAAATCAAAACTAAATGTAATGGATTTTATATGTACTTTTTTGAGTTAATTTTTTAATACCAATATTTATAAAATAGAACTTATAAAATTTATAGTAAAACTGATAAACTTTACCCTCCAAGCTTAAATAGAACTTATAAAATTTATACAATTGGTTGTATATTTATTAATTAGGTTTTACATGACATCTATAATTCTTATTTTAATGAATTTTCTTGGATGCTTTTTGCATTAAAAAAAAATGAGAATTAATTTTTTAGAAAGGGATTCAATATTTGACAAAAGTTATTTACGATATCAAAGAAACGAAAATCAAAATCCGATACTCAATGATAGGACTTAATGGACTTAACCCATTGTTAAGGCCTATCATAGTATCAGAGTAATTACATTAAAAAAATACTTTCTTATATAAACTACTACTGGCTTCCTATTTCTTCGATGTGGTACTTCATTAAATGATAAAACTTTCATCATCTCATTTTCCACATTTGAATCTTTTACACCAACTACAAAGTCTTTCAATTGATTATCGATATTGTTAATGTCTATAGTATAGATGATCAAATACCCATCACGAGCTTTTAACAGATATACCCGTCGCAAAGAAGACTTATTGTTTTCTTTATTATAACGGGGCTTACCACTTTTCTCATATCCATTCGGACAACTAGTTTGAAGTTGCCATGTATTTCCTCCGTTCCATTTGTTTCTTTAAGTTTGCTTTTTCGACAAGTCATGTGAGATCTTGTTTAAATTGTCTCACCAAGTGGATTATGAATATCAAACTTTTATAATTTTTAATAACATGTAACTAAAGATATGAGCGTGCATTGACATATGTGTATAAAGCAAACGTAAAGAATTAAATAGAATGGAGGAAGTATCAATTTGTGCAATTTGGGTGAGTTTTTTCTTCAATTTTTTGTTTTTTATTTCAATTATATTTTAAGGTGTGCGACACGTGATTTTCGACTGAGTTAGTGAATTTCTTTTATTCAAATGGCAAGCTATAGTTTCAGGCAACTTCGTATTATTTAGTGTTGGATTTATGTTTCGAAAACTTGATTTATACGCGGATCTTTTTTATGTGCAAAATATTGCTTTTGACAACGTTTTACTCGTAATACGTAGTCGAAGAGCTGTCTCGCGAGGTTACAGCTCTAAATTTGTAGGTAATTTCGAAGAAATTAAAATTAAAATCTAATACTCGATAATAGGGCTTAAATCAATTCATAAGACCTGACATGGTGTCAGACTATTTAGTGGTAATATACTTCCTATATAAAATAGTTATCGGCCTTTTAGCTCTCCGATGTGGTACCTGATTTAAATGATAAAATTAGCGTTATTAGCCGTGCTTAAAGGGAACACGCATGTTAATGACATGTTTCCTAATTTCATACACTACTTTTTTGTTTTTTTCTTCTGACATCGTTAAACTATTTTTTCTTTATAAAAAAATGTCAATATTAAAAAATTCACTATTCTTTAAACAAAGAACCATATAAGATTAAAAATTTTCGAATAAGTAAAATATTTAATGTTTGTTCAATAATGTTTTCTTATTAAATGAGCGTATGTTTGTATGGCGAGTGATGACCTTATCAATAGAATTGATATACGAGGTTACGATTCTAATCATAGCTACACTCGGGTACTAAGTAGACTCCTTTTTGACAAAAATATATATATATATATATATATATATATATATATATTATGATATCAAACCACTTAATAATTTTCTAAAAAAATCAAAATCTGATACTAAAATAATAGGACTTAAATCAATCATAAGGCCTATTATGGTATCAAAGCTAATTAATTAGGAAATACTTCCCTATATAAACCGGCTATTTTCTTATTATCTTTTCGATGTGGGATTGATTCATTGATTCATAGTGAAGGTTTGTCAATTGTCACTGTCAGTACAAATAACACACTAACCAAACTATTCATTCTCCTGCGACCACTGATATCATATTCGGGAAAATACTTGTGTCCTCTGTTACGATTAGGAGTTAGGACGTTTTTCTTACATCTAAAGGAGGAGGATTCTTCTTTGAGTGTAAGGAGAACGTCCTCCCGGAGAACATAAGTATTTCTCTCATATTCGCAACATTAGCTTGATCTATATCTTGTATTCTTGTTAATGTAAATAGTTATATACTCTCTTTGTTTCAAATATTTTTTTATTTTTGATTAAAATGACCCTCGTAAATAATGGAAACGTAAAATAAGTAATTGAGAGTTTGGGACAAAGGGATAAGCTCCGAAGTATTAAATTACATATAGCTAGCATTACATAAATACGAAAATATACGACAAAGTACACACAGTACTTTTTTCTTTGAAGCTCCTTTGTATTTTTTAGCATAAGAATCGTTCTTAATAATCCTTTTTGGTCTTATGTTTACCCTTTTTATCGCAGTAAGTGGATTATACATCTGATGTACTACCACCAGTTTTATACTTTTTATACTTTTTACTGAGCATTCTAAGAACTTTTTTGAGTTTTGTTTTAAAAATTATGAGTTTTACTATAAAGTTTCCGAGGTCATTCATTAAAACATTAAAGTCAAAAAATTACAATAAAACTCAAAAACATCACATACAAATTTAGTTAAATTTGAGTTTTGATGGAAAAAAATTTAAAATCTAACTTGTAAACTTTAATAAACTCAGAAAAAATACACATATGCTCAAAAATAAATAAAGTGCGAGGTAATAAGCTCAGAAAAAATACACATGTGTTCAAAAACAAGTAAAATATGAGGTAATACATCCGATGTATGTTCCTTTTTTTCTTTTTATCGTCGATAATGTTATGTATGATGAAAGTCTCATATGTCATAACCACTTTATTGTTTCACAAAAAAAGACTATTATTGACGGTGGTCATTTGATTAGTTACGATATCCTTATACGTACATTTGTGTAACGGTACAAGAGGGAAAACGTAAGGGATATCAAGAAGTAGCTAACTCTTTTGTCTGAAAGTCGAACTTGCTACAGTTTTTTAGATGAAAACTATAAAGAAAAAATGGAAATTTCGAAAAAAAATGTAGATATGTGATTTTTTTGATTGATTCTTTAGCTTGTCCGGTTTGATCTGGCTCATGGGTTAATTTTCCGAACCCTAACTTTCCTCGCCTCCCACTTTTCACGGCTTAGTACTCTGGTTCAAGGCCCTATACACGGGTCGGTTTTAAGTTTGGCCTTAACTCCCGTCCATGGTCTATCTAACTAGAACATATAGCTAAAAAACGCGACTCATACAAGTCGTACGCCCACCCTCATATTTAAGAAATGAAGCTATACTCCGGCCAGTCGGCCACCCAGCTAATTTAGTGTACTATCCGCTTTAATTTTTTTTTGGGTGTAAACCATCCGGTTTAATCCGGATTCGAGCCGGGTAGGACCACTAGGGCGGTAAATCTCTCCCTCATGAGTTTCAACACTGCTGCATTCTCAGGGTTCGAGCACGAGACCTCTGATTAAGCTAGAACAACCCCTTATCAGTTGTTGATCTAAGTGCTCATGGGTACTATCCGCTCTAAATTGAGACAAGTCAAATATAACTATATATAATTCCATCTTAAATAAGAATTTACGCGGCCCGAAATTTCAATTTTCAGCGGTTCATGTCAGCTGCTATCTTCCAAATATCCAATCACAGGGATACACTATCAGTCTTAAACCTCACACAAAAACCCTTTCACCATTGTCGCACAATTTCACCTGCAACTGCAAGCTTAGATAATCTTCTTCTACAAGTAAGTATTTTCTCGATTTTATTATATTTATTTATGCAAATTTAGGATATTATTACTCATCTCATTATGATTAGTATGCTTAATTTGGTATTTATTTGATTAAGGTTGCATTTTTTTTTTTATATATTTTTATGTGACAATTTAGGGTTTTTTGTGACTTTAATTATAGCAATTATTAGAAAAGAGGACATTTTGAGATAGGAATCATTTGTTTGGATAAAGGGATTTGAAATGTAGTGAATGGAGGGTGTAAAATGATACTCCCTCCGTCCCGGTCAATTGTTGTCCTTTGATTTTGACACAAAAACCAAGGAAAGAGGCGGGGGCCAATTACTAAATGACAAGTGAACCAAATTATGCGTGAATGAGAAAGGACTTGACGGAGGCACCAAAAATGGAATAGGACAACAAATGACCGGGACAGAGGGGAGGTAATTTTTCGGGTTTAATTAGCAAAATGAAGGTGGAGCGATGTGGAGGGAGGGAAAATGAATCCTTTCTACAAGGCGAATTAGAATTATTCGATATAGGAAAAGTTTAGAGGTGATACTCCATTGTTCGATACCCCTAGGCCCCTACCTCGCTCTTCCTCTCCACTTCTCTTTTTGTATTCGAACACTCTCTGAGTTCCTTAATGCCAATTGCCAAATAGATGAGATTGATATATGGCATCGTGGTGTGGCGAAGATAAAGATCATGATAATGCCAATATGCCATGTTATAGATGAGTTTGTTACACACCACATGATTCACTTAGCCACATTGACTCACGAGGCCACAACCTTAGACCCGCCAGATGCCACAACATTGCCAGAGATGAAGTTAATTAGGAGTTAGGAAGTTAGAGATGGGGTTTGTGATGTGTGAGGAAGTGAATGAATGAGGTTGTGAGGGTGAGTTTCAATGCTGTTGGTTGAAGTCGAAAAAGGGAGATCTTGGAGGCAAGTGATGGAGGTCCGGCAGTTCCCGACCGGGTTTCCGAATTCTGTGGTAGGGGGTCAGGCAGTTGCGGATAGCTCTTTGTTGTCAAAGCGGGAGAAGAGAGGTCATTAAGTATAATTAGTTGATTAATGCTAGTTTTTGAAAGTTTAGTAAATTGCTTATGACAATTCGGTGTAAAGCTTGTTTAAAGGGAATGAAAGTTAAGTTGAAAGAAAAAAAAAAAAACTTGGAAAGGAATGTGGGAAGAAAACAGAAAGGAGTGTCTATTATACTCGTATATGGCATGTTGGAGTAGTTCTTTTTTTTTTTTACTTAATTTACACCGGTACTTTTGAACTTTGTGGTTTCTTATGTTGACGTTTTCTGTTTGTCGATATAGTAGTTTGACTCCTCAATTTTACAAAATAATGCGAGAAAAATATTTTCAATATTATACATTATGTTTATATATGCTCAAGTTATCTCTAAATACACGAACAATATATATGTTCAATTAATATTAGAGTGATAGTATATTCAATTCCACCAAGAAGAGACTAATTAAGATCTAAACAAGCTTGGTGTGACATATGCCAAAAGTAGTTAAATACTACTGTAAGTTGATGTAGCTAGGTATATTTTTTGGGTTTTGTTGTATTAGAAAGTCCATAAAAGAAGTGTACATAAACAAAGTAGGATGTGTGACTTCGTGAGTGGTGAAATGCAGAAGAAGATAAAGGAGAAAAGTTTAAAGGGGGAAAGGGGAGTTAGAAAAAAGAAGAAAATGGTGGCATCGTGTTGGTGTGTGCGAATTCAATGGGCTAGTGTTATTGACAGACCAGTCAGGGTGTTGTATCCGAGGAACAGCCGGCAATTTAATAGAGTATTCTCCCATGCTGCTTCTTTTCCTCAAACCGCTGAAACTGAAACTGAAATTGAAACTGTAATTGTAACTGAAACTGTATCTCCCAAATGGGAAGCCTTCCGGAAGAAGAAAGTGGTTATGCGGGTGGGGTATTCTGGTTCCAACTACAAAGGTACACCTCACCTCCCTCTTCTTTCCTTTTCCATTGTTCTCTTGTGAATTGAGTCCACTGACTTCCCTTGTTTATTTCTAAGGTTTGCAGAAGCAACGAGAGAATAACGTTCGGAGTAAGTGGCATGTTCATCCATCAATGATTGGCTGTCTTGCTTGATTAATGATTAATAATTTACTAAATCAAACAAACAAAAGCGCAGCAATCGAAGAAGCTCTGGAAATAGCACTGTACAAGGCCGGAGGAATCCGTGAAAGCAACTATGGGAAGCTGGAGAAGATAGGGTGGGGTCGGAGCAGTCGTACTGACAAAGGGGTCCACTCTCTCGCTACCACTATCTCTCTCAAATTGGAAATCCCCGACTTCGCTTGGATGTCTGATCCTAACGGCCTGCGCCTTGCCAACATCGTCAACTCTCATCTTCCTCCTGATATTTCTGTCTTCACCATCTTACCCTCTCAAAGGAGCTTCGATCCCAGAAGGGAATGCCACATTCGTAATTACTCTTACCTCCTTCCTGCCCAAATTATCGGCATTACTCCCGACTCTACACCTCATGAAATTGATCATCATATTTCAGATTTCAACACTATTCTTAACTCTTTTGAGGTTCTTTTTATTCGTTTTCTTTTTTAATGCACATACATTCTGTTTTTCTTCACCCTTCAAATTATCTATGTCCATGTTTTCGTTAGTTCCTTTTGTAAATACAATTTTCAGGGACGCCACCCCTTCCATAATTACACAGCTAGAGCAAATTACCGTAGACAAACATCTAAAGGGCGAGCTAACAAAAGAGAAAAACAGTCTAACAAGTTGCCACCCTTGGAGGTCGACGGTAATAATGCTGATTCTCAGCTTGTGGCGGCTACTAAGGCTGAGGCATTAAACAATGAAGAATTGATTGATGACCTCTTAGACCCAAGTGATTCAGAAGAAGTGGTTGACTCTGAGGATGTACTTGAGCATAATAATTCTGGAAACACCAAGTCTTCTTCTGCCATTTATGCAAGATGGCTTCATGAGACTGATGAGGCAGACATACTTAGCTCGTCCCACTGGAGGAAGATATTTCAGTGTTCCTGTGGCCCGTTGGATCAATCTCTAGGAATGAGTTTTGTTGAGCTCTCCATATGTGGGGAGTCTTTCATGCTTCACCAAGTAAGTCTCAGCCTTGCATATTGGGTGTTTAAGCATTTTGGTTCTGTACTAAGATTATAAAGGACATTGCAAATTGACCTTATCGGTTTTCAGATTTCTGATCCTGTTTTACCCTACATGATCCTTGTATTTAGCTGGAAGCCAAGTATTCAGTTGTTCTCTTTGATTTGTATAAACAATTTAAAATATCTTAGCAGAGTTTTGATTCTGGAGTGATAATGCTAACATACATTAGTTAAAAAGGGGAGAGAGACTATAGTGAATATATGAATGCGGTATGTTGTGGATGATTAATGCCATAAATGCATTCAGAGATCTTACTCGATGTATGCATTATTACTAAATTATTCTCTAGCAAGGTCATTGCAGTAGATTTTCTATATAAAGTGGATTTGGGTTGTGCTGTAGTTGAGAGATGAAGTCACAACTGACAACTGGGCTGTGTGAGGTTCTTTTAACTAAGATTCCTGGAGTGGGAGGCTATTCTCTGGTTATTGGGTTGATATTATTGGTGGGTGGTGTTTGTAGTCGTTCTCAAAATTGTACTTGTGAGGCCCTAATTTTATGGAGTTTAGGTTTACAAGCCTAAACACTTTGAAATTATTCTTTTTTATTTTCCTCCTTTTACGTGGGAGCGCTAAATTCCCTATGTTCATCTTTCCCTATTTAATACATTCTGCAAAGATGGAAATGATAGAAATATTTGAGCGTTTTTGGACCAACTTCAAGACCAGCTAGCTAGTAATCGTTATGACTATAGATGTAATTTATATACGAGTGGTTTGATGGTTGGTGGCTTTTTTTTTTATTCAAAAATATAATTAATCTGGATTCCTGATACATGACAATGAGGATGTCAATTGGACAGATTCGAAAAATGGTGGGCACTGCTGTCGCAATAAAACGTGATTTGCTTCCTAGAGACATTCTGGAGCTGTCACTCCATAAGTTCTCGAGGATCATCCTACCCCTTGCTCCATCAGAAGTTTTGCTGTTAAGAGGGAATGACTTCAAATTAAGAAAGCAACCTGGCAATAAGAAAAGACCTGAGATGCACATTTTAGTTGATTCCGAGGACATCAACAAAGCAGTAGATAAGTTCTACAGAACGATACTACTGCCTCAGATTTCAGAGTTCCTGGACCCTTCGGAATCTCCCTGGAAAAAATGGCTTGAGACTCTAGATGCCAATGTAAGCATACCTGATTGTCAGTTAGCTGAAGTAAGGAATGCATGGAAGGCATGGAATGACGAGCGTCTCCGAAAGGTACCTTCTTCAATTCTTTAGCATATTGCTGTTTTCATATTTTGCACCCTTAATTGTAAAGGCGACATCTTAAAAATTGTTACATTGCCATCCTTGCTAGTCTGCTACCTTTGTAGCCTTTCGGCTGTTTCAGTTTTTGCCATATACTTCTGATGTGCGGTATTAAGTATTCTGTATCATTTGTTCATGACATAGAGGCTATCATAACAGTATTGCCACGGTTTTCACAATTTCCCTGTTGTGATTCAGATGTTTGAGTGAGTTTGACATCAGCTTGGTTCTATAAGCGATTATAACTTTGGCGAAAGTGGAGCATTAGGTGGGTCATATCAGTTTGGTGATGCTCTGACAATTGCTATCTGGTTAGTCATGAAAAATTGAAAATCCCCACTTGCCACTCGGAGTTCATTAGGAACATTGTAAAGCAGGATTATTTCTGTACGACCATACAGGTGAATCACTAATTTTATATCTGTTTAGCCTTTTTATATTTATGTATTATGTCTGCTTGTAGATAAATTTTGCAAGCTAGAGTATAATCGGAAACTTGTTTGTTGTATTGAGTTGTGTGAATGCAATTCTCTCAGATCTGGCAATTTGTTTCAGATTACTTAATTCCAATGAATTTCTGTACTCTTGTGCAACCACATACCATTTTGGCACTAAGCCTGTATTATCGCTATCGCCGTCGGTTGTCGTGGTTGTTTTTGTTTATCTTATGCCAACTTTCATACGATTGTGTGGTTGGTCTCTATAAAATGTTCTTCATCTTTGCCATCCTTTCAAAGTAAGCCGTTGCTTTTGGTTAAAGTCGACATTTTGTTGTAATGATTAATGACTTTTTGGAAAATTCTTTAACTGAGTTACCTGTTACTGCTATATTAGCATGGTTAGATTTAGGCTAACAAAGTAACAAGGTCACCATTTTGGGTTAAATTTTGCATGACTGCAGTTTTTGTTATCGTCTCTACTAGTAACAGTTAAGTTAGTACTTCCTTCATCCCGAACAGAAACACCTTTTTTATTCTTTGCGAGAGAGATTTTGATCAAAGGTAAGCAAGTGAATGAGACGGAAAGGGTATTTTATAGCGTCCCCACGCACTGAGAGGAATCTCCATATTCACAACTGCAAGTTTGGACTTATAGAAGAGAATAACTATACCACATGAATGTTACATCAGGACTTAAAAAGACTAGTTGGGGGATGAGGAGACAAAACCTTTAAAAGCTGTTGGCCCCATGGTTAACCAATTTGATCAGTAAGCTTGTGGGTTCTTATCAGTACTTCTCTTGTGTTCTTAGCCATCCAATCTCGAATGTTTATACTTTTGGTTGCTGGATGCACTCAATCCCCCATAATGGTGAATTCATTGGAGCATATTCTAGCATGACACTTGCTAAATATCTGTATATAAGCTCGTATCGTGTATCGCATGTGGCGTATTCATAACGAATTAAGCTACATGCGTGTTTGGACTCCTTTACATTGTCGAGTTAGGCTTATTTTGCAAGCTTGATGTTAGAAGACTACCAACCTTGACAATTAGGCCTTTTGTTTTGTGGGTTTCGTGTTCTAAAATATAAATGGGTACTATGCTTCTCTATTTTATGCCTCCGGAGGATTGAATATGTTCTTTTCGCTTGGAAAAGAACGATGAAAAAGGATTGTGGATTAGCAGAGTCGAAAAGATGGTTCCCTTGATTAGTTGTTGTACTGGAAAGTTGAATCAAAAGGAGTCATTGTGTTTTTGAAGACAACTGGATGGATTTTCGTTCATGGACGCCTCCCCTATCGTAACCTTTATTCCGTGATGCTCGGACTAGGGTACGAAGATCCAAAATTTGAATATGGACTTGGATATTAAGAAACACCTCGTCGGCCCCCCGTGTCTGAGATTTTGATTTTTTATCAAAATAATAGATAGATTACTTGTCAACATAAAAAATCAGTGACAAGTCAAAGGGCTGGGGTGTGATATCACTGAGACGTCAGAGTGATGAAGGCAGTATTGTTTCTCTATCTGAAATTAAGGATTGCTGTGGATGTAGTTGGAGATGTTAAAGTCGGGTTCGATTACGGCCACCCAACTCCCCCAAGTACATGTCCCATAGAGTAAATGCTCATATGCCTGCCTCCCAACAGATTTCCAAATATCTGTCTACTGTACTTTTTCCTGTTTTCCGAAAGTAAGTACAGTAACTTTCTACTTTCAACTCTATGCAGGTTTAGAAAACTGCACCGTGTTTCGTATATAAGATTGCCTGATAAAAGTAAAAGACCGTCTAACTAAAGTTCTTGTAGCCAAGAACATGGTGGAACTGTTACATCCTACATTTACATATACCTAGCCTTGATCACCGGTGATGAAGAAGATACACTGGCACTGTGCCGAATGTTACTAGCATCGAGTCATAATTCTATACTAGTGTACAAAAAATAACTAGAGTATATACTGTATAGTGTAGTATGGTGATTTAAGAGACTACTACTACTACTACTACCTGGACTGCGAATAAAATTTGCGAGTCCGGAAATGGAGGAGTAATGCAAGGGTGGCACCAAGCAAAGAAAGGGATCCCCAGATCATGAAAGTCTGGTTGTAACATTGTAAACCCATGCATCTTCCATGTTCATCTCCGTGTTTACGGTACATAAGTGCGGCTAAACCTCCAAATAGGAAGGACCCTACCGGGATGTTTGCTACCACAACGTTGTGATTCACTGCAAAATTGTCTGCTCCAAATAGCTCTGTGGTGGTTGTAACCGAGATGGCGGTGATTGCACCTGTGCTAAGCCCTATAATTGATGTACTTAGTTGCAGAGATACACTGCTTCCGTGTCTGAGTAAGAAGAATGCTCCTGACATTGGCACCATGGCTGCTACTATGAAACTCGGTCCAGGTACCATCAACTTACTCCTTGAGTAGGCGTAGTCCAGAAGTGATGGGAGGAGACGCCCCAGAAAAACAAACGCTGAAGCCAGTGAGACTAAAGACGATGTTTTGGAATAGCCTCTGGAATCTGCTATTTGTCCCAAGTTGTTGAGATATACGAGCCCAAGGGTGGCGCCACAAAGGTATATGACGAAATATAGCCAGAAATTAAGTCTCTGTAGCATCAATTTCACGCCGATATTCTCTATGGCGCTTATATTTTGCTCTGCAATATTGTCGGCCTCTTTTATCCTATTAGCCTCTAACTCCTCGGCTCCTTGATGAGGTTCAGCATCAAGAGTAACATCACATACTCGCATTTCTCTACTAACGATACAACCATGCTCCAGTGTTTCTCGAAAACATTCTGTTAGGGGAATCACGAGGGGAAGTGCTAAGCACGCACCTAGTCCCATCACTTTTAACCACGCTGAAGACCTCATAGACATCGGTCTCAAGCTAGTTACTACAGCATATATACCGGTGGCTAGTGTCGTCATGAAAAGGACGACAAAGCCGATTTCTGTTTCAGTTTCAGTTTCTGCTCCTGTTTCCTTTTCAGGATGAACAGAGCGCATGAAGGGTGCAGTCACAAGACTTACTATTAAAGGAAATACTGAATTGAAGAGCATGTAGAGTTGAGCTGTTTTGATGGGGGTGGAACTCGAAGAGAAGACATCAACAAAGGCTGTATACACGACAGGGCTTAAACCGAGATAACTGGTTGTTAATCCAACAGCAGCCTGACGGTGATGAGGAAAATTCCGAATTGTAACAATATAACATACAGTGTTGATCCAACAAATGCCATTTCCGGAAAGAAGAGTAAGAAAGAAGACAATGGGATACGAAAGGGACGAAATTTGATGCGTAAGGAACAGATACTGAAAACCATACCCAACAAAACCAAGCGTAGAACCAACGAGAAGCAGCAGCCATAGAGGAAGGCACAAGGCAGCCAAGCCGGCTAAACATCCAAACAGCTTACCAGCATCAGAGGCAAGTGCCAGGTTGTTGAGTTGCAGTTGAGACAGAGACATCAGCTGTTTCAGGTCAGACGAGTACGCAGGGAAGTTTGAATTCGTTCCGTTTATCGACTGAAGCCATATCACCCCCACCAAACTCACCCATTGTAAACTCGCTCTTTTACCGCCCATGCCTTTTTTCTCTCTATATTTTTTCGGTGTCAGTAAGTATTTGTTGGACACAACTCTCCCTACTTAATTCCCTCTTTATAATTTTTTTTCTTTTTTTTGGGTGTCTACCTCGACAACCGTGTGTAATCCCCTCGCGTAAATTCTCTCTTTATAATTAGAATGTAGTCTCTCAACTCCATGATTTTAATTGTTGAAGTACGTGCCTTATAGGTGAGAATTACATTCACCATCACCATCCATGATATTTATTGCTATACTATTTGGATCTCAAACTTGATTGTCGTGTTCGGTTGCGGTTACGGTTGCGGTTGTAATTACACATTTGTACATACTATTTTGGTTTGTACAACCATGTATTATGTTGCCCTACCTAAGGCCACACCCGTCACGTATCTTTACTAACCATCCACACAAATCTGATTACAACATTTACATTTTGAAAGAGAGCCACAAATAATAATATTAATACCTAATAATCGTATTGTCAGTTTGTCACGTTACCCCAACGATGTTACTTACTCAAAATGTTAGTAATGTTGTGAATAGTTCTAAATCGACAATTTAGTCCTTTGCATTTTGGTCGTCGGGTTTGGCATGAATCCATCCCTGTGGATATTGTTTGTTTGATAGATGCGGATTTGAATGATATCAATTAGAACCCGATACTGGGTTTTCTTCAAAAAAAAAATGTTAGTAACATTGTGAATAGTTTTAAATCGACAATTTAAAAAAATGATATAAAAATGCCATGGACGTTCTCTTTTTTACCTTATCCAATCACGTCAACACAAAAGTTTTATTCAGCCTACCTTTCCTAGTGATCTATCTAAGCTACCCGTTATCTCAACGATTTTACTAGTTGAAGAGGTAATTAACATTTACTCAAAATGTTAGTAACATTATGAATAATTCTAAATCAATAAATTAAAAGACGGTTTAGAAATGATATTAGTAATGCTATCGACGTTCTCTTTTTTACCTTAGCTAATCACATCTAAGATAAAACTTTTATTCAGCCTAACTTTACAAGTGACCTAACATTATCTCAACGATCTTACTAGTTGAAGAGCTAGTTCATGTTTGCTCATGTTCCCTTTTCTCGTTACTCTCCCACTTGTAGCTTATGAGAGGTCCGTCTTCAACGAAAATTTGCATAATTCTAAATCAACAATATAAACGGCAGTTTAAAAATAATATCAGAAATGCTACGGACTTTCCCTTTTCTAACTTATCCAATCACGAAAACACAAGTTTTATTCGCCGTATTTTTATTAATGATTTATCAAAGCTACATAAATTAATACGGAGTATTTAATAATATTAACATTTTGCTTAAAAAGAATCTAAATGAGAAGCTAAATTTGGGGTTAATTTGTGTAGGACATGTTTATGATTATTATCATTAAAATCAAGGTTAATAGTATGGACACGAATGCACTTTAAAATGGAAATTGGATACCTAAATATCAAGTGATAAAGATGGGAATTGAATGAATTCAACTATTTAATGTCCTTTCAAAATTGATGTACTGTAATTCCAAATATTTCGTTTCAAAATAAGCCTTATTTGTGACCGTCACAAGCTTGTAATTAGAGGTGTCTTCGGGCCGGGTTCGAGTCGGACCGGGTTGGCAAGGGGACAGGCCGGGCTGCTCTGGTCAGACCCTGAACTGGCCGAGGGGAGGGCGGGCTTGAACGGGCTGGAAGAATGTTTGACCCGGTTCAGGCCCGTGGGCGTGTTGAGGGCGGGCCAGGCTGGCGGGCTTGTGTAATTATTTTTACTAAATAGGTGGGTAAGGACGGGTCGGGCCTGGGATTCATGACCCGGGCCGGGCCAGGGAAGGGAGGCGGGCTGGGCGGGTCAGGCCAGGCCAGGTCGGGCTGTGTGCTGGATGCCCAAACAAGGCCGGTCGGGCCGAGTCAGCCCGTGCTGATGGTCATCTCTACTTATAACCACTCACATTTTCTTCCATTTACTTTTTTACTTCCTCAGCCACTTGCAGTTTCTGAGAGGTCGGTATCTGACCCGAGAAACTGTTGTATGCTTTACAGAAATTTTTGTTCCACGACCCTGAAATATCGAAAATCGTGTATTATACACTTAAATTTGAGTCGTTTAGGAGGTCGTACTGGGTCATGTTTCTTTTCATCCCTGTTTTTCGACCACGTGTGTGGGATCGCTTAATGAGTTAACTTATTCGATTCAACCCTAAATAATAAGTATTCATTTAATTTAAGGCATTAAATTTTTGTCTAAGACTCGTTTATCGTGTACCGGCACCCTCAAATGTCATTTCTTTCTTCTCAAAAATTTGTGTGGCTGCTTTATCTGACCCGAAGACCCGTCCGTATGATTTGCAACCATTATTTTCTGGGACCCTGATATCTCGAAAACCGTGTATTATACACTTAAATTTGAGCCGTTTGGGAGGTCATACCGGGTCATGTTACTTTTCCTCCCAGTTTTTCTATCACGTATCTAAGGGTCGCCTCATGAGTTCCCGTATTCGATTTTCAGGCCTAAATAAAAAATATAAAGTATTCATCTATTTTTAAGGAGTACCTGATTTTCGCCTGAAACTCGTTTATCGCGTGCTGGGTGTAATACTACGGTTTTCCTTGTCTTTGGGACTCGACCGAGTAGGACTTACTCTGTCGAGTAAGTCGATATCTTTTTC
>VHZZ01000037.1:196102-224737 GCA_009801015.1 Silene noctiflora | reverse complement strand
AAAAAAAATTACGCTAAAAATAAAAGTAAATAAATGAGCGGGACGGTGGAAGTAGGCTATTCGGCACTTTTTTTTTTGGATATTCTACATGGTACCCCTCAATTTTTCGACTTTTTATCGGGTACCCCTACGCTTTTTAAAACATACATGGTACCCCTAATTGTTGTCAGTATCACTAAATGTACCCCTAAACTTTATTTTCCATCAATTGAACTCAGTTTTAGGCGTTAAGTGATGATTTAGACGCGTAACCAAGCTTGTCATTTATTATCCCATGAAATAAGGACTCTATTAGGCTCAATATCCGTCTCTATCCTAATATTTATTGATATATATGGGCTAAATAGGCTAAAAAAAATTTGACAGAAAATTTATTGATCCCCTGCCAAATTATCACGTTCAAAGATGTATATTGAGCCTAATATAGTCCTTATGTCATGGGATGATAAATGACAAGTCTGATTACGCGTCCAAGTAATCACTTAACGCCTAAAACTGAGTTTAATTGACGGAAAATGAAGTTTAGGGGTACAATTAGTGATAATGACAACAATTAGGGGTACTATGTATGTTTTTAAAAGTGTAAGAGTACCATGTAGAAAGTCGAAAAATTGAGGAATACTATGTAGAATATCCTATTTTTTTCATAGTAAATTAGTAGTGCGTTATTTCTACTTTCTAGAAACATTTAGTCATTTATGCCATCATGCATTGCATTAAACCGTTGACTTTTACTGAGAATTAATATCTTTCGTCCTATTAAGGTTAATGTTCCTTTTTATTATAATATACTCTTCACATATTTGAGAAAGAGGAACGTTAGACTGAATAAGAGGGAGTAAAAAAAATATATACTATATAGAGTATATATATGAAACGTAAGTAATACTCTATGTTGTTTGGTAGATATAAGTATTGGAAATTCTCAAAATTTTCGATTTATATGAACCGAGTAATATTTACTTGTAATTGGGTCCTGTTCTTTGGGTTGGATGAAGTTGAGTTGAACTAAATTGAATTGAATTGAGCTAAAATGAACTGAATGAAGTTGAATTGAATCAAAACTTGCTGAGATAAATAACGTTAAAATAAGCTGAACTGAATTAACTTAACTGAACAGAAGTGGACTGAATGAGAGCTGAAATTAAGCCGAAAAGAACAAGGCACTAATCTTACGGAAAATTCACGTGGTACACCTGAATTGTGTCATTTTGCACGTGGTATCTAACTTTTTAAGTTTGTGCACAAAGTACTCTTGAGTTTTGATTTTCAAGCATGAAGTGTCTCTTTTATCGTTCTTACAATTTTCAATTGAGCATAAATTATAGACTAGAAATCGGATTTTGTTAATTTTTTTTTTCAAATTGATTACCTTTTCGAGATCTATAATTTGACAAAATGAAAATGGTTATTTGGAAATTTAAGATCGAATTTATGGTTTATTTGAGATTTTCGTTCAAAAACAAACCCGACAAAACGCCAGTCGACATTTTTTCCTTCAAATCATAAAGTATGGCGAGATAATCATTTTAGAACAAAAATTGACCGATTAAAAATTCCGGTCTAGGAGTTATGCTCAATTGAATTATCTTATAGAGACAAACAGGTTATGTTAT
Source organism: Silene noctiflora (assembly GCA_009801015.1). Taxonomy (NCBI): domain Eukaryota; kingdom Viridiplantae; phylum Streptophyta; class Magnoliopsida; order Caryophyllales; family Caryophyllaceae; genus Silene; species Silene noctiflora. Next base: position 223,121 of record VHZZ01000037.1, on the reverse strand, counting down.
GCATGAAAATCAAACGTAAAAGGCACTATGTACATAAACTTAAAATATTGGGTACAATGTGCAAAGTGGCAAAGTTCAGGGGTACCACGTGAATTATCTGTTAATCTTATTAATTGGACAAACTCGTTTTATTCACCAGAAAAAAATCATATGTTTAGCTTAATAATTTCCACATATTTTATGGAGCTTAGCTTAATAATTTCCACATATTTAAAAAATATGGTAAAAAAAGTCTCATATTCTTATCATTTTTTTGAATATTCTATTCGCAACAAATGATTATTTTTTACAAGTAATCACTACTTTTATTACAAGGAGATTTATTTTAAATTAATTGAGTTTCATTATATCCATTCAAATTTTTGTATCTCACTAAACAAATAACTATAAAAAATAGTTACTTGTACTTTCATATGAGTTTTGCCATATATACTCTATTTAATTCGAGAACTTGAATTTTTCAAAAAATACTTTTATTTATTTTTCGCCGGAATATGACCGCTAGAACTAGTAAAGCTCCCCTCGTAAATTTTAAAGTTGCTACATTTTCATGAGTTAAAGCTTAAGATTAGGGGCAGATTTAGGGGAGTTTCGAATGGACCCGTTTATAATGAGTAATAATTATGACAACTTGGCAATATCTTCATATCTTGTGGTTCGAATCGAACTCACAATCGTATGTATATCTAACTCTCTAAAATAGTAGGACAAATCTCTCAAAATTCTAACAAATTGCACGCTTAATTCCCAAATAAATTCATGTGATGACTCATAAATTATTAAATTGGGTTGAATGGTGGATGAATTAAATGATTATATAAAGTTAAACATTTGAAACACAGCTAGTTCTATAAATAAAATAAAGAAAGATAATTGCTTAATTAATTTATAAGAAGTTGAGAATTCTTACATGAATTACAATTCACTAATATCACAAAATGACGACTTTGTCCGATTTTCATGAATATAACTTCTATATTAGAGTTTATCACGGACATCTTAGTCCATTTTTGAACTCAACCTTGTTCGACCCGCAAATAAAAGGGCATGAACAATGTATTTTCAATTTCAAAGAGTTAGAAAGAGGCAACCTGCTAATCATTTCAAACTCGTTCACCCATATGCTAAAAAATCAATGCGAATTCACCTTTGTCCAACTCAAACCCGCATTTGATCGTATCTTTAATTTACCCATAGTTTAACGAAACAAAAATTTAAATCATCTAAATTTGTTTTATCACTTTCAAGAAAGTTTGTTCATGAAGAAATGATTTACATTTTGCACCTATACTAAATAAATATAGTTTGAGGACATGAAACTTGTGAGTTGCGGCTTAAACTGAATTAGTAATTAATTTTTATTACAAATATCATATCACATAAAGCCTTTCATACAAAATTATTATCCAAAAATTTAAGATAAACTAAAAATATACTCCTAGTATGTTAAAAAAATCGTTTTACATGAGTTTTTGTACAAATCGAATTTGTATAAATATAATTACCTCCAACATTTATTAAAAAAAATTCAATCATATGACTTATTCAAAATGGTTCTCTTATGTGACATTCAAGACACTTGTCCCATAAATAGTGGTACTCTAAAATTCTTCAAATATTTTAGGTTTAGAGGATATTCTTACACTCAACCTTGAATGATCCAATTATTATGGGGATCATATAAAAGAGTTTTCCAATTTTAATAATTTCATTGAATAATAATTTTTATATAAACTGTTTTACATAAGCATTAATGCATTATTATAAACTAAACGATTATTTACCTAAACCTCCTCATAACTAAAGTAACTTCCATCAATCAACATCTTACATAATAAGCGCATATTATATGATTTTAAATGTGACATTGTAAAACCGTTTTATAGAGAACTTACTTCTAAGTGGTTTAAAACTTTTTTTTTTAATAGATTCTAAACCTTGAAATTTATTCAAAATGGCAAAAAGGCACTCAACCTTGAATGATCCAATTATTATGGGGGGATCCTATAAAAGAGTGTTCCAATTTTTATAATTTTATTGAATAATAATTTTTATATAAACCATTTTACATAAGCATTAATTCATTATTATAAACTAGGCGATTATTTACCTAAACCACCCCACAACTGAAGTAACTTCCATCAATAACCATCTTACATAATAAGGGCATATTATATAATTTTAAAATACGGTATTGTAAAATCGTTTTACAGAAAAGTTACTTTTCAAACAGGTTAAAACATGTTTTCTAAAAGATTCTAAACTAAGAATTTATTCAAAATGGATCTCTTATGCAACATTAAAGACACTTGTCTCATAGATAGTGATACTTGAAAATTCTTCAAATGTTTTAGGTTTGGAGGATATTCTTGCACTCAACGTTGATTGATCCCAATTATAGGGATCATTTGATCGTGGCATCTTCATATTATCACACGAAACAATGCCCATGTCACGGTTCGCTTACAAACCACAAATTCTCGTTCCGTCTTAAATAATAAAACAGGTTAAATAAATAGATGAAAAAAAAAAAAAAACAGAATGTTTAAGGAATAATAAACTCGTATTTCATCTGTTTATACATGAAACTCCGTTATATTTAATCTGTTTACACTTAAAATAGGAAAGTTTGTCTTGAAAAAACTGGTTCAGTGGTGGAGCTAGAGGGGCTAGTGGGGACCTCGTCACCCTATGTAAATCGAATACGTTATTCGGGTGGGGTTCTCCCTTGAAGAAGACCATTCATAGACTTAAAATTTGTCTAGTGCTTAAAAGGATCGGAAGTAGTACGCATATCAACAAAGTGCACTTTCTTTTCTGGTTATCCATGCAAAAGAACTCCATGGTGTGCTTGACTGAGAGTAGTCTTAGGATGGGTGATCCTTCTGGGAAGGTTCCGGGATGTGCATGAGTGATGACAAAATGCGTTGGAAAGGACCCGTGTTGATCTGTGGGCCATGTACACAGCCTGACGAGCTACCGTGAGTGACCGCTCCCGACCCATAATTTGGGCCGGGGTGTTACACCCTAGACGGACAATTTTTTTGTAATTTTTAGTTAAATTTTTGTCCTTTACGAAGTATATAATTACTCATTCGACACTCTTAAAAATTTTCGCCTTTCCAAATTTAAATCTTTGCTCCGTCACTAAACCGGTTTATGATGGACACCTTTAGGTCTTGAACAAATGATTGAAGGACTAAAAGGTCTAAAACGTAGTATTGGATGAGTACTATGATCGTGATCCTCCACTTATGTTATGACACGTGGATTTCATTATGGATAAATAAACTTGATTAGTCTAATTTGAGGATCAATGATGATATGAGATTTTAAAAATGGATAGACAGCTGGGTGCTGTAAATTTGTTTGTGCCCTAATCATTGGGTTTTGTCGATAATAATATTTGAAGTTGAAATACCCGTCAAATCGGATCTACATGTGAATTTTAGTCTCGCAAATTCTCATTTGTAACGAGTATACTTGTTAAAAGAAATGACAATGACCAATAATTTAGCACCAGCTAAAATTTTTAACGAGTATGGAAATAGTGATGTGTCGGATACATCAGATATGTACTTAACATTATCGTATATCTTAATTAACGAGAGTTTTTAGTCATTTGCATAAGATGCTTCCAAATACGAGACTTTTTTAAGCTTAGTGTATGCTAACGTGGTGCATTCGGTGTGTTAAGTAATTCTTTTAGATTGATAACTGCTACTAAAACCAACCCGACGACTTACCGACCCTATAATTACTCGAATAAAAAAACTCGTAACAAAGACTATAAAAATAAAACAAATGAGTAGCACAAAAGGAGTACCTGTTAATGACTCAACCTAACATATTATTTGACTCAGCAACGCAATGGTTGAACATAACCTGACACTACCGATATCCGATCTAATTCAACCCGTTTAAATCCGCTTCAAAGACGACCATATTATTCCGGTCACCACCTCTAATATTATTAATTATGAAATACAGGATTACGGGGTGCTTATCGCCGTCGAACTCTAACAACATGCGTGGAAGATGAAATAATGACATCCCGCTTAAAATAAACGCAAATTCTTGTTTAAGACGGTTACTTTTCGTCTGAAGTTTCAGACGGACATATTTGACCATTTTATGATTAAATATAACCATAATAATACAGCTACTGTTATAGTTTATAATAATTTGTTTTTCAATAGTGGTCACATCTAATCGTAAAATGACTACAAAATTCCGTCTTAATCCAACCGTAAAGTAAATACTCTAATCCTCATTACGACTTACGAGTACTTCCCACTATGAAAGTGAAGTAAAATAAAATTCCACATTTAATTTTGACAAATTACTCCTACTTTGTATTATTTTGACTAAATAATTGTATACCAACAACAAATAAATAAATAAATAAATAAATAAATAAATAAATGTACGACATTAGCACACGACTACATGAATCTTTCTCAAATAACCGATTTTAGACCAATATTTGTTGTATAAAAATTAAAGTATAAAACGGATATTTAGACAAATACACAAGTCTATCTTATACTAAAAGAATAATACTTCTCTAAATATTTTCGCTCACTTTTCCCGCCCAAGTATTCCATGTACTAAAATAAAGCCACTTGCTATAGATATGAATGCCCAGTATGTAAGCTATTTTATTTCACAATATTTACATCCTAATTATTCTATACCATAAATAACTATTTTTTTTAACACAAATGTGATCTCCAATCTACTAGGAAAATAAAGATCCTCAAAAATTAATCCCTCCAAAATGGCCCAATTTAAATATGGAAATAAAATAAATTTTCTTTAATTAATAAACTAACTAATATTTCATTTAAAAAATAACAATTTTTTCATCAACCTATAATATTTTCACCATTAAACTTTAAAAGTTAACCTTTTAACTAAAATGAAATAAAATTGGTATAAATAAAACTATAAGTCTATAACTATACATAACCATAAACTGTTACTTATTTTCGTTACGAAAAAAGAATTAATGAAAAGAATTTAAGAAAATTTATAAAACTAAAATCACTAGATTTGAGATAATTAAAATATTTTCATAAAAATAAATATTTCATGAAATTATTTAATTATCTTGATTAATTTTTAAATTAACTTTTTTTTTTCCAAATCAAAATATAATTCAATGAGAAGAAATATGAAAATAAATGAGATATTAATCTAAAATGTATAAGTAATACTTTAAAAAAGTAATGTCCATGTATACCGCGAATACGCGGAATCTATACTAGTTAACTTATTATAAGACAATTTCGATGTATTTTATCATGTTTTTTTGGTACCCCGTTCGGCCGTTCTAATATTAATATCCATTTAATCATATCTCACCATGTATCGACAATCTTTTGCTAAACAGTCTAACAATATTTTAACATAAAATAACAAGAAAATACTAAATACATTTTTTTTATAAAATTGTTGTATAAACTTTCTCCCTTGATAATTTGTATAAGAGTGGGTGTAAAATCATTTCACTCGATAATCTGTATTGAGGTGCCAAATGGGTTAATCGAGTTAGGAACGAGTCAAATCTATCATACATTCCGGATCGGGTTGGGTCGGGTCGAGTCATTTCGAGTTTCGGGTTAATTTTGACCTGTTGTCAGGTCAATTTTGGGTATGTGCCATTTCGGGTCGAGTCACTTTCAATTAATGGCTAAACACTTTTAGTTAGTACTATTTTGATTAAAAAATATTATTTTACAAATTTAACTATTTATTAAGGACGGTTGTAACCAATAAAACTCTATTTTGATATATATAATAATATTAATATAACTTAGTACTTGTCGTTTCATGTCATTTTGGCTCTCTTCAGTCTTCAAGACATTTTGGATCGAGTCAATTATGAGTCGGATCTTTTCGGGACGGGTCGGGTCGGGGTCGGCCAGGTCAATTCAAGTTTCGGGTCATATTTGGGTCAAACAAGTTTGGCACTTTCGGGTCTCAGGTCAACCTTATTGGGTCAGGTCATGCAAGTTTGACCCATTTTTCCAGGTCTATGTAAATAGTAGGTCTTAGCTTGCTAAAAACCGTCACACTCGATAATTTATACTCCAACACCATATCATTTCACTCGATTATCTGTATTGAGTTGGCAAATGGGTTAATCGAGTTGAAAATGGGTCGGGTTAATTCGGGTCTATCACAAATTTCAAATCGGGTTGGATTGAGTTATTTCGGGTTTCGACAATTTTTGACGACCTGTTATCGGGGCACTTTTGGGTATGGGTCATTTCGGGTCAGACCACTTTTAAGTTAATGACTAAACGCTTTAGTTAGCACTTTTGGGTATGGGTCGGTTCGGTTCATTTTGGCTCTCTTCCAATCATTTTGGATCGAGTCAATTACGAGTCGGTTCTGGTCAATTCAGGTTTCGGGTCATATTCGAGGCAAACAAGTTTGGCATTTTCATATATATAATAATATTAATATGACTTAATACTTGTCATTTTCATATATATAATAATATCGGATGTATAATCCACTTACTCAATAATTTATACTCCAACATCAAATCTTACCTAAAATCAGCTTAACTTAATACGGTCTTAAATTAAGACGGGTTTAAACAAATGAAATGTTGGCGTGCAGTTAATAAGAGTATTTGGACCCACACATCAAAAACACATTGACGCTTTCTTCCGCTTTCTTCCATTCCATTCTCCTTCATTCCTCTCTCTTTCAACTCTCTCTTTTACTAATCTACTATATTAATCTCTTACATTTTCACGGATTTCTTTGATTTTCTTGCATTTCATCATACCCTTTTTTCTGGGGAATTTCACTGTACAAACAGAATTTCTTCTGTTGACTGATCAAAGACTTGAATCAAACAACAAAACTTTGGCTTTTTAAACTGCAAAAATCTTTGTTTGTTGCTTCAAAGGTAAGTTCTTTGATCATTTACTTACAATTTACTTTATTTAATTAATTAATTATATTTGTTTTTAATGTAGTAGTTATGCTTCATTAATTTCAGGATGTTTGTCTTGTGATTATTTAGTATTTACTTGTTTTAATGGTTTTAATGTTGATGTTGATCAATTTTGTGCACTACCCAGATGTAATGCATTCTGTTTTTTTGAAATTTTCGAGTTTAAATTTGTGGGTTTTGTGTTGATTGTAGAGATCTTAAGTAAATTTGGTGAAAATTTAGAATTTTAGACGATTCTTGATCTTGGTTTTGTGATTCTTGATCTAATTTGGAGTATTTTATTTGATATGATTATGATTATGATTGTTGACCTTGATTTGTTCTTGATTTTGTGTATTTTGTTGACAATTTTTTTGATGATTATTTGAGGAAATTATACATGGAGGAATAATAAATTGCTAATGTCTGATGTTGGTTTACTATTAGAATTTTTCGGAATCGAAAATTAGTTGTTTTGATATAGTCAACTGAATACTGATGAGTCTTGTTCATGTAGTTATTGAAGATTGTGAGGAACTGATGCTGTAGATGTGTCAATCTTATTTGGAGTCAAATGAACGAATGGAACCGACAGAAAATGAGCGTTTGGCGCAGAGTAATGACAGTCATGTTGGTTCATCTACATTGGATCACATGAATTCTGATCAAGGAAGAAGTGCACCACAGGATGTTTCGAGTTCTCAGGATGCGCCCTCTACGAATCCAACCATACATTTGACTAGTAGTGATAGCTGCGTTTCAAATTACAGTAAGCACAAATTCTCGTATGAGACTATCTCGTGATGAAGTTATCATGAGAGTTGAGACTGAGTGACTGACCTATTTCTTGGGGTAGCCAGTTCTTGATTTTAGTTTTATTGGGTGATGGGATATATCGATTGTGATTTTAGTTAAACGGGTTGGTTTACATTATACTCGTATTTTGATGTATGTTATACTCTGTATTTATTATTAAGAATATTTCTCTATTTTCTGTTTACAGGTGACTATTCCGTGGAGTTCAGCCTTCAGGAAGGGTATGCCCTTTTTTCCCATATACATGCTCTAGTGCTGTTATTATTTTCAGAGTACTAGATTTACCGGATGAAATAGTCAAGTTTTATGACTGAATTATACTGTTATTGATTGACAGGCTTCTGGAAAAGGGTGAGATTCAAAGTGGTCAATATGATCCTAATTACAAGCCAACGAATGAAAATGTCAATAACTCAGGTTTGTCGACTTCAGAGAATGATTTAAAGGATAATCAGCACAAAGGCAATAACGGATTTGTGCATGAAAACTTGGACAATGATGATATAAACAACGATGGAAGTGAAGGTGCGATTCTTGATGAAGTAGAAGAAAATCCTATAACTTACGATGATCAACATGATATATGGTTGCCACCGGAAGCTGAAAATGAACATGATAATATGGAGAATAGCATGGCTGCTTTAGATGAAGAAGATGATGAGTGTGCTATTGGTGATGCTTCAGAGTGGGCCATGCCCAGTTCATTGAATAGCTCCGAGGAGGCACTTACTGGTTACCGTTTTAATGAGGATAGACAAAGGGCCATAGAAGATGTGATGAATGGTAAGTTTAAAAACTTGGTGTCCCAACTGCTCAAAAAAGTGGGAGTGGAAGACACTGACAAGGAAGAAAGTTGGGTGAATACCGTTACACTACTTGCCTGGCAAGCGGCTTCATTTGTGAAGCCTGAGGCTGCTGAAGGAAAAGCTATGGACCCGGCTGGTTATGTGAAGATAAAATGCATTGCAACTGGATCTCTTGGTGACAGGTGTTTTTTAATCCATTAGCTTGGCATGTCACTTTTTCTTTGTATCTATCAATTTGCCTGTTGACTTCCTTACTTTTCAGATTCACCCAACCCCCAAGATATTGTGGAACATTTGTAGCTTACTATATTCTATTATGTCGCTTGCTTAAAAAATACCTTGTATATATTACATCTAGATTTTGAATTTATTGCGAATAGGTGTTGTGTTGAGGCTTTAGTTCTGTTTGTATGACTTGCACACAAATCAAGTGGTATAATTGACCGAAGATTTATTCCTTAAAATATTATTTATCCATATTGCAATAATATTATCTAATGCTCCTCTCCTATGCGAACTATGTCCAAGATGGTACTCAAACTTGGGTACAGATGTTGGACCCGGGTACATACCCAAGTCTCTCTATGACTCAATTTTTAGACACATACATTGTCAAAAAAAAAAAAAAGGGAAGAGGATATGGGTACGGGGAAATGTCTCAAAACAAAAAATTAAATATATGCCTTGTACGCCTGTTCCCTCATCTAGTTTTGCGTGCAAGATTATTTTCTGTCTCTGGTAGAAGAAGTGTCGTGTTGTTAAGTGTCAGGTGTAAATTTCATACCCAATCTTGTTGAACCGATAACCATCTTTCGGCTAACCAAGCCTCCTCCGTCCCTCGAGACATGTATGACCATGAAACTGAAGAGCTCCAGCACAATAATGGTTTGATTACCTTTTAAAATGATTACTGTTGTCCTACTAACTCTATGTATTTGGCTTGCAGTCAAGTTATAAAAGGCTTGGTCTTCAAGAAGCATGCTGCGCACAAGCATATGTCTACCAAGTATAAGAATCCTAGATTATTACTTGTCCAGGGGGCTCTGGAACCATCTAATTCATCAGGGTTGTCATCATTTAGTTCTTTGATGGTCGAGGTAAAAACTATAAGACATTCCAATCTCCAAATTTCAATCTTTTAATTTTGTAGGGCATATTCTGGACGGGACTTATTCGTTCTAACACATTTTTGTTAGGATAAGGACAACTTGGTTGATCTTGTGGAGAATTTGCAAGCATGTCACCCAAATGTTATTTTGGTGGAGAAATCTGCTTCACGTGATGTGTTGCAAAAGGTACTTGACTTGGAAGTCACCCTCGTTCTTGATATGAAGCTTCATAGATTGGAAAGAGTCGCTCGTTGCACTGGTTCACCTATATTATCCTCAGACAAGCCATTTAGTACTAAATTGAAACAGTGTGAGTCACTATATTTTGAAAAATTTGTGGAGGAGCATGCTATTGTTGCTGAAGGTGGAAAGAAGCCTTGTAAAACACTGATGTTTCTGGAGGGATGTCCTACACGCCTTGGTTGCACTGTAAGTTATCGTTACATTGTTACCTTTTGTAAACCTAGGGTCTGTCAAGTTAGTCCGGTTCAAGTTAAAAGTCTTTTTTTGCAAGGCTAGCGTCTTTCAAAGTCTACTTTATATTTTTGAGTTTAGTCTTGCACTAGTCTTACTGAGTTCTGGATGTCCGGTGTGCCTGTTTGTGTGTTAGACTCTTAGTATCCATTTAATATGGATGGATTTGTATTATGCCAACACGACGATTAAAAGACTTTTGACTTTTCATAATTGTTGGAATAGGGTAGATGTGTGTTTTTTTACTGAAAATTTCAATGTTAATTTTTTTTAGCTATTTCAAGTTTCAACTAGTTGACTTTAGGTGCGTGCTACTTGTGTGCGTGAAAGCTGCTCATTCTTGTGTGCGATATAGTTGGTCATTCACCACTCTCTTTTTTATACTTCAAATTGTCTCCAAACGCTAACATAACTCCTATACATCTATGTAGTGCAAAAGTTACCACAAATTATATGGTAAAGATGCAATGATCTATACGTTTTCGCATTGGTGTACTAAGAAAAGAATATCACTTTGAAGAAGTTGCTCAACTGATATCTTATACCAAGCTGTTGGCATAGTAAGAAAGGTTTATCTAGCTGAACTCTTAATATATTTACTCTTGATGCAACAGATTTTGCTGAAGGGGTCGCACAATGAAGAATTGAAGAAGATCAAATGCGTCGTGCAGTGTGCTGTTGTGATGGCTTATCATTTTCTGTTGGAAACTTCCTTTCTTGCAGATCAAGAAGCTATGTTCTCTACTATTGCCTGTCATAGTGTAGCTGACAACTTTCCAGCAGGAGAGAACATTTCTATTTCGTCCGAAATGTCTACTATTCCTCATTCTGTTGAGCTCAATGAAGAAGTAGAGGTTCCTATCTCCAACAGCAGCGATGTGAGGCCGTCTCCTGCGGCAGAATCTACTGTTAAGATCCCAAATGGTGAGAATCTTGGTGAGTTAAGTCGTGTCAAGCAGAATTCTACTGAGGTTGTGACATCCAATGGTGGACATGATAAAGACTGCAATAATACGCAACATATGACAGCTCTTTCCAGGACGTCATCATCAATCAACTTCATGCTTGAAAAAGTTTCTGTTGTATCCCCAGCTACTTTTGAGGACATGTCCACCTACATTGACATGAATAAGACCAGTTCTCGGTTTCAGAGAGCAGTTTCGATTCCCATCTCACCTTCTGATGAGGCACCTGAGGAACATGTCATAGAGGTTAAGAATGTTGACAAGGATGAAGTTAATTATGGCGGGCCCCAGTTAATGTCCAGTCTGTCTGTTAGTGTTGGGGAAACGAAAGACGCTGTTGATGATAGTGAAGATTCCATCCGGCCGAAGGAGGATATTAGCAATCTATTGGATTCTGAGAGTATCTTGGTGCTGATGTCTAGTCGTAATGCTGCAAAAGGGACTATTTGTGGACAAAGCCATTTTTCTCACATCAAGTTCTACAGACACTTCGATGTTCCTCTTGGGAAGTTTTTGAGAGATGATCTTTTTAATCAGGTACGCATTGTGCATTCCTTTATATGAACTGTATCATACACTAATATTACTGAATACGTTATTTTGTAATTCTTTGAGTAGATTATGAGTAGTTGTGAGGTTCACAGTACTATTGAACGCATCTTTTAGTTCCTTTGGAATAGATTCCAAAAGTATCACTCTTTTTTGGTGTATTGCGAGCCATACGGGTCATTTTTGATGCTGACGAGAGTTGACCCCAGATTATGAATATTAAATACCACATGTCATTGACTTTATCAACTAATGTAGTTTGACATCTGCTAAAACTATTATTGACAAGTATCTGAAGTTGTAGCCCTTTAGATGCATGATTAAAGTGATATTTATATCTTTACTGCATTTCTGCAAAACTTACATATTTTCTTCGTCTTTTGCATGTTTAGACTGTTTGCAAGACTTGCAATGAACTACCTGAAGCCCATTTTTACTATTATGCACATCATAGCAAGCAGCTGAGTATAAAAGTGAAAAGACTTGGAGACAAAATGTGTTTGCCTGGGGGATCTGAAGGGAAACTTTGGATGTGGAGTCGATGTGGTAAGTGTGCTCCTAGTAAGGAAAAGGCGACCAAAAGAGTATTAATATCCAAAGCTGCTCGTGGTTTGTCATTTGGCAAATTTTTGGAGCTTAGCTTCTCTAGCCATTCTTCATTTAATCGGCTGTCTAGCTGTGGACATTCTTTTCAGAAGGATTTCCTGTACTTCTTTGGGTATGAATATCTTTTTAACTTTTTTTTTTTTAACATGTTTTGGCATCAGATATCAGACAACACTCTTCCTTAGTTGCTTATTTCCCATTCTTACGAAGTCTTGTATAGTGACATTATCCAATCTTGAAGTTGGGTTTGAGCAATAGACTCGCAAGGGACTGAGCATCAGATAGTTTTTTTTAGAGAGTTTTGGTGAGTGTAAGGGCTAAATTGAGTGGAGTCCTAAAATAGAATAACATAATCTTGCCAATGTTAAAGACTCATGGTGAGTCTCGGGATAAAGATAGAGAAAGTTGCAACTCATATAATGTTGGAAAAGCTTGAATATAGTGTCACAACTTTTGATGAAGTTGTACATTTATTTGCAGTAACTTCAAACATGTCATTATGCCTTGCAGATTAGGCTCCATGGTTGCCATGTTCCGGTACTCGCGTGTTGTGACATATAATGTTTCCGTGCCATCCCAAAAGTTAGATTTTAATTGTTCAATCAACGGAGCTTGGATTCAGAAAGAAATCAACATTGTATGTTTTTTTTAGAGCTTCTAGTCATTTATGATGCTAGCTTTGTTCTGCTGATTTACTCAGTACATAAGGAATATGCGAAGTGCATGCATCTGTCCTAAATAAGTTTTTATTCAACTTAAACCTTGTAGGTCTCCACAAAAGGGCAATTGCTTTTCACTGAAGTTGCCAATTATTTGAAGAAACTAGATTCTCGGTTTTCTGGACAACATATTGCTGTTAATGGCTCATCTAATGGATTTCCGGACATTGTGGACATGCTGAGACTCGAAAGATCGGAATTCGAGGTGAGATTTTGTTTTCCACATCATGTGGCTTTGTCTTCTTTATTGCAAATTCTCTTACGGCCGCTTGGGTGATTGCTTCTAGTAATCTAGTTGACTTAGACATAATCCTATGTTAGGAAATGTATCATTTCTGCAGATGGCAAAATTCCTTTCTCGCATTACTGTATACTACTATAGTACTATCTTCATCCCAATTTCATTGGCCTCATTTGACTTTAGTGGCCAACTAGTTTTAAACTCGTGCAAAAATGCACGGGTTGCTTTAAAAGTTTTATTGGAAGTATATTAATATTAGACGTAAGAATAAGGTTAACCTGAACAGTGACCACACTCGTCTTAATTATAAAGAACATTTTAACAAGTTTTAGAGAAATGAAATGTTGTGATAAATAGTGGATTAGTGGGGTGAGGAATTTGGGGAAAAAAAGAATATTGTGGACCCCAACTAAAAAACTTGAGAACCAATGAAAATCCTCTAAACGACTTAGCTTTTATGCTATGTTGATGTCTAATGAAGACAATATAAGTGTATCAGTGTACCTTTGTTGAAAGTTTACGAGCATTTTGTTTATAATAGAGTTTAGAACTCAAGAAATGACTCATTGGAACATTAGCTTGTATAGGTGGACAATTTTCTGTGGGTTTGATCGAGTATGGTGCTTTACTATGTCCAAAATCGATCTCTAAAATTGTTTCCTTTTACTGTTTTAGGAGAACATCAAGAATACAGGTATCAATAGTGAGACTTCACACAACACTGTTCATAAGCTTCTGAGCTTGAATAGATTACGCTGGGAAATCCTGCTTGAAGCATGTGTGTGGGAGCGACGCTTGCAGCTACTCGTTTCTTCTCTGTCCACCATGCCCCAATCTACTTCCACTAATGATGTGGCACAGCCACAAATCGACATTTTAGATAGTGGTACTGCTGGAGAAGAAGCTGGCGTAACACAGACAGCTGTCTTAGAAGCGGTACAAGGGCAACCATTGTCGAAGGAACACCTGCCTGGTGCAGATGTTGAAGGGACCCACAAGCTTGCCGATGGAGCAGTTCAAGAAAAAATGGATAAGCCAAAAATTCTTATTGAAGTACAAACGATGTTGAAAGAGGACGTTTCACATAGTGACCACAAATCTACAGACTGTACTAATGGAGAGATTCATATTGAAGAAGTGGAAGAATTGGAAGCTTCTATCGAGAAGTGCCCAAATGAAGGCTTCAGTTGCGAAAATGAGGGCTTTATCGAGAAAAATCCTGAAAGCCAATCGTCTCGGGATATAGTCACTAGTGATATCAATCCTAATGACGGGAGAACTCAAAATACTGATATTTTGCTATCTGATAATTTACATGAAGATAGAATCATACCAATTGAAGGAGATCAGGAAGATGCTGCCAAAGAAGGGCTTACTAGAGTCATTTCTCCACCTTTACCAAAACCTGATTCCAGAGTCTGGGTATGGAATCCATTTTCGGAAATCCGAGAGGAGTGCATGACGGATCTTCATAGGGGTCATATGCCTAAGTTTGGTCATCTGCCCAAATTTGTACTTTTACGTTCTTCGGACTTCTTACCTATGGTGTCTGAAGTGACGCTTGAAGAGGGTTCAAGGCTGCACATTCCACTAAGAGATAACGACTACATTGTTTCGGATTTTGAGGGAGAAATCTCGAGCTTAGTGGCTTGTGCTTTAGCTGCAATGAAAGATATTACTCCTCAGGCATTAGAGAATGAAGAGAATGCTACCCTGAAACGTGCTTTTTCCGAGCCTTCACCAAGTTGGACAACAGGCGTGTTTCTTGATCCTGATCTAATTCATTCAGCAACAAGCATGTCTCTTGCCGATCATATCCCCAACTTCGATGGCCTGAATTTGGACTCTTCGGTTTCTTATGGACAAATGCACCCCGAAGTTACTTTAGGTGTTGAGAAATATCCGACCAAGGGAAAGTGTTCAGTAGTGATCATATACGCCAAAGAGTTTCGTGCTTTCCGGGAACAATGCTGCCCTTCGGAACTTGATTATATTGCATCCCTTAGTCGCTGCAAATTTTGGGATGCCAAAGGTGGAAAGAGCAAGTCTTTGTTTTTGAAGACACTGGATGATAGACTAATCATCAAGGAAATTAAGAAGACGGAATTTGAATCGTTTATGAAGTTTGCACCTGGATACTTTCGCCACATGAAGGATTCTGTACAATCTGGCAATCAGACTTGTCTCGCAAAAATTCTTGGAATTTATCAGGTAATATGGGCGACTCTTGATCTCATTTGACCTATTCATATTTCTTCCACGAAGAGACATATTTGTCTGGTACCAATAAATTATGGATCATAATATATTGAAATGTCGGTTTCCTGGCTTACATGGTCTTCTAATAGCTTATGCACTTCATTAATTAATAATAAATGAGGTGCATAAGCACTATAAGACCGTCGTTTGCCGTACGATAGTCTTATTTTAGAATTTGTGTAAAATGATGAAAATTGAAAATGCAAGTTGATCAAGGTATATGGGCTATGAATAACGAAGAAAAAAATACTGATTTCAAGTGAAAAGTTTAGTCACGAACGCCCAAAAATAGAAATTTGGATGTTTTTTCATGGACAGATTATTTTCTTATTTGTCGTTTGTGTATTGGCGTGATTACAATTCTGTCTCCTTGATAATGATTAAAAATATTTGCAGGTGAGTATCAGAAACCCAAAGAGCGGCAGAGAAACAAAACACGATCTCATGGTCATGGAGAATCTCTCTTTCGGCAGAAATATTACACGACAATATGATCTTAAAGGCGCATTGCATGCGCGATTCACTGCTGATGATGGTACTGGTGATGTTCTACTGGATCAGAACTTTGTTAATGATATGAATGCATCCCCATTGTATGTCGGGCAGAGAGCTAAAAGGCTGCTACAACGAGCTGTCTGGAATGACACAACTTTCCTACATGTAAGTTATTGCCCATGGCTAATCTTCTCGACTTATTTGTGTTCAGTACCCTGAGGAAGACTAAACTTGCTGTCGATAGGGATACTCCTAATCAATACCAAAACAAAAACAAAAAAAATCTTTGTGATTGTTATATAACCCTGTCCTTTGCAAAACCTTGTTAGAAAACAAAAATACTTGCTGTTCTTTTGGACAAGTGTTTTATTTGAACTCCAAAACTAACCCTAATAATTCAACAGCCAAAACTCTGGTGAAGTCTGGACTTTGGACTTGTTATTGTTTGAGGCCATGTGGCTTATATAAAAATTTTGAGATCGTGTTAAAATGTAGGCCCTTAAAGTGTGGGGGGTGGGAAGACGTTCCCAGTACCAGTTGGACCTGTTAACTTCTGTATTATAAATCCTGCATGATACTACGAATGTGATATGAACGGTTGCAGCCACCCCCAGTGTATATGCTAATGTGAAATGAACATGTTTCTGATGGGTTTAATGTTGGTTTAAAATGCAGAATATAAATGTGATGGACTATTCGTTATTGGTGGGGGTAGATAGGAAGCAACGAGAGCTACTTTGTGGGATCATAGATTACTTGAGGCAATACACATGGGACAAACAACTAGAGACATGGGTCAAGTCATCGCTCGTCATGCCCAAGAATGTCGCCCCAACCATCGTTTCACCTGAGACCTACAAGAAGCGGTTCAGAAAGTTCATGGATACTCACTTTCTCACTGTCCCTGATCACTGGTGTTCTCATAGATCTTCCAACCCATGTAAGCTTTGTGGTGTCCAAAGAGCCGATTCTTTACCAAAGATGGAGAAACGGGAGGAGCTAAATGGGTTTCATGCCCACGATTAAACTGTCTCTTATCTCTTATCTTTTATCTTTTCTTCCCCTCCTAGGATCTGATTTACACACTGTACATATATTGCCATATTGGTGCCACTTGAACCCCTGTTATATTGCGATTATTTAGCGATAACTGGGAAGCTAGGTTGAGCCATACTACATACTAAAATGTACGTAATTCTTTTGTAAAGACTTTTCAGTATATGATGCAATATTATTGTTGATTTGTTGACAAGAACTAATGGTTTTTGCCCTGAATTAATACAGATTTTGGTGATTTTGGTTATGATGAAACATACAGAATAACTGCTGTTTATCTGTGTGACTTGTTCAGATGCCCATTTCTCGTTTATTATTTCTCATACAGGCAAACGGATTGGTCTCATGGTAAGACCGTCTTATACAATAATGTGTGATTCATTATCTAGAGATAATCTCATAGATGGGGAAACAAAGTTTGAATCTTTTGATAGAAGTCAGTCAAGATACCAACAGTTACGACAAAATGAATGAAATTTAAACACTAAAAATAAAAATGTCAAAAACTATAGCCTCACATAAACATCAAGTACACTGGCAACGAGCTGGGATCGATACACCAGGAGGTTTCCTTCTATCTCTAATTACAGCTTCCTTAATTGCGGGCAACTTTTGGTAAACCTTTTTCCAAATATGATTCACCGCCCCATCAGGGGGAGCGGGGCCAATACCACCCGGAAACCCGTTATCATATACAAACATGGGCTGTACCCGGGCCATGTTTCTTCGAAACTCCTCTTTCTGTTCCTTGGAGATAGATTGAAGATGACTTACAAGCCAACTTGGTTGAAGGGCATCGTTGACTGACACAAATACAGAGAAATCTGAATAATCAATGATTCCTTCAAATGGCAACTCAATGCGGTCACTGACTACGACAGGTATACATAGGCTTTGAATTGCGTCAAACAGACGACATGATGTGGGAGTATCACCAGCAGGATGCAAGCAGAACTCTGAGGTTCGCATCCCGATAATGGATTGTTCTCTACCAGTTGCATTAGGAAAGCCTTCTTCCATTATCACCCTTGGTTCATTCACCAGCAAGTCCCATAGCTTCTCTCTGATAACACCTCCCTGCAGAAAGTTTTCTCGAGTTCAGTGAGCATTTCTATGGATATGACCTTCTCAAGGCAGACCAACTGATTATATTGAAACAACCTAATATGGAGATGCGCGATTCAAAACAAAACAGCGGATAGTTTTTGAGAGAATATACTGACCCTTTGCCTGTGTTTAGCGCCCTTGAAGTAAAGAAGGTTATGCCGAGGCTGGTCTTTTGATAAGTGCAATGCAGGTAGTAGATGGGTGTAGGGAACAATCACATCCTTTAGCAACGAAACCTGAGTATGTTCAATTCTCTCGGATGAGTTGCCGTTAGAGGGTCTCGTGTCAAGTCTATGCCATCCACCAAAATCGACGACAAGAAGTATGGCTGGGGATATCTCACGTTTGACATGCCACATTGCCATAGGGTCTGCCAAATAATTCCCCAAGGTTTAAATCAACCTGAGAATCCAGACACTAAATCATAAGCAGCTAAAGCATTCAATATCTTAATTTCCTGGTTACTAATTTGTCATGCGAAAGCAAGTAGTTAGATCTAACTAAAATAAGTGTCCATGCTGCAAACACTAAACAATTTCATATACGGAGTATAACCAACGGATTTATTAGACCAACCATCAGAGAAACGCCAAAAAAAATTCCACAATCTTTCTAACTTGTGTTCTTCAATTTGTATTTACTCTCAATGCTCCATTCTTAAGACTGAATGTAAACTCACTATATTTCGCAGTTCATGTTCGGACTGAACAAAGTTACTTAAATTACATATGGGATCCATATTGGTTGTGTTTCATTCACAGTATTCCAAAGTCGCAAAGTAAACACCTGACATTAGTCCCCATTTTATCCGGACTTTGGCCAGACTTCGCAAACCTTTGACGCTCAAACTCATTCGTCAGACTCACAATAAAGTCAGTCTTACAATCTACGACAAGTCTTGACGGGACCTTAAAGGCGCATGTTGTACACACGTTAGTGAGCCACTCGCCTCTGCTTCTCGTGTGTGTCCAACACTAAGATTTTGTTTGGATGGAGGGAAAAGGATGAAGAGGGAGGAGAGGGCATACACATTTCCTAGTTTGGTTAGCAAACAGGATACGAGGGAAAGAATCCATCTTCCCTCCTCTAAGTCTAATGAAAATCCCTCCAACAGTAAAACTTTTTTGGAGAGAAAACTCTTTTACTCCACTCCCTTTCGCTACCCCTTTAGAGAGACGGTCTCTCAATACCGTTATTGAGAGACCTCTCACATAATGGGGGAGGGAGTTATTTAAAATCCATTTTCCATGTTATGTCCCACTAAATTAGTGGGAGACGGTCTCTCCGGAGACCTACTGCTCTTCCATAGTTCCACGCCCCTTCCCTCCTCAAAAACTATCCAAGCACTCTCTAAAGTCTTATACTCCCATTTTCAAGTTTTTGCAAAAACTACCCAAGTTATGCATCCTATAAACGACACACAGCATAGATATGAAACAAAGAGAATCAGCCACAGCTTATGATTTACGACCTCATCAAACGAACCAACAAATCCTGTATGAGATGATCTCACAAGTGAATCAACCCAAATTGTTATACATTCCTCATTTCATTAGAGAGTTAAAGGTTTAATCTCACATGATCGACCATCTCATTTAAAGTTTCTGTTTAAACCGAAAACTTCCCAAATTAAACATACATTTCCAAATCCGAAAATTTCCAAGCTTATGTCACATGAGAAACTTGCTACAATGCATCTCAGCTTACCAGTCGCTACACATTATAATCACTAGCAACAATTGATTGAGACGTAGGGAGTATGAACTAACAAAAACACAAACCCTAAGATATCAAATCGTAACAATACCAGTCAAAACAAAGACATGATCACACGAGTCACGACCGACCACCAGACCATTTATTTCCAAGCAAAATAAACTCATAGTATAGTTTCAAACATTTATTTACCTTTGATTACAATACCCCTCACACAGCACATAACAAACACGAAACATAAACAATTGACAGAGACGGAGAGGGTACGAATAATACCAGTCAAAACAAAGACATGATCACGACCACCAGACCGTTTCCACCCCTCAGAATTCAGCACAAGATCAACAACCTCCTTTTGCCTCAAATAATCCTCATTTCCCTCAACTTTCTTCCTAAAAACACTTCTATCTACACTAAGTTGCATCTCACAACTCAAAGCTGCAAAAAAAGGCACAAAAATCACATCAGCTTGATCCAAATCATAAACCCTATTAACAAAATTCCCAATTCTCAACTTTTCATCCGTCATCAAATCCCCCATTAACCAATACTCAGCACTATATTGTTTAATTACTGGGTTTTCCGGGTACGATGGGAAGTCCGGGTTAATGGGTTTCCGGGTTAACCCGGGTTGATGATCCGGGTCAGATGGGATCCGAGAATCTGGAGGTAAAGTGTAGTACTTTTTTAGAAGGTCGTAGTTTAGGGATCTTGGAAGGTTGAAGATGTATACATTTAGGGTAAAGGTGGAAACTTTGAGGGTATTTTGGGGAATTGAGGTTGAAATTGAAGTGGGTTTGTTGAGGAAGATGAAGGATGAGAGTGAAAGTATGGAGATTAGTGAGATTGTTATGAGAAGTGTTGTGTTTTTCTTTATCGCCATTGTTGTTGTTGCAAGTTTTCTCATTGTCTTTTCTCTTTTCTTATGCTATGGCTGGCAAATGGGTCATTGGGGTCGGGTTTGGGTTTCGGTTATTTTCAGGTCAACAATTTATTAGACCATTTTATGGATTTTTGATCGAGTCATTCGTGTTGGAGTCACTTCAAGTCGAGTCACATGGGCTCACATTTTTAGGTCATTTTCGGGTCTGAAGTCGAGCCTTGTCAGATCGGGTAATTTTGGTCGAGTCAGCTTTGTCTGGTCTAAATAAGTGTTGAAATAAAGGGGAGAATCCTGGATTTTACAATGGACAGGTCATTCTGCTTTATTTCATCGTCACAAAATCACAAAACACTCGACGAGTTTTAACACAATTTAGAGATGGAAAGCCTTCACTAATTGATAGACTACTTTTTTTCAGACATAAAAATGGAATACTATCTTGATTTATAAGTAAAGCTCGGTTGCGAGGAAAATGGATCTCATTACTAGTTACATCCACAAGAAGTGAGGAACTGCCGAAAAATCTTTGGCAATGAGTCGGAGAAGGAAGGAAGAACGAGATGATGTAGCTATATCTAAATATAAGTCTTGTATGAGACGGTCTCAACAAAAAAACAAACCCAAGTAGTAGTTACTAATAATCAGTTTCTCATTTAATAACGTGGTTAATAAGACCGTTTCACACTGAGACGGTCTCATACAAGACATTGTGATCTGCATATTAGCTAGAGAATACGCCTATTTGCTTGCATTAGCTTAACTAGTGTTCTAAGCATGTAGCTCAACCACATCAAAATTCCAGTCTCTGACTTGGTCTCGTCTAACAGCACGGCTGCGAACTAACCTCGGAGGACCGATATCGACGTGGTTTGATATATCTGGCTGTGGAGTTACCTTTGATGAAGATGGCATCATGGTGTCCCTTCTTGGTGGAGGAAGAGAAAGCTTCCTGCTCAGGCAAGCAGCCATGGCTGAGCATCTACTGTCATTGTCTGAGCTAGATATCGAGTAGCTTCTGAATGAACGTGACGGGCTTTCTACACTGTGGCACACTAGACAGGCGAGACTCATGTTCAGTCTCTAAATCAGACTTAAGAACCTGCCAAGAAAAAAAAACAGCTAATGTGTCACAAGTCTCACAACTCACAAGAATACAAGATACAGCTCAATGTCGATCAAGGATTCTCTTTCCAATTTTGCAGACGTGATCTCAGGGTTCCAATTTTACCTACACGAAGAAAAAAATATTGCATTCCACTCAAGCTATAATCATCTGATCACATCTATAACTGAATATGCACCATTGATAATAACAAACGACCCTGCATTGCAAATAAGCTAGCCAAAGAAACCAGCTAGACAGTGAACGCAGAGCTGACACAAACCTCGTTAAACAACCAAGCTACATATTTCAATATGAACAGAATATGAAATGCTCAATATCTGAAGTCTCGTATTTGGATGCAAGACTACCAGTTGACAGCAACCTACCAGGTAAATAAACATTGAAAGTAATGGTAGCAACTGATATACAAATTTCCCTCTTAGACGTGAATCATAATTGCAGATGAAGTGATTGGTAAATAAAGGGTACATGCAGCTAGCTGTTTTAGCACAGGTAAAATGAAGTCGAACAGATATTTGGTTGTTTGGTTTGACACAATCTCGTTCTTTATATCAAGCCTAAAGATCTTTCCCTCGACTCCAAATATGTAGGAAGAGCCACAGCAAACGGCCGGAGATAAGGTAGAAGCTCACGGAAGAACCCATCTATCAATTTAACAGTCAATGACTTTCAAGCAACATGAAACTGTGAAACTGTCTATTGATCACCATCTTTCCCATCAAAACAATGCAGCTATCAAATACATAGTGTCTCGGTGTCGTGATACACAAATTCTCATATGAGATCGCTTCATGATGACAATTATTAGGAAACGAACCCTTTTTCATTAATTCAAGCTATATACGGTTAGCTCTTTAATAGTAGAGTAAGACCGTTACTTGGGGGACTAATTAAGTAATTGGTTCCGATAAACCCTTCTCCAGACGACTCAAACCAAATACCCATACTACGGTCGATTACAGGATATTTACTAACAATACTCCAATGCATACTAGAATCAACTTTCAATAAGATTTCACATCCCTCGAACCCTGTTAAGCTCATTAACCTTATAGATACAATGAATTCAATGCAATAATAGAATGCTACAGAATTTGCATAAATCTGCCAATAAATTTGAAAACCCTAAACACTTTTCCAAAACACAAAATCTTGTTTAAGACAGGCAAATCCGTCTTAAACCTAAAACGGGTCAAATAGGATAGTTGGGACAAACACAGAATAACCCAATGATAATATAACAAGAAAGATGCAATCTTTACAATGTAGAACCAAAATTAAAAACCCTAATGTTACATATGACCAGAAAATTACAAAACTTTATAAAGTACAGCAAATTGCAGGGTAAGGGGGTCGGATGCACGCAGTCTTACCCTTGTATTAGCAACTAATACAACGCAAAGAGACTGTTTCGGAACGACCCAAGATTAGAACAAAAAAGGCACAAAATTTATACTCAGATCTATCAATGAAACTACCCAAATGACCACATTAATCAAAAAAATTAATACAAATTAATACTAACACACATTGCAATAATAATAATAATAATAATAATAATAATAAGGTTAAGATGAAAGCTTGAATTTAAAGAAATTAAAGAGAGAGATCTGAGGAAAGTAAGATACCTTCTAAATTGGGTATTGATTAATTAACTGAATTTGTTATAAAATTGAGAAAATGATTGAATTGAACTGAATTAAATGGAGTGTAAGATGATATGATTAATGAAGGAAGTGCAGTGAATCTTGCAGATGATAAGAGATTCTTTTGTCCGTGGACCTTAGATTTTTGTACGACTTATTAGTTATTACCTTTTCAAATCCTCACGAAGAAGAGCTAGCTCAAGTGTAAGAGCTCTCTTACCTCGATCATGAAGTTGGGGATTCAATTTTCACTCGCGACATAGTGCGCTCATTTGAACAAAAAAAAAAAAAAAAAAAAAAAACTTTTCAAATCCTATATAAATAGTTCACAAGGTCTTGTTTAAGACGGAATTATCGTTTTATATTTATATGATATTATTATTAGTGTAGATCTCGTGCAATAAATGCACGGTATATATAGTTTTTTAATATAAATAAATTACTTATAAAATAGTGATATTTCATTAATTGTCCATTTTTCTCGTTATTGTATTTTACTTTGTTGACAATTAATCAAGAGAAATTGAGTAATGTTTTGAAATGTATTTTAAACAAAAAATTTTTATTTACGAAGCTAATGATTTCAATTTTTAGATTTTCTCAATTTTTTTTGTCATAAAAGTAATAATAGATTTACAGTTTTGTTTTATATGTAGTACGCGTCTAAGTCATTCTCGAATAATAGTATCAATATCAAATAAAAGATTTAGCAATTTATAGTTTTATATAAATTTTTATATTTTAATTAAGAGATTATAGTTTAGAGTTAGGTGAAAATAATATAATTTGATGAAAAGATAATAATTTAATTCCTTCAAAAAAGATAATAATTTAATGAAATAAAAATGAAATTATTAGTTCTTTTTTTAGTAAATGCGCATCATTGTAATTATATTTCTTATTTAAAAAGATGCTTTTAGAGGTAAAAATGTGAGAATTCATATTCTTTTTGTAGATAGGGGATTTCGTATTGCTCATTTAAATAGATCAAATAATAAAAGATTCTCATATCTAATAGGGTTGTTCCTTAAAAAAAAAAAAATAATAATAATATTAGTTTGGGGTGTTGATAAGTCAAAGCCTTTTCGGTACATGAACCCTATAGATTTTTGAAGCTTTTGCACAAATATTTTTTCGAGGAAGATAAAGATTTATAAACAGAATTTTAAAATACTCTCTCGGTCACGGTTATTTGTTATTCTATTTCAGCTTGGAGTGTCTCAATCAATTATACTCCTATTTTAAGAATAAACTTGATGAACAATTTGATCATTCACCTTCAATTTGGACCACTTGTCATTCAATAATTGACATCCTCCTCTTTCCTTGGTCTTTGTGCCAAACTAAAGGACAACAATTAACCGACGGAAGGAATAATTGTACGTAGTTGCTCTTTCATGAACACATTTTACTTTTTCATGGACTTTTTTTCAGAATTGTTCCACAACATGCCCTTTTTCCAGAAAACAAGAAAATAATCTCTCTTTTTCTCTTCCTCCTTTCCTGTAAAAATAAATCCTAATCTTACAAAATCCATTAATTGTGTACATTTATTCATACATTAAACAAGTTATATTTCAAATTTAATCAACAATTCATCCAAAATTTGAATCAAATTAACTACATACAGATTCAATTAAGGAAAATTTTACAATTAGGGTTCTTAGAAGTGGCGGTTGAGGTGGTTGGGGTGGGAGTATCTGGTCGCCGACAGGGGAGGGGGCGGGCTCCGTCGTCGATCTAGGGGTTGCGGTACGGTAGTCGTTAGTTGAATAGTGGAGAGATGGTGGCTGGTCGTTCAGAGGGTGGGTCTTGAGAGCGGCTTGGTTGGTGGTGCGCAGGTGATTTGGGTGGTGCCGCGGTGGGGCAGGTAGGAGAAGTGAGAGGCGTGAGACGGTGGTTCTTGGGTGGTGGTGGTAGTGGTAGTGGTTGATGGTTGGAGGGGGAGAATTGAAAGGATTAATTAAATTGTGAACAAAATGATGGTTGAAATGGAAGGGGTAAAATGGTCAAACATGTCCATGATGGAGTAAATCATGTACATGAAAGAGCACCACTCATAATTGTATTACTTCGTTTACAATAGTTTGTTTGAACTTATTTGACTTTTATTTAAAAACTATACAAAGTCATCAAAAATGAGTAATATCGATTTAACTAGTTAAATGTCGACGTGGCCTTTAAGAATTATAGCTTTCAATTCATCTTTTAGAAAAACTTTGAGAATGGTCAAAATATATTTCAATTGCTTCTACACATATTCTAATGATAATTTGGGTTCAGAAAATTTTTAGATTTTTGTGCCATTTTCTTAAACTTTTGAAGTTTTGAGATTTTTGTGCTAATATGTATTGTAATAACGGTGTTTAGCTCAGAAAAATTTTAGATTTTTTGAATTTTGATTGCATTTATGATGTATTATTTTATTGGGAATGATAACTCTATTCATACATTTGGTTTGTGTTGGGTCCATCTCGTCTTGTCAGATGACGGTAGTTTGGGAGTTGATTGGTGTGACTTCTTTTTCGCTTTTTTTCTACTATATTATTGTCCATGATCGTGAGATTCTTGTTCGCAGGGAAGGTGTTTCAAGGTGTCAGAGATTCATCTCCTTTGGAGGCCGCTCTTCGTGGTCGGCATTCCGCTTTTCTTTTCTACGTCCTTATGGCGTAAGTACACCTTGGCTTTTCTTGGCGGTTCGGAAGACTCATTTGTTCTCGGAAGATGTGAGGCATGTAGAGAAAAGAGAGGTTGAAGTTCGTGTTCAGCAGTCCGTTCACCGCCAACACGCTTTTCCTTACCAATGTATTTACCGTTTTGCTCATATGTATTGTTTAATTAGAATAAGTGCATTTGACCAAATGAGTTAAATGTCAACTGTATAAACTCTTTTTACCGCTACCAAAAAAAAAAAAAAAGATAACTCTATTCATACAAGGTAAGAGAGTTGTTTAAATAGATAACTTTGCAACTTTTTAAGATCATCTATACGTAGTAACCTATAAGTATTTAAGAAGAACATTTAAATATTTAACTTACATAAAAACTTACCCATCTGACTTCGAATAAGTGTTTACGGGGATGGAGGGCCGGGAGACCTCGGTATGATGACTAGGCCGGCGTGAGGCGCTTTGCAGGTGGAAAAAAAATCCATCAGTTGATGGCTCCGATATGATTTAAAGCAGGTCTCACATGTGAGAAGGTGTACGTGTGTAGAAACTCAATAGTTCTCTCATGTAAGTGTTCTACCTGGACGGAAGATGAGAGAGTTTACTATGTCATAAGTCGAGTGGCTACTTCTTCCATTGTCAATTGATATTAGAATATACCTTCTTTAAGCTTGTGAAAAATACGCTCTCTCATTTATCTGGATATGACAAAAATCTATCTATAAATAATATAAAAAGACAATCCAAAGCACCAAAACTCACCATTCTCCTTTTTAATAGAAGTTAGCCAGCCACATCATCACCATCTTTTTTTACAAAACA
>VHZZ01000037.1:161765-176208 GCA_009801015.1 Silene noctiflora | reverse complement strand
TTATTAGCTGCAGTTTCAGTAAACACCAGTGCTATTAAAAACGACCTAACTTTTGATTTTTATAAATCAAAGTGCCCTAATGTTGAAAAAATTATTATGGATGTTATGAAAAGATCTACCCAAAAGAACCCTGAATGGATTCCGGGCATTCTTCGTATCCATTTTCATGATTGTTTTATCTCGGTAAAATCTAAATCTCTTTTTAGAGCTTGTCCCTCTTTTCAAATATAGGGATTGATATAAAAGTTAACATAAATCGGAGATATTTTATAATATTTATAAAAGTCGATTTTGAAAATAATCTAAACCCTACTTTCTTTTAGAGTATTATTTTTGCTCTTGAGTCGTTTGTATCCGATAATAGTTTATATTAGTTTAGATCCCGTGCATAAATGCACAGAATATATAATTTTTTATAAATAAATTACTTATAAAACAATGATATTTTATTAAGTGTCTATATTTCTCGTTATTGTAATTTGCTTTGTTGACAATTAATTAAGCTAATTGAGTAATGTGCTCAAATGTATTTTAAACAAATTTTTTTTTTTTTTTTTTATCCATAAGGCTACTGATTTCAATTTTTTAATTCTCTCAATTGTTTTTGTCACGAATGTAATAATAGTGATTTACAGTTTTGTTTTATATGTAGTATGTGTCAAGTCATTCTCAAATAATAGTATCAATAAATGATTTAGCAATTTATAATTTCATATGAATTTTATTTATTTATATTTTAATTAAGATATTATAGTTTAGAGTTATGTGAAGATAATATAATTTGATGAAAAGATTAATTTTAATTAAGAGATAACAATTTTGTGAAATAAAAATGTTATTATTATTAGTTTATAATTACCTTCCTAATTTAAAAAGATGTTTTTTGGAGTGAAAAATGTGAGAATTCCTATTCTTTTAGTAGATATGAGATTGTTGCTAATAGTTCATGTAATTTGGTCAAGTTCGGGTTAAGTGATTTGTGACTCGTTTATAGGTGACATGCAGAACCGAGACTAATATGTTTGTGATAGGGTTGCGATGGTTCGATTCTCCTTAAACCAGAGAGATACAACAGTTTTGCCTCAGAATTAGCGCACCCGGGCAATAACTTAAGAGGACTAAAGGCTATTGAACAAATGAAGGCGGAATTGGAGAAGCAGTGTCCGGGTATGGTATCCTGTGCTGACATCTTATCATACGCAGCTCGGGATGCTGCAGTCTTAGCCGGGAACTCATATTTCAAAATCCCAGCTGGACGTCGAGATGGTGGGTTCGTTGATGGCAATCTAGCATCAGACCTCCCAGGTGGAAGCTTTAAAACAAAGGATTTGATTAGAATATACGCGGTCAGGGGACTGACTGTAGACGACCTGGTTGTTTTAGAGGGAGCTCATTCAATTGGGCACTCCAGATGTTTATTTACCATTGCTGATGATAAGAATATTGTGAACGCAACGGGTTCGACTGAGATTATAGATAACAAGTTTAAGAACAAGGTGATGGACAAGTACTGCCCAAAAGCGAATGAGAGCAATTGGGCAGTAATTTCAACACCATTGAACCCGGAAAAATTTGATTCAGCTTGGGGTGTGACATTTTTCAACAATATTATCAAGGGAAGGGGTGTGATTTCTGCTGATACGGCGCTTTCTGTGTATCCTGATACCGAGGAATTGGTCCGTCAGTATGCTGCTGACTCGGCTTTGTGGATGAAGAAATTCGGCGAGGCAATGATCAAGCTGAGCAAGATGAATGTGCTTACTGGTGAACAAGGAGAGATCAGAAGGCATTGCAGTGTTTTGAATGCTGTCAACATGCAGTAGAATAAAACAGTTTCGGTTTTTGTGTGCTTAGGATAAATTATATTGTTAGGAAAATGAGTTAGCGCTACCTTGGTGCCATCCTCTCACATGCAATAAGTGGGGACCATAAGTGGTGTTAACTCATTTTCCTAACAGGATAATGATACGGCGACCTCCAATAATAAATTGTACATGTGAGAGGGTGGCGTCAGCTGATGGCGCCGTATCATTATCCATAATGTTAATGGTAGCATAGAATCGTCTCACTACACCATGCTTCAGATTCTTATATGCATAGTTCTTTTGAATAATTAATTTACAAACTTCCTTCACTATTTAATTCTATGTTAATTGTCTCTTTAAAAATATATTTTTTAAAGGGTTATTTTACAAGTTGTTTAATTTAGAATAATCCAACCTATACCTCCCATTTCCTATATTTAGCATGTTATTAAAACATATTTATTGTACATCAACAATATCTAAATATATGTACCAAAAAAACAATATTTAAATACAGTAATTTATTCCTCTCCTGAAATCAAAGTTTATTAGTCTATAAAAATTTGTAGGTAGTTGAGTGTACGGTGTACCACGTTATCATACTCTCAAGTGAATAAGGATACTCAGTCTCCGCTTCGCTCCTTTATTTCACCTAAATTTAGCTTTCCTTATTAATGATAAAGTAATTTTTTTTTTCCCTTTTTGTGTGAAGGGAGCCAGAACGATAGTTTTGAGTTTTGAATTTTGATGATGACAGGATATGAACACGGCTTATGAACACCACCTCTCGTAACTTTAATAATAAGCTAGTTGACATTTTTTAAGTGAAATGTGAACAATATTATTAATCTTGAAAAATTATAACCACCTTACATAGAGACTCTCATTCACGGCCAAAGCCATTTACAATATTGCACAAGTATGAGATACACAGAAGTGATACCAATTTTCCTACTCCACTCCCTGTCTATTCTTGTCGGAAAATTTCCTGTACACCACTGAGCTCTAGGAATCATTGCACCCATGATTTGCTTCAGCACTTGATTTGGGTGCATCAAACTGGCTTCAGTTCTGCATTTGTTCCTACCAAACCAGATGAAATAGAGCAAGGCATTTATCCCTGCATATATTACCTGCTTCTGGAACGGAGATCTGCATCGCCAAAGTATCCCTCACTGCAATAATATCATCCAATCTCAGATGTACTACAAGCCAATTCTGCACCAGATCAAGCGATCAGCACATATCCTACTGAACTTGCAATTGAAATACAGATGGTCAATTGATTCCACTCCTTGCCGACATTTGCAGCAGGCCACATCAGTAATGATCCCTTGCTTGGCTGATCTTTCCCTAGTTGTCGGTCTCTTCAAAACATGAAGTCACCCAATAAAACTATGTTTAGGGACATTTAGCCTGTTCCAAATTATAGGCCACCAGAAAACTTTCTGATGTTTACCCCTTAGCCAATCATAACCAGCTGTCACACTATAATCACCAGTATTCCAATCCCCATTGTTATGACGAGCTGAGAATTCATCTCTTATTTTGCATATTTGCCTCCACGACCAACTAGTAGAAGAAGAAGGCTTATAATTCCGACAAATCCCTGCCTTTCATATAAATGTGGTAAACCCATTGAACCCATAAATGATCCTCCTTTTCAGCAAGCCACCAAGTATTGCCATAACTTTCTCACAAATTCGAGTACACGATAACATTGAGCACCCTCTATACGAACGATTTTCTCATTAAACTATCACTCCCTCCGTCTCAATCATTTCCTTTACCTATAACTAAAATACCTCTGATAAAGAATAAAAAAGACAAACAAATGATTGAGACGTAGGGTGACTATTCCCCACCACCTCTAGTACAAACATTCACTAGTTTCAACTCAAACCACACCCACAAGTTCACAACAAATCAACTATACAATACTTTTCCACACAAAAACTTCGTTAAATAGTAAACAACCATTCTTAGTAATCCTTCTCTCTAATCACTCAACAACTACACAAAAATGATAAAAAATCTCCCATTTTTCCTCATAATTTTCCTCACTATTTTAATCACAACATCATCATTAAACATCCCATTAAACTCATCATTAACAACCTTAAACCCAACACAAACATGGTCATCACCCAACAACACTTTCTCCTTACACTTCCTCCCCTTAAACTCCACCTCCTATACTCTCTCCATCACGTATGGCAACACTTCAATATGGTCCCCCACTTCCACTGCAGTCGCAACTGGTGCTGTCTTCCGTCTCGACTCTTCTGGTGACCTCCAGCTTGTCTCTGCAGACAACAAAATTGTATGGCAGTCCAGTACATCTAACTTAGGCATCACACATGCCACCTTGAATGATACTGGCAACTTTATGTTAATGAATAAGTCTGATATTATCTGGTCTACATTCGATCACCCGACTGATACGTTTGTTACGTCGCAGGTTTTTCGTGTAGGGATGAAGTTAACTTCAGGGTTGTACTCATTTTTTCTGAATAGTACTGGTAATATGACATTACAATGGAATAATGATATAGAATACTTTAGTTTAGGGTTGAATTCTTCTGCTAGTACTAAATTGAGTGGGAATCCTAAGTTAATGTTACAGGGCGGTATCTTATCGTTGTATGATAGTAATTTGAAATTACTTCAGAAAACGGTTTATGGTAGCGATTATGATGGTAATAGTGGTGATACTGGTAATAATTTGAGGTTTATTAGGTTAGACAGTGATGGGAATTTGAGGATGTATAGTGTTAACAGTGGGAGTTCAACTGATACTGTCACTTGGACTGCTGTTAGTGATCAATGTTTGGTTTTTGGGTATTGTGGGAATATGGGAATTTGTAGTTATAATGAGACGAGTCCGATTTGTGGATGCCCGTCTGAAAATTTTGTCGCTGTTGACGAGGAAGATAGTAGGAAAGGGTGTAGGTTGAAGGAGGAGATTGAGGACTGTCCTAATAGTGTGGGGATATTGGACATGGATCATACTAGGTTTCTAGATTACCCTCCTGAGATGCCGAATGATGTTTACTTTGAGAATAGTGGTGCTTGTCGAGGAAATTGTCTGACTGGGGCCTCTTGTATCGCGGCTACTTCTGTGGGGGATGGATCGGGGCAGTGTTCTATAAAGTCGTCGAGTTTTGTGAGTGGGTATCAGTCAGGTTCTGTTCCTAGTACTTCGTACGTTAAGGTATGTGCGCCTGTTGTGCCAAACCCTCCTCCCTCGGAGGACACCCAAGAAAGCAAGAAACTCAAAGGTTGGGTTATTGGGGTGGTTATTTTAGTGACGGTTGTCATGTTACTACTCCTGGAGGGAAGTGTATGGTGGTGGTGTTGTAGGAAAAATCCTAAGTTTGCGAGTTTGTCAGCTCAGTATGCTCTTTTAGAGTATGCATCAGGAGCTCCTGTGCAGTTCTCATATAGAGAGCTTCAGCAAGCCACTAGTGGCTTCAAGGAGAAGCTCGGTGAAGGAGGTTTTGGGACGGTCTATAAGGGTGTTCTTGCGAATAGAACCCTTGCAGCTGTAAAGCAGCTCGAGGGTATTGAACAGGGTGAGAAACAATTTAGGATGGAGGTGGCAACTATAAGTAGCACCCATCATTTGAATCTGGTTAGGCTGATTGGGTTTTGCTCGGAGGGAAGGCACCGTCTTTTGGTCTATGAGTTCATGAAAAATGGGTCGTTGGACAGTTTCCTCTTTGGAAACGGGACAAGTTGTGAAAAGTTCTTGACCTGGGAAAACCGGTTCAATATAGCCGTGGGCACAGCAAAAGGGATTACTTACCTTCACGAAGAATGTCGGGACTGCATAGTACACTGCGACATTAAGCCTGAAAACATACTCTTAGATGATAATTACAATGCTAAAGTTTCCGACTTTGGCCTTGCCAAGCTGGTAAGTCTGAAAGATCACAGATATCGAACCCTAACCAGCGTAAGAGGCACAAGAGGGTACTTACCTCCAGAATGGCTTGCCAATCTACCCATAACCTCAAAATCCGATGTTTACAGTTTTGGTATGGTACTGTTGGAGATAGTTAGTGGGAGAAGGAACTTTGAAGTGTCGGAAGACACAAACAGGAAGAAATTCTCCATTTGGGCATACGAGGAGTTTGACAGAGGAAACCTAAGCACCATTGTGGACCGAAGGTTTGGTTCCGGTGAGGTGGATATGGTTCAAGTGACCCGAGCCATTCAAGTTAGTCTTTTGTGCATTCAAGAGCAGCCTTCTCGAAGACCTATGATGGGGAAAATTGTTCAAATGCTAGAGGGGATCATAGAGATCCCAAGACTACCTACCCCAAAGGCTGCCATAGATCGTTCGAGTAGTGGGGGCAGCTTCAACATGAGGAGCATCAGCACTCGCACCACTTTAGCTGCTTTAGGTCCTGACCCGTCATCATCTTCGTCATTCCGAACCCAACAGGCTCCGTCTTCTCTTTCCGGCGTGGACCTTGAGAGGCCCAGTTCATCCCTTCTACATAGAGCAGCATAGGTGAGCCATGTAATATGTGGACTGCGGTCTCTTTTACATGATTTCTTGCTTGATGGTGTTCACTCGACTCAATTTCTCATACATTTATCGGGACAGATCCAGCTGAAAGCTTTTTAGCAAGGCACTTGCTGTAGAGGTAATGATTCTTTGCGCTTGATTCACAATTTTGAAACAATTCCGACATTATACAGTTATGCCGCATGAAGCCTTTCAGAACGTGCATTATGGATTTAGTCCTACAAATTTCAGCCTCCAAGGATCACTGTACGATTGCGAAACTGTCTTAGAATAAGCAGAAACAGTCATCACCCGCCCATAGACACTATATCACTGTACATTCGCGATACTGTCTTGAGATTAAACTGAAACTTTCACCACCCACAAACACTATATGGTTACTTCCGCAGTTGTAGCTTTTCATGCTGCCAAAACCCAATCCTTGAGTACTATTATGTCCATCAGATAACTGCTGCCTGAGAAAGAACTGTCACGAATGTGAAAATAAATACTATCGACTACCAAGTAAACAACTTTACTCTATTAGCATCATGTAGTAGTATATGACTCGTTTTAAAATTTAAGACGGATGTTCCATCTTAAGCAAGATTCGTGCCTTACTAGTGATTTAAAAGCCCGGCTTTTGTTTCACAAATTCTTATTGCCTGAAACAATAAAACATGTCAAATAAGTGAATGATACAATAAGCAAATATCAGAAAGAAATGACGAATTCTTATCTCATCTATTCATATAGGATACTCCGTAGTATTTAACTCATTTTACACTTAATAATAATACCATACTCCCTCTGTCCTAGAGCTGATCATTTCCGGGTTCGGGCCGGACATGGACCGGGCTTTTTCTTATTGTCCATACCCGCCCAATTAGCTTGGTGGGCCGGGCTTGACCCACCCTTTTAATTTTTCGGGTAAAAAATATTTGTCCAAACCCGCTAAAAAATTGGACCGGGCAGAACGGGCCAAATGGGTGGGACGACCCATGAACAGCAATACTCTTCTGCCCTAGTGAATAGTTTAGACTTGCTTTATTTTGTGAGGGAGAAATAAAGCGAGGGTAAACTATTAACCGAGACGGAGATGTTTCCTTTCACCAATGTCAAATTGAGGTTTGAAAATCATTGTCTCAAAACCTCGCAAATTTCTCACAATGTAGAACAACTACCACTTTTTATACTCAAAAATGATGAATTACGATCACAACAAGAACAAAAACAAACAATATCAATCACAATTCACAACAAAATATATAGCCTACCAAATGTTTGTTAAAATGCCCAACAGAGAATTCAATCAAAGCACACCATATTACCTAAAAAACTTGGGAATACGAAGCGACAAAGTTAATGCGCCATTAACGTCATCAGTGTGAAGATTTTGTGGGGTTTTGCTATTATTGCAGATGCTTCTATTGTTGGACTTTTTGATTTTTTCCATTTTTTTTACCGGATGATAAACCCTAATTTTGGGATTTGGGGTAAATGAGGAATTGTGGAAAGATTGGGGAAAAGTAAGCGAAGATTTTGCACCAAAAAAAAAAAGAAAAGAAAAGAAAAAAATAGGAGATTAATGGAAGATGACGACAGTTGGAAGAAGAAGAAGATACAACAAAGGACAGAAAAAAAGAAAATAAAAGGTAACTTACAATATTTAATATGTTACCGATAAGAAAGTACTCCCTCCCTCCGATCCAGACAGATGGTAACACTTACCTAAGATGGATGATCCACACCAATGGTAACATACCATATTTGGCATGAAAAACTACTAAATTACCCTTACATCCACTACTTATTTACAACTTTACCATCCCCACTCACAAACTACTTATTTAATTCACGTAAACCATATGGCCCCAATCAAATTTTCCTATTTTACCCCTCACTTTTACACCTTTTCTTAAATAACCATTTTTTTCCTATGTTACCATTTGTCTGGATCGGAGGGAGTATAAGAAAGTATTAGGGTAAGATTATCCGTCAGACTCTCTAAAGTTTTAAGATTTTGTCATATCAGCTTTCGACTAACTTTTATTATTTCTTTATTGTTCAGACTTACCTCAAACTTTATACATTATGACTCACCTCAACCTCTACTTTTCTACTTTCCACTTCACTTATTTTTTTTTTCAAAAAAAAAAAAAAAATGCAACATGCTATCCATTAATTGGATACTTTCCACTCATGGTGGGGTCAAGACTCACCTAAAGTCTTAAGTTGAGTCTTGGAATTTCCAAGACTCAACTTAAGACTTTGTCAAGACTTTCGTAGATTATTGGTAGTCTTGAGTGAGTCTTGTCTTAAGACTTACCAAAGTCTTGTCTCAAAACAACCAATAATCTTACGCTTACATGTGACTATGTGAGAGGTCACAAGCTTATAACGGAAAAATATCGTCAAATTTGTGTACAGATCAGAAAGTCTTACATGTGATCACAAGCTTTTGGCATTTCATAGTCATAACTAGTCACCAAGAGGACCAAAGTACACCTGTCAATTCATTTGATCCGAATTTAAAATAACCCGTTATTTTAAGATCGAGATCCAACTCGAGCGGGTCCACCTGTAAGATAAAAGGTAAATCAATATTTTTATTAAAATATTAATATTATTTATATATTATATTTGAAAAACTAGTTAAGAAATTATTTTTTATTATTTAGAAATACAAACACTATTAAAAAGTTAATTTTATATAATTTTTGTAATATTTAATACTAAAATAATTATTAAAAAACTTTATTTTAAAATTTATGTAATATATTTAATGTAAATATTGATGATTAAAACATTGATTTTAAATATGTTTTACATTTTTAAAAAAATATTTTTTTGATTAAAAAAAGGCGTTAAAAATCATTTCTTAACTCGTATTCTTACCCTAATTCGACCCGTGATCCGTAAGATCCAACCTGACTCGTATTCTGACCCGACCCGTTTGACAAGTCGAGACCAAAGCAATACAAGATGACTAGATGAGTGATGGCATAAATCGGGTTATCTTGAATTAAACAATAGTTAAGATTATTTTGAAAAGGTCGGTGATAATTTGGATTATTCTCATCAATTAATCCTAATTCATTCTACTCAAATAAAAACAAAGTTTATTAGTTAGACCTGATTCAAACAAATAAGGATATACTCGATCTCCAGCTCTTTTATTTCACACCCTATATACCTAAGTACCGATAAATCTCTAATCCAGGAATTATAATATAGTGTAGCAAAAATATTATTCAACACCTACGAGTACCAATAAACTTAATTAATAAAAGTTAGGTAAAAAAATAATTAAAAGTATAGCAAACAAGAAAATTCTCACTTATTTTTTCAACAATAATATAATACCACGCCTCCTACACCATTTGATAAGGTGAACTCGTCCATATAAACTACTACTACAAGTACTATTCTCCCACCACCAGAAATAACTAGCATTCAATTAAATACTTTTCAACTCAAACCACACCCACCCAAAGCATACAGACATATCCGTCACAAACTGAAAACGGATAATGTCTTTCTTATAATAAGGCAAGTGGGAGGGCAAGTGGGGTGAATAATGTCAATTGTATATATTATGAGAGGGGCAATATTCATCTTCAACCGATTAATAGTGTCCGTCTTCAACGACAATTTGTGTGAGGCACGAGGCCACAACTAGTCAACTATACAATATTTTTCCACCCAAAAACTTTGTTAGTTTGTCAACAACCACTCTTACTAATATCCTCGTCTTTACTCACTTTAACACACTACCTCCTGGCTCCTTCAATCACTCAACAACTACACACAAAAATGTTAAAAAATTTCCAAATTTTCCTCATAATTTTCCTCACCATTTTAATCACAACAACATCCTTAAACATCTCATTAAACTCATCATTAACAACCTTAAACCCAACACAAACATGGTCATCACCCAACAACACTTTCTCCTTACACTTCCTCCCCTTAAACTCCACCTCCTATACTCTCTCCATCACGTATGGCAACACTTCAATATGGTCCCCCACTTCCACTGCAGTCGCAACTGGTGCTGTCTTCCGTCTCGACTCTTCTGGTGACCTCCAGCTTGTCTCTGCAGACAACAAAATTGTATGGCAGTCCAGTACATCTAACTTAGGCATCACACATGCCACCTTGAATGATACTGGCAACTTTATGTTAATGAATAAGTCTGATATTATCTGGTCTACATTCGATCACCCGACTGATACGTTTGTTACGTCGCAGGTTTTTCGTGTAGGGATGAAGTTAACTTCAGGGTTGTACTCATTTTTTCTGAATAGTACTGGTAATATGACATTACAATGGAATAATGATATAGAATACTTTAGTTTAGGGTTGAATTCTTCTGCTAGTACTAAATTGAGTGGGAATCCTAAGTTAATGTTACAGGGCGGTATCTTATCGTTGTATGATAGTAATTTGAAATTACTTCAGAAAACGGTTTATGGTAGCGATTATGATGGTAATAGTGGTGATACTGGTAATAATTTGAGGTTTATTAGGTTAGACAGTGATGGGAATTTGAGGATGTATAGTGTTAACAGTGGGAGTTCAACTGATACTGTCACTTGGACTGCTGTTAGTGATCAATGTTTGGTTTTTGGGTATTGTGGGAATATGGGAATTTGTAGTTATAATGAGACGAGTCCGATTTGTGGATGCCCGTCTGAAAATTTTGTCGCTGTTGACGAGGAAGATAGTAGGAAAGGGTGTAGGTTGAAGGAGGAGATTGAGGACTGTCCTAATAGTGTGGGGATATTGGACATGGATCATACTAGGTTTCTAGATTACCCTCCTGAGATGCCGAATGATGTTTACTTTGAGAATAGTGGTGCTTGTCGAGGAAATTGTCTGACTGGGGCCTCTTGTATCGCGGCTACTTCTGTGGGGGATGGATCGGGGCAGTGTTCTATAAAGTCGTCGAGTTTTGTGAGTGGGTATCAGTCAGGTTCTGTTCCTAGTACTTCGTACGTTAAGGTATGTGCGCCTGTTGTGCCAAACCCTCCTCCCTCGGAGGACACCCAAGAAAGCAAGAAACTCAAAGGTTGGGTTATTGGGGTGGTTATTTTAGTGACGGTTGTCATGTTACTACTCCTGGAGGGAAGTGTATGGTGGTGGTGTTGTAGGAAAAATCCTAAGTTTGCGAGTTTGTCAGCTCAGTATGCTCTTTTAGAGTATGCATCAGGAGCTCCTGTGCAGTTCTCATATAGAGAGCTTCAGCAAGCCACTAGTGGCTTCAAGGAGAAGCTCGGTGAAGGAGGTTTTGGGACGGTCTATAAGGGTGTTCTTGCGAATAGAACCCTTGCAGCTGTAAAGCAGCTCGAGGGTATTGAACAGGGTGAGAAACAATTTAGGATGGAGGTGGCAACTATAAGTAGCACCCATCATTTGAATCTGGTTAGGCTGATTGGGTTTTGCTCGGAGGGAAGGCACCGTCTTTTGGTCTATGAGTTCATGAAAAATGGGTCGTTGGACAGTTTCCTCTTTGGAAACGGGACAAGTTGTGAAAAGTTCTTGACCTGGGAAAACCGGTTCAATATAGCCGTGGGCACAGCAAAAGGGATTACTTACCTTCACGAAGAATGTCGGGACTGCATAGTACACTGCGACATTAAGCCTGAAAACATACTCTTAGATGATAATTACAATGCTAAAGTTTCCGACTTTGGCCTTGCCAAGCTGGTAAGTCTGAAAGATCACAGATATCGAACCCTAACCAGCGTAAGAGGCACAAGAGGGTACTTACCTCCAGAATGGCTTGCCAATCTACCCATAACCTCAAAATCCGATGTTTACAGTTTTGGTATGGTACTGTTGGAGATAGTTAGTGGGAGAAGGAACTTTGAAGTGTCGGAAGACACAAACAGGAAGAAATTCTCCATTTGGGCATACGAGGAGTTTGACAGAGGAAACCTAAGCACCATTGTGGACCGAAGGTTTGGTTCCGGTGAGGTGGATATGGTTCAAGTGACCCGAGCTATTCAAGTTAGTTTTTGGTGCATTCAAGAGCAGCCTTCTCAAAGGCCTATGATGGGGAAAGTTGTTCAAATGCTAGAAGGAATCATGGAGATCCCAAGACCCCCTACCCCAAAGGCTGCCATAGATGGTTCGAGTAGTGGGGCAAACTTCAACATGAGCAGCATCAGCACTCGCTCCACTTTAGCTGCTTCAGGTCCTGACCCGTCATTATCTTCATCATCACGAACCCTACAGGCTCCATCTTCTTTGTCCGGCGTGAACCTTGAGAGGCCCAGTTCATCCATTGTACATAGAGAAGCATAGGTGAGCCATGTAATATGTGGACTGCTGAGGTCGCTTTTCCATGATTTCTTGCTTGATGGTGTTCGCTCGACGAAGTGTACGAAATCTGTAATAGTACCAGTATTAGTAAATATATTGCTGTAAGTTATTCATCTTTGAATGTGTACATTTATTGGGTCAAATCCAGCTGAAAGCTTTTCAGCAAGGCAGATGCTGTAGAGGTAACAATTCTTTGCTGCTTTATTCGCAACTTCATTGTTTGAAAATGAATATGAATCCACTGAGATCACACAGACAAATAGCTAATGCGTGCACCTATAGGTGGCAATTGGGTCAGTCGGGCCGGGTCAAGCCGGGTTGGGTCATATCGGGTTAAGTCGGGTCGGGTTCGGGTCATTATCGGGTCGGGCCATTCGGGTCAAATGATGTGCCGGGTTTGGGTCGGGTCATTATCGAGTCCGGCTACTTAATCGCATTACTATAATTTTTAACCATTAAATTTAGTTTTTAACCTATTATTTCGTATAATTACTTCATTATTAGGTCAAACGTATCAATCTTAACACAATCACTTTCATTTTGATCAAAATTAAGCTTAATAATTATTGAGTCATCAATTTAATCGAATCAATATCGGGTCAGGTCAATATCGGGTCGGGTTCGGGGCTGTGATAATCGGGTCATGTCGGGTTACGGGTCGTCATCAGGTCGGTTTCGGGTCATAATATTTTCGGGTCCTGTCAGGTCGGGTTTGCTCGGTTCGGGTCGGGTCTGTCGGGCCGGGTCAGACTTGCCAGCTCTACATGCACCTCAGGATGCCTGTCGACAATTTTGAAACTATTCCGGCATTTACACAGTTATGCGGCATGAGACCTTCCTGAATATGTAATACAGTCCTACAAATTTCGGCCTCCAAGGATCACTGTACGATTGCGAAACTGTTTTAGAATAAGCTGAAACTGCGACCACCTGCCCACAGACACTATATCGTTACTTCCGCAGTTGTAGCTTTTCAGGCTGCCAAAACCCAATCGTTGACTACTAACTGAACAATGCATAAGAACATGGCTACAGTTACAGTAGTTGCAAACATTACATTTTTTTTTTTAATTGCTAATCAGAGCATTAAGGCAGAACAACGTCAGCTCTGAGATATGAAAAATGAATTACATAATCAAGCGAATCCTCCAATATGGACTTAGTAACACCATAAGATAGGTTGAAGTAACTGCTGCAACAGTTTATTGAACATGAAAAATAAATTGCATTATAAATATTCCATGGAAACACATAATGAAAGATGAAACCATTATCCGAGACAAAAAACAAAAACGCATGGAGCTCTAAGCCATGCTCAAGCAAATGAAACCATGACTGGGTTCTCTATACATGTTTGTTGATAGTACAGCTTACTCATCGGATTGCTCTACAAAACATGTAATGCATTTAACCTATTTTCGGAAATGTATGAGGTTGCAAATTTTCCCTCTTGCTGGCTTTTCAGGCATTCCTCCCACCGTCGTGTAGCTTAGCGGTCATGAAGGCTTAATACTCATGACTTGAGTTCAAACCTTACCAAAGTCTCTTATTCCACTTTTGCCACCACCCCTTCCATGTCCGCTCCTTGGACGCTTCTCCTCAAACCTCCCAGATTCTCTTCTTCCACTTCTATTGCCACCACTCTCCTTCCCCTCCTCATTTCCTCTCTTAAATCCTCCTCTTTCGCTTCTCTTCTCACCCCCACCCCTTTCTTGTCGCTCCCCATTTCCCCTGTTGAATCCTCCTCTTTCACTTCTATTCCCGCCCCTTTCTTGTCGCTCCCCATTTCCCC
>VHZZ01000037.1:130296-161489 GCA_009801015.1 Silene noctiflora | reverse complement strand
AATCCTCCTCTTTCGCTTCTGTTCCCGCCCCTTTCTTGCCTGTCCAAGTTGAATCCTCGTCTTCCATCTATGCTCCAACTCCTCCCTCGTCCCTCTTCATTTCCCTTATTAAATCCCCCTCTTCCACCTCTGCTCCCACCTCTACCCCTTCCTTGATCCCCTTCATTTACCTTACCAGCCCTTCTTCTTTCACGTCTGCCCCCGACACTTCCTTCAACGTCCTCATTTACCTCAGCAGACCCCCTTCTCCCGTTTGCAGCCCTACCCTTTACTCTCTCCTTCACCTCCTCTTCCTCCTCGTCCACCTCATCTTCCTCATCATCATCATCATCATCACTGTCATCTTCATCAGATTCCGAGACTTGCATTTTATCCTCTTGCTCCTTCCCATTGTCTACATTCTCTTTCTCAGCCCCTCCTTTCACAACTTTCTGCTTACTACCATCAACACCACCCTCCTTTTCCGACTTTTCCTTAGCCGTATGCATAAGGTGAATATACTTGCCCCTCATATCCATCAAAGGATTCCTCTCAACCAACATACCTCTCCTAAACCCCTCCCTCAAAACTACAGTATACGTCCTAAGCTTACTCGAAAGATAGAATATCCCCGGATGATGAGCTATAGCGCGTTTCAACCTTGGCTTAACACCTAAATAATCCCCTAAACAAAGTATATTCTCCCTATCAGTCTTCTTAGGCCCTAAAATATGCAACAACTCATGCAAAACCGCAACCGCCCACCTATCAGTCAGAGCGCCATTAGGCGGAAGATGAGAAGCATTCTCATAAGGTGATAAATAAGGCAACTTCTGCCACTCATCAATCCACTTCTTCAACTTCTTATCCATCTCGAAACCTTTCGAAAATGTCATAGGAAATTCAACTGGCATTCCCTTTTCGTAATCTTTATCAACCTTTTTCGCCTTTTTTTCCATAACCGAAACCGATAAATCATCACTCCAACACACCAATTCAAGAACAGGATCAAATTTGTTGCCCTTTTTCAGCTGAAAATAATCAGGAAATTCAGGAACTAAACTAGTAACATAATTATCAGGCAAACCTAAATCCCATTTAAATATATCAATCAATCTTAACGGAATTTCATTAGCTCTACACAACATTAACAATTTCAATAACCTATCAGCAGCATTTTTTCTAAAAGTTTCGCTATCGAAAATCAATTGTTCCTCAGAATCAATATCCAAAATTTCTGGGGTTAATCGAACATGTGGATGAACCCTAATATCACCAGGAAAAAATTCTTCAAAAACAGCAGGATACTTACGGATAAATTCAATTGGGCGAAATGGAATTTTTAGGGTTTCATTATAACCAACAATTTTTGAAATTGGGAGTGATTTTGCAGGTTCTGATTTGAGGAAATTCTTGAGATTAATTACAGGTTTAAGATGTTGTTCTCTTTCAACTGCATGATCTAATCCTCGATCACTTACGAATTTGATTTCGAGATTATCGACGGCTGTTCTTAGGAATTGGCATTTGCTAGGGTTTTGGTGATCTTTGAGGATAACTCGCGCAACTTTGGATTTGTATAACATTGCAGATTGATTCTTTTGGGGGTAATGAATTAGGGTTTTGGAAATTGAAATTGATTGAAAAAAAGAGGGATGAAAATGAAGAGTGAAGCGGCTGGATTGTTAAGGGTTTTAGGAGGGTTTTGCTCACTTTGGACCTAATTGATAACTCGAATACTTGCAATTGCGAGACGGTTTCTTCATGGTATCCTTGTGTTTTCCGAATTCAACATGATGCTCTTCACTTTTTAAAAATATTGGTGTACATTTAAATTTAATAAAAACATTTTAAAATATCCAAAATGTTCTCATCTGTCTCATTTAAATGTTTAGTTTATGTATTTTTTATTGAATTTTTAGCAATGATTTGTTATGTCATTGATAATTTAATATAAATACCATTTACCCCCAATCGTAAACATATTTGCTTTACAAAATTTAACTGTTTAAAAACATGATTTTTAGTAGTTTGGGTATTTTAAGAACATTTTACTAAGTCTATTTAGTATCTGGTTTTATAATGTGTATAAATATATATATTGACTGTGATCGTGTTTATTTATTAAATTTTGTACTTTGTATTATTTTTAATTTACATTTTAAAATAGTGTCACCAAATATGATAATTTTACCTTTAGAAACAATTTAATATTTGTATTTTTACTATATGGTTTTGTTTTTTTTTTGGTACAAAAGAGAGGCTAAGCCTCGAAACG
This sequence comes from Silene noctiflora, assembly GCA_009801015.1. Lineage (NCBI taxonomy): Eukaryota > Viridiplantae > Streptophyta > Magnoliopsida > Caryophyllales > Caryophyllaceae > Silene > Silene noctiflora. The sequence goes on along the minus strand of VHZZ01000037.1, from coordinate 159,232 downwards.
AAATAAAGACTAACTAAATACTAAGCGAGGAAAAGCGACTCCAAGTAAGTCTTCTCGGAGAATAGATCGAATCCCTTCTGGAGGAGTGTCCAAGTAAATGATAGACGATTGTTCCAACTCAACACCTTTGTTAGCTAACCAATCCGCCGCGCGATTTGCTTCCCGGAACACATGATCCACTTTAACTGACCATCCCTCTGAATTAATAAGCTCAATGCACCGATGGACAAGAGGCCGAAGGCCATTGCTAATCAGCTGGTTGTTGTGAATAAAGCTCACACAGGATGCATTATCCATGTGTACAAGAAGTTTCCGTATGCCAAGGAGCTGTGCTCGTTCCAGCCCTATCACAAGAGCTCTCATCTCTGCACGCATAGAAGAGCAATAGCCATTAGAGGACATGAACGCATCAACAAAATTCCCGCTTTCGTCTCTAAGGATGCCTCCACATCCCGATGGCCCTGGATTGCCTTTGGACGCGCCGTCAGTGTTAAGGAGTACCCATCCATGTGGTGGAGCATTCCACCTTATGAACCGCTCCTCGTGAACCGTCCCCGGGGTGGGCGTAAGAATAGAGAATGGGTCGAGTGCTGCCTTAGTCTCTGCGAACTGTCGTCTTAAAAAGCTAATGGGATCAATAGGATTCTCCTCGGATCTTCTAAACACCACGTTATTACGCCAACGCCATAACCACCAGCATGTCAAGGCAAACCTCATGGACCAATTATTCGTAGCATTAGGCAAACTGTTACTGGCATTCGTTGAAATCCAGCTAGTATAAGGCATTGTGTAGAAGTTGTCAGACACCGCACCCTCGCCTAACTGATTCCAGATTTCTGACGAGAAAGGGCAGCGCCTTATGAGGTGATCAGTCGTCTCATCTTCTTCCAAACACCGAGGGCATATAGGCTCGTCTGTTAGGCCGCGTTTGACACGGTTATAATTGGTCATTAGTCGGTCGTGGGCCGCAAGCCAAATGAACAACCGAACTCTTTGCTGGACTGGTAATTTCCAGATAACGTGCCATCGTACCGAGTCCGATTCCGGAGGGACATCAGAGGTCTTTATTAACGCATGGGCAGATTTAATTGAAAACTTACCACTGGAAGAAGCATTCCAATATAGTGAATCCTCCATGTAAGGTTCAGGGGATAGATAATAAGCTGCAATTTTGAGAAGATCGATACGACTTAAGTAGTTCGAAAAAACATCCCATTTCCAACCTGAGCCTTCAGTCCACATATCACTAACCGTAGCTCCAAGCATGTCTTCCGGTATAGGAATGATTGCCCTGTCAGATAGGCATCCTTTATCAACCCAAGAATGATCCCAAAAAAGGGTCTTTCTTCCATTGCCAACCGCAACTGTGCTGCCACTATTGATAATTTTCGCTTGAGATGTGATCCCGGCCCATACATTTGACATATTTGGTTTAGGCTGAAACATGTCTACATCACACCTCCCATTACAGTATTTGGCTCGTAGGACACGAGCCCACAAAGTTTGAGGTTCCGAAAGGACTCTCCAACCTAGTTTCGTCAGAAATGCTGCATTGGCTTGGCGTGAGGATCGTATGCCGAGGCCCCCCAAATGCTTCGGTTGTTGGATAGTGTCCCAAGAGATGAGGTGAACTTTCCTTGTTGTCTCATTACCACCCCATAGAAATCTTCTAGTTTTTCTATCAAGCGAATCACATGTAGTTCTTGGAATTTTTGCCGTTTGCATACTATAATTGGCGATGGTGGATAGAGTCGATTGGATCAAGGTAGCTCGTCCTGCTAGAGATAGATGTTTGGTTTGCCATCCTGCAAGTCGTCTATTAATTTTCTCCTCAAGATGGGCGAAAGTAGCCTTAGTGACTCGGCCGTTAATAGTTGGCATGCCCAAATATGTTCCAAGGTCATCCGTTACTTCATATCCAAGAATGCCTTGAATTTCATTGATCGTATTGGAAGAAGTATTGGCCGAAAAGAAAAGCTTGGATTTAGCATTACTAACTTTTTCTCCCGAAGCACGACAGAAATTCTCAAGGACATATTTAATCACAATAGCTTGGTCAGCTCGAGCCTCAGCAAATAACACCATGTCATCGGCGAAAAAAAGGTTCGAAATTTTTGGGCCATTCTTACAGATAGGAATCGGTTTCCAGTCAGCTCCTCGAACTCTAATATCAATAGCTTGCTGAAGTTTTTCGAGGCACATGACGAAGAGATATGAAGACAGAGGATCGCCTTGACGCACCCCCCTTGAAGGTTTAAATTTTTCCGTCGGCTCACCATTCCAAAGTATCTGCATAGTTGAAGTGGAAACACACTCCATGATTGTGTCTACCATGAGAGGAGGAAAACACATATCCTTCAATGTGGCCTGGATGAAGTCTCATTTTAATCTGTCATAAGCTTTTTCTAAGTCTATTTTTATAGCCATATAACCCAAGTTGCCCTTCTTCTTTTTCATCGTATGGATTGCCTCTTGAAAAACTACAACATTATCCGTTATTTGTCTTCCTGGGACAAAACCGCTTTGGGTCTCCGATATAAGTTTTGGGAGAACCTTTTTTATTCTGTTAGCAAGAGTCTTGCTAATAATTTTATAGGCCACATTGCAAAGACTAATAGGACAGAATTGAGAGATATGTTCAGGAGCGCTTACTTTCGGGATAAGGACAAGATTTGTATCATTCAGTCCTGGGGGTAAGCCCTTCCCTTCTAAAGCATGTAGAACCATATCGTAGACATCATTTCGAATGATTGTCCAATTCTTTTGGAAAAAAAGAGCTTGAAACCCGTCAGGTCCAGGGGCTTTTAGGGAGCCCATATGGATGATAACATTCTCGATCTCTGCTGGAGAGTAGTATCTGTTGAGCCACTCCCACTGCTCGTTATCAAATTCTTGAAAAAGATCATAAGGCACATCTGCTTCATTATCAGTTTGGGAGTCATCGGTATATAAATTCTTGTAGTACTCGATAACTAGCTTTTTAATTTCATTATTGTCTTCTATCCACACTCCATCATTGTTTCTCAAAGTGCTAATACGATTTCGCCATCTTCGGATCAGAGTACTAACTTGAAAGAAAGATGTGTTTCGATCCCCATCACGGATGAACTCCACTCGTGATTTTTGATACCAAAGAAGTTCTTCGCGATCTAGAATCTCGTCTAATTCCTTACGCAATTTCGCTTCTAATTTGATTAGACTTCCCCGCCTTTGTTGCGATAAGGACCGTTGACATCCTTCAATTCTGGCGAGCAATTCCCGTTTCTTTTTGAAGATGTTACCAAAAACCTCCTCATTCCATATCTGTAATTTATGAGAGAGGTCTGAAAGTTGAGTAACGATATTAGTACCCGACGTCCAGTTTGAGTCAATAAACTCCGAAAATTTTTCATGAGTCATCCAGGCAGCTTGGAATCTAAAGGGTCGTTGAATAGCGTGAAGGGGAGCGAACCCATTTGGAGAAATTAACAATGGACAGTGGTCAGACTGGAAAGCGGGAAGATGACGTACACTAGCATCGCTAAACATTGTACCCCATTCGCTGTTACACAATGCTCTATCCAGACGAGCACTTTGTCGCGATGTTTCAGAGTTGCCGCGAGCCCAAGTATGAGATGGTCCCGAAAATTCTAATTCGATGAGTTGGCAGTTTTCAATCCAGTTATTAAATAGAGCACAGCGACGAGCCATATTCTGGTCACCACCATGGCGTTCTGACAGAGAACGAGTTTCATTGTAGTCTCCGGCTAATAGCCACGGCTGGTTAGTTATGTGAGCAAAACGCTCCAATTCAGACCATAGCTCAGTTCGATTGCTGGGATTCGGGCTAGCGTAAATAGCTGAGAAAAACCACGGCATCTCTCCATTACGAGAAACTTCCACTGTGATAAATTGAGAAGTGGTTTGGACTGGCGACACAGAAACAAGCTCGGGTTTCCAGTAAAGCCATATACCTCCACTATATCCTACAGCATCCACACGGTGGTGTCCATTGTAACCAAGCACTTTTTGAATTTTTAACGCATGGTCACCATTCATGTGAGTTTCTACGAGGGCAAAAATAGACGGTTTATAAGTCCTGATAACATCTTTCAGGGCGTTAATTTTGCGTTTGTTACCAGTCCCCTGTATGTTCCAAACCATACAAGTAAAGGGGGACAAATTAGGTGATAAAGGAGGAATTCTGTCCGACATATTAAACGGGGCGTATTGTAGATATGCTAGATAAGCTCGACTTACGAGTGAGAGAGATTGATTAATATTCCATGGTATCGACATCTCCACCTGGAGCGTCGGACGTTCCTCCGTGATTGCTTTGAAGGTGATGTCCATCGTTGGGCTTTCCGGTATCATCACCCCCATATAGGGTGCGAGCATCTCCTTCCACACTGACACTGAGAACGTCTGTGTTGGTGGAATTAGCTCGAATCGTGGCAGTTGTGGTAGATAACGTGGTTGAGGGAGATTTAGGGCCAAATAAGAGATGTGGGGATCCATTTGTGTTAGCTTCTAATTGGTCAACTGAATGATTAATGGAGGGACTTGTAGTATTCTCAGGGGGGAGATGAGATGCTGAACTGATTTTGCTTGTATATGGAGATTTGGTGTTCGTGATATCTTGTAGGATTATGGGTAAATTGCTAGTATCAGTAATAGGGTTAGCGGGGGTACTCTTGCTTGAGTCTTTGGTAAAACGGGAATTTAACTTATTTTGGGAAAGGATTTTTGGAGATTGTTTTTTAGGAAAGGAATTTTTTTGGTTATTTCTAAGACTGGTTTTGGGAGCAATATTAGGAATAATATTATTGGTATCAAGGGTTTTAGTAATAATTGGCGGTGTTGCCATCTCGTTCTCGATATTTTGTTGAATATTCAAGATATCGAATCGTGATCCTTGCTTGTCTTGATCTTTACCAAAATTAAAAATTGCGCCATTGTTATGTTGTTGGCCTATTGGAACTCCTGGTTTACCTTGAGTATTTGTCGATTTCTTACGCTGTGGTTTAGTAACCATCATCCAATTGCCATAATCTTCCTTCTCCTCTGGTCTTGGATGAGTATTTATGTATTTCTCATCTCGGCAGACGTCTAGCCCCTCTTGTGGATCCTTCCCAGATGCCCTAGATATACTTACCTCATTGGACTGAGCTATAGGACAGTCTTCTGAATTATGTCCTAGTCTTCCGCATGTAAAACAGATCATTCTTAGACCTTCATATTGAATTCGATAAACTTTGCCATTGATTCGAAATTTCGAAAGCAAAGGCTTTGAAATATCAACTTCAATACTCATACGAGTAAATTGTCCTCTCTCTGCGCAGGCTGTATTTTTATCAATGCGGATAACTTTTCCTATTTTTGTACCAACCTTTTTGAGGAACGATTCACTAAAATATTCCACAGGGAGATTCGGGATCCGAACCCAAGCCGTTAAATGCTTAATGCTGTCTTCTGAGGGGATGAAATTTGGGATCCATTTCCTTATAGTCAGGTAATGGTCATCAATCATCCATGGTCCCTGTGTTAAAACAAATTCATAATCTTGCTTCGATGTGAATCTGGCTACGTAGTATGAGTCACTGAGATCAGTTAGGGTTAATTTCCCTTTGATCGACCATTTCGCTTGCAGCTTTCTCATTAGTGCAAGATATCCAATTTTCTTGTCGAACATTTTGATAATCAGAGCGTTGCGCCATGGCTTACGGATATCTGCTTTTTCTTCCTTTGTTAGGTGAATGCTAGGACAAAGGGCATCTTCCTCCTCGGGAGAGAATTCAATGTCATCCTCTGAGTCGGAATCGAATTCATCGGAAAAAAGGTCGTCTGACATAAATGTCTCTGATCTGAAGCCTTGAACAGTATCTCGATATGACAGCATAGGCACTGAATTGTGGACCAATTGTGTTGAGGATGTGGAACTGGTGTTGGTAGTATTGTTGGTGGTGGTGGACGCAATAAACTCACCCAAGTGCATCGTTTTTCGTTTGGAGTTTTTAGACAGAGGTGGGAATGAGATTTCAGTTTCTCCGGTGACTGGGCCTGGAGGTTCGGTGTGGATTGCAGACGTCTCCGGCGGGAGACCATTGAGGTTACTAAGCATTGAAGGAATTTTCTCTCACTAGAATTTTCTCTCACTAGAATTTTCTCTCCATATGGTTTTGTAATGTGTACAAATTGAGTGTGATCATATTTATTAGCAAACCATTTTAACCTCTTATTACTTCTTGTAGGGCAATTCTCATTTTGTGAGACAAAATGCCCATGAGAGGAGAGAGAAAAGCAAGTGAGGGGTGTCCCACCTTATCCCCCTATTCGTTTTGTGAGTGGCATTATCCGTCACAAATACCGATCCGTCACAAGGGAGACGCTTTGCTTCTTGTATTAGTTTTAGTTTACATTGTAAAGTAGTCTTACAAGTTACAAAAATGTTATAAATTGACTTGAAATTATGTTTTATGTAGTCACTAGTTTGGTGAAGGTTTGCAATGTATCTTGTATAAGAGATGAATTATTTACCCATTTTGTGATCTATTTTGTGTCTCATTATTTCTCCTACGTCATTAGTTTAACTAAAATGGCTACAATTTTTTTTATGTAAGAGATAATATGTGATAAGATAAATATAATGGGATAGAAGATTGGACATCAATAATACACAACTACACAAGTAATATATGAACATTCTCAAAGATAGTTCAATTGTGAATGAATTTATGAGTATCTATTATTCGGTTTATAACATCGGAGAAAAACCGAGAATATATACAGTTTGAATATAAGTAAGTTTTTTTGCGCGAGAGATAAAAGATAATAAAACTTGATTCAATTAAACCCTAAATTTAGCTTGAGTTTCGAGTCATGACTATAAATTATCTATTTACGATAAGTGAATAACATTACAACTCAAATTGAATCGTTAAAAATAATGTTTATTTATGACACTTGAATTAAACCCTAAAGTGATTCAACAACTTCCACTATAGTCTAGGAGGGCTTATAAAAAACCAAAGCGTCTTGCTTGTGACGGACAATATCCGTCACAAGCTGAAGACGGATAGTTTTCCTCTTACAATAAGGCAAGTGGGAGGGCAAGTGGGGGAGAAATGGAGCACCCAATGAATACCGTCACTTGCATATTGTGAGAGGGGCACTATCTGTTTTCAACTTGTGACGGATAGTGTCCGTTTTAATGAGAATTTGTGATAAAAAAACATAATATGCTCATAAATCACAATTGAGTAAAGTGAAGCATCCTAATTTGTGGCTCCTACGATCACGATGCACTAATTAGTTAACTACCTACTCCCTTACTCCAATGGCACTAATGAGCAATAGTGCACTTCTACGCCAAGCAAAAGCACAACTTGCCTTTATTACATATGACAATAATAAAGCACAAAAAAAGCACCTATTAAACCACAAAACAAAGGTGAAAGATGAGAGCCTTTAAATAGTTTGATGTTTTATCTTTGACTTTACAAACAGAGGAATGTGTCTCAATGATAGGAGGAGGAGGATTAAAATGGAAATTAAATAATGTAAAATTATTATTTGGGTGTAGGGAGGACGTCTTTTGGAGGAAACAAGTATTTCTCTTCAATGATAGTCGTGAAAGTACCTTATATCTTAAAATGACTTGTCCGTTATACATAGAAAACACGTAAAATATGCTTTTATTTATATATAAAAGACAGATATTAGTTTATTGGCATCCTCATTTATTTCATTTATAATATTTGACCCGTTTTAACTATAAGACAAATACTATCATCTCAAACAAGAATTTGTGATGAAATTAAAGATGAGTAATTATTTTCGGTGACATTCGCTATTTTAGTATATTCGTATGAGGTAAGAAACAAATACACCTTAAAGCAAGGTTTATATTTATGGTGCAATTTAGTCCAACCATTCTAGTAGGTGCAAATGTGCAATGCTTTAGATTAGGGGTACTTTAATCGAAGGTAAACAAATGTTGAAAAAAATAGACTATTTGAATCATATATGTATAATGTTTTTTTGTCTTTTTTTTTTTTTTTTAATCTACGCATGTTGAAAGCACTCTGCTGATTGGCAAACATAACCCCCAAAAAAAAAATCTCGAGATTATGACTTATATCCGTAGTCCATAATAAGAGTGATAATGAGACGAGTCAACTCGTTAACAGCTCGAGCTCGACTCGATCAAAGCTCGGTTTGTGCGAGTTTGGCTCGATAACTTAATGAGTCAAGTCGAGCTAACTTTAGCTCGGCTCGAAAAGCTCGCGAATAATCCGAACTTGTGTGATAAAATAATATCTTGGTGTTATTTTATAAAATCTTTACCATGATTATATCTTTGTATAACCATAGTAATTGTTCAATTGATTGCCCAATATTTATATACTAACCTTTAAATCCTTATACTAAAAATATTGAAAGAAAAAAACCCAACAATTTAACAATTTTTATTAAGTTGAACTCGAACTCGACTTAAAGTTCGCCAGTATGATATGAGCTCAATTTTTCCAGGCTCAAGTATGCTCAAAATATAATTAAGCTTAATTTTATTTCACAAGCTCAACCTGCTTCAAGCTCGGGCTCGAGATAAGTTTGAAATGTTTCCCCCCAACAAAAAAAAAAGGTAAGTATATAACATTTCCTAATTTCCAAATAAAATGTATGCAATCCTCACAAAATTCAAGTTATTCCTCCATAAAAATATCACGGGAAACTCCATAATTTCCTGCATCCGTAACCCAAAAATGGCCAAACCCTTTACTGTTGAATCTCTTCCTTCTCCAAAACCCAGCAATTTCAATGATTTCCCAGAAAACCCTTTTCTTATTTCTCTCTCTTCTGACCAATTTCTCAATTTGTCTCGTGCTCTTGACTCTCTTAAGCAGAAATTCCTCAATCAAGCGCTTATTCATCACGAGTTCAGTTCTCTTCAAGTACGTTGTTTTTTGTAATTTTTGATTTCTGGGTTTGCTGTATTTTTGATTAATTTGAGGTGGGTACTTGTTATTTTGTTTGATTTAGCTTGTTTTTCTGCTTAATCTTGGATGACAGGCTTAATTTTGGTTCTTTTCTTGTTATTTGGTGCTTTTTTTACTTTTTGATTTATGGGTTTGATGTATTTTTGTTAAGTTTGAGGTGGGTACATGTATTTTTGTTCAATTTAGCTTGTTTTTGTGCTTAATCTTGGGATTAAAGGCTTAATTTGGTACTTTTTGTTATTATTTAACCTAGTTGCTTTATGATTTCTAGGTTTGCTGTATTTTTGTTAAATTTGAAGTGGGTACTTGTTATTTTGTTCAAATTTGCTTGTTTTTGGGCTTAATTTCGGATTAAAGGCGTAATTTTGGTATTATTAGTTTGGCAATTGAATTCTTGAGTTAGTTTCTCATGAATTAGGGAAATTGGTTTGTAGATTTGTTTGTATGATATGATCAATTGATTTGCAAGTCTCGCTTAAGATGGTCTCAAGTGTGAAACGGATTCAAAAACATATCTTTAGCACTGATTAATACTTGGTACTCATTACTAATCTTTAGCAGTAATTAATAGTCTCTGCTCATTGCTAACCGGGTATGCGAGTTGCTTTATATCACGCTTACAACCTCATTTTAATAGGAATTTGTAAACTTTTATAACTTTGATAGGGTTGTTGTTCAATATTTTAATACTCTATCTTGGGTGTAGAGAAAAAGAATCACACCATCTCACATGCCAACAGTCTCTAGAGTGGCTCTTTCTCACATCAATGCGGACAAAAACCGATATACTGATATCCTACCATGTAAGTCTTAGTCCTTGTTATAGTTCTCTTGACTTACCAACCCGATAGTAGGGATTTTTAACTTTGATAGGGGTTTTATGCAGTCGACCACACTAGAGTTGTCCTGAACTCTTGCAAGGATAATAGGCCATCCGCCAATGGCTACATTAATGCGAGCTTTGTAAAAGTAAGTGCCTTCACCTCGGCATGAGTATCTGATCGGCATGTGTATCTGATAATTTGTACATGCCATACTTGAATCATATTATTTTGACTTGTTTACTTTGTTTGGTGCTCTCTCAAGTGTAGTCTCCCGCAGAAAATGCTCCTCAGTTCATAGCAACACAGGGCCCACTACCAAACACATTTGAAGACTTCTGGCAAATGGTGCTGCAGTGTCGCTGCCCTGCAATTGTAATGCTTACTCGATTGGTTGACAATTATAAGGTACTTCTATGTATATATTATTAGGGACTCTAAATTACTAAACCTTTCACAACCTCTATATCCAAGAAGTCAGGCACTCATTATCTATTCAGTATAAAAATCTTTGTTCTTTTGCACTCCGTATCTTGCGATATTCAAGCCAAAAATTGGTTTGTTGTATCCATGTTGAGCCTCCAGGTGGAGTTGTAAGAAGTAGTATTGCACAGTGATTCTGAAGCTCTAAAAGAAATGGGTGTGATGAAGGAATTGTCATTTCTTGATATCTCCTCTTTCAGAAAGCAGTTCTTGAAATCTACAATGTCGAGAACTGCCTTACTACTACTTATACAATGTCAAGAACTGCCTTACTACTACTTATCTAAAAAAAGTGTACTGCTTTACTGCTTTATGATCCTTTGAGGATGTCTGTTTTATTCTCTTTCTTTCTGCTGGTTGACTTTTGGGAATGAAATCTGTATGCAGATGGTGAAATGTGATGACTATTTTCAAACAGAAGATGGTCCTAGGGTATTTGGTAACATTTCTGTTGTCACTAAATGGAAAAGAACAACAGAGAGCTCTTTAGTGTTGCGCCTGTTGGAAGTTACCAAAGCTGAGGTTAGTTGGATTAATTCACAAATTGAACTCAAAGTGTTGTTTTTGCCTGATGATATGGAATAAGGTAGAGAAGATAACTAACATTTAACATTTGTTGCAAGTCTTGCAACTAAAAGGAAAAAGAACAATAGATCTTTTGCTTTATTGTAAGTGGACGGTTTCTATATCAGTTTATGGATTTCAAACTTGCAACTATGCCTGAGGGGAAGGATTGAGAAACCAGATATTATTAGTAAATGGGAATGGCTTTAGGAACATGGCATTATTTTCTTCAGCACCTGACATTCTTGGATTGGTCGAATATTTCCTTTTTGCGATTGTATATGAATGTGTTTAAGCATTGATTTAGGCTTCAGGCTACTTCACTAGGAAATTGGGAGGAAAAATCAATGTGTCAAGTGTGTGATGACTTGATGAGCGTGAGATCTTACCTCACTTTTCGTTTGAGTGTCATCTGAATCACTAGATAAAATGTTCTTCTGTTGATGTTTACTGAAAGTGTGCTTGCCGTCTGCTTCCAGAAGCAGCTTATTTCTGTGAATTCCTTGTCGCTACCCTAAGGACCTAGATAATGTTGACCCCTTACTTTTTGAGTTTTTTCTTGTTCACTAAACCAATTATGATGGAATAAAGAAGTAAAATGCCTTATTAATCTCAGTGCTTCTTGTATCGTGAAGTAGCCAAGTGTAACACATTTTACTCCTCAAATTCCATTATTGGTCATCTGCAAACCTCTCCTGCCCATGTTTTTAATGCAATGGTTAGGCTTCGTGCATCCAACCACCCCACTTTGCCACAGGCAAGAGCCATTAAGGTTATGCTGTTGCTGCACAGTAACTCAGTTATTCTAGTATTTACACATACATGAATGAATTTTCACTATTGACTGCTATAGCTCAAGCCTGAGAAATGATCCAATATGTCCGTGTTACCATTTCAGTCGGACGATCCCCCGCTCTCTGTTATGCATATTCAGTATGAAGGATGGCCAGACCATGGGGTCCCTAGAGACACATTAGCTGTTCGAGAGATCTTGAAAATAACATTTCAGCTGCCACCGGGTCCAATTGTGGTTCACTGCAGGTTCACTTCGTATTCATGCCTTACATTTTGGTTCTGACGGGTATATTAATCATTGGTTTGATGTGTATCCTTTTTGTTTTCAGTGCTGGCATTGGGCGTACTGGGACATATTGCACAATTCATGACGCAATCCAACGCATTCTTGCTGGAGATATGTCTGCGTTAGATTTCTTTAATACCGTCGATGTCTTTAGATCTCAGAGACTTGGAATGGTTCAGACTAGGGTAATGTGTTTCTATGATTGCTGAATTATCCACCTTTTTATTTTCCATTGCTTGATTCTGCTGTGAGTCCTGGGTGAGACCATCTAACTGTAGGATAGGATGAGCTTTTGACGTTCGTGGGCAAGTTTTCAACCCCGAATTATGAAGGCTCACCCCAAGACGTTAAATCTTCCTCATGTCCTACTGTATGACCATCTTACTGAAGTTTTAGCCAAATGTTAGTCCATGTAGATCCTTAATTAACACTCACACATCGCAATGGCTCAGACATATAAGTGCAACTAGCAACAACATGACAAATAATTCTTGTTCATGGGTCCATGTAGTTAGACTATTAGATGGATTCCGGTGAGTTTTTTACAAGACAGTGTCGTCGCTTGTGAGACAACCCAAGTCCTTGTGTATTCCTCATTTATTATAGGTTTAATGATAGGTTTAATGACTTGGTTTCACATATAAGACCCTCTCATAAAAGTTTTTGTGGATCATCTGATGTTGCTGTCACGTATTGTATCATCTTGTCCGTTCACCGCGACCATTTCACCATCTTCAACAACTAAGTAACATCAATACTGAAATTAACAACTATCTATTAATATAGATCATGACATACATTTCTATGAGAAATAAAGTATGCAAACAGAAAAGTAACCGTAGTCCCCAAAACTATCTTGCAATTCTACTTTTATTATATAGATGCTAAGTTTTTTTTTTTTTTTTTTTTTTTTAATGAACTTATATTTAACCTATCTCGATATCGAATGCTTTTTTTAATCTATCTAAATGTGCCATTGACTCAGGATCAATATGAATTTTGCTACAAGGCTGTCATTGATGCACTGGAGGAGATTATAGCAGAGTACAATGCTGACAAAGGTGTTTAATGGGTATATCGCTCCCTTTTTTCTGCCACTAGTTAACCATCGATGATTCACGAGTGAGTCTTCTATTTCAGGTCATGAATAGTCAAAATCCTAGTGTAAAGTGTGGCCTCTCCAAAAAAAAATCCCATGCCATTGTTTTTTCTTGAATCTTGATGCTTAACTCATTCCTGACAGGAGATAGCCCCTCCAAAATGGTGCTCCATATATGAGAAACTCTTCCTGACTCGAGATTAAGGGCTTCGATTAGCTTACTGAATTTGGATTTTTGTGCTCATTATCTGGCTCGGAAGATTCATCTATGTGGTACTATACAATTGGGAGATTCATGTTACTAAATTGCATGAATCAAGCTGTATATTTTTCAACTCAAGTTCATTGTTTGAGAAAATTCGTCGAGATATTGACCTTTTTTCCCTCTTCATGATTCTCAGTATTTTGAGATACGGTGTATCCTCCCGAGTTTGTTGGAAAAACAATTCATTTTCTGTAACACGGTCTCGTATTTATATCACTCGAGTCATTGCATGTTTGGTTTCACAGATGAGTTTTCAGTTTAGTGTTACCGAATCTTGTGTACTCCGTTTAGATTTGTGCTTTTCGTCTTGCATGTCTTTTGCCTTGGGCCTATTCATCAACCAGTTCACCGATGAGTAAGGTGCAGGTTGGCTCAATATCGGGTTAGATTTTGATAGATTTTTCCATGAATAAGGTTTAAAATCGGTTAATTTGCTAGTGAAGTTTCCGTCTAGGCAACTAAACGAGAATAATCTTATCATGCAGATGTCAGTTAACTTAACCGATAAAGTTATAAAAGTGATACTCACGATCTGAGTTCAAATTTCATCAATTAACATATTACGCTTGTGACCCTCTTTTAAAAAAAAAAAAAAAGATAATCATATCATGTAATTGTAGTTTTTATAAAACTATTCATGATGGATAATGATCAATGATTGTACAAATCGATTACATTTGACACGATTGCACCAAAATTGATCAAGGAAAAGTTCAAAATGGGACCAACATTTGACTACTTGATACCAATACCAATGGGTAGATAATTTGGCCAAGCAATTTGATTACTACCCTTATTGACTTGGTCATGCATACAAACTACAAAGAACAAGTTGAAAGAGAAATCATAATATAAGGTATCGCAAATTCTCGTTTAAGACGACACTATCCGTGATCACCGTGGGTCAAGTATCATACTACCTGTATATATAAGATAAATATATTATTTTTTTCCCTATGCACTCTTGTATATACACAAGTGGTATGTAGCTGGTTCGTCATAAGCTTGAGACAGATAGTGTCGTCTTAAATGAGACAGATATCGGTAAGGTATATATATGACAAAGTTGAAAAACATGGTACATTCACATGAAAGTATGAAAGTATGTATGCATTGACTCATAGGGCCACTTGATTATAACTTGTTACAATTATATATCATTGGATACTAGTAGTTGTAATTGGGCATCTTCCTTTTTGATTTTTGTTGTTGAGATTTTGTTTGTTGGGTGCTTAACTATCAATCAATTGGATTTTAATACCCATTACTTATATATCAACTCATTTAAATAAGAATCTTTTTACCACTAGGATTGTTGAATACGATATTGAGAATGTTTTTTTGGCTTTGTATTGGAAGTTAGGATTTTCGTGGTATTTATATCGTTTGATTTGTCCTCAAATTACTTATTTATCACGTGAATTAACGTTGTGAATTTTTTTTATAGGTCAGTTTTATAAAAATAGTTATTCCTTATATATACCGTTATTCAAATAAAGGTCAAATTTTTGGTGCCGGAATTCTTTAATGATCTGAGAAATTAATTTCAAATTAACAATTAAACAAGTGCTCTCTTTATTTAGTTGTGTTCTTCCCTTTTACTTTCGAAGATCAAAATTGAAAAATTTAATTTAATATGATAGTATATTAGTATATATTTACATTTTTATATCATACAAAATAATATTTATATTTACATTTTTATATCATACAAAATAATATTTTTAATAAAAAATTTAATTATATAAATACATATATACATGGTTAAATGGCGTCATAAAACTGCAATAAATAAATAAATAAATAAATGGAAAAAAACAACAGAGGGAGCACATATTTTATTTCACAAAAACTTTAGAGAGTCGGACTCTCAATAGCGTTATTGAGAAACCTATCACATAATTAAGGAAGAGAATTATTTAATTTTGGTTTTCCATGTTATGTCTCCAACTAATTTTGTGGGAGACGGTCTCTCGAAAAACCTACTTATTTTATTTAGCCGCCAAAGAAGTGTGTATACTTGAACTTCAACCTGTCTCTCGCCGCCTAAAGGTTAAAAATGGATCAAATATGTTATATAAAACAAAAGTGAAAAGGTTAAGAAATAACAAAATATTTATCTTATTTATACATGTGAATTATTATTTGATCTGTTTTAATCTTGTCATCTTGAGACGGAAATATGAAACTTCCATCTAAAATGAAAAGTTGTGGTTGAAGTTCAGAATGACTCCATATTGATGTGGTAGTCAAAGTTATTACACACAGACACATAGTACTAAAAGTAGGTTCTATTGCCTAATAGAGTAGTGATTAATTTCATCACAAGAAATTAAGAATCTACAATCAATTGATCAAGAAGAAATGTCACATGATTTATGATGAAAAATTCAATGTTGATGAAATTCTAAAAGTTTGTCAACTACTTAGTAAACATGACTGAAATTTCCTATCCTTTGAATTTTTCTATGCATTATGAAAATATCAATTTTTGGATCAATCAAATTCATTCTTCCTCCTTTTACTCCATATAGATGTCTCATTGTAAATTTATAAATTATAAAATAAGTCCCTTTTTTTATTACTATTAATAAATGAGCATTTTGTATGTACTAAAACAGATTTTCTAAGGTGGTTATTTTCTTTTTTTAAAATAAGCGTACTATGTCACGGGTAAGAATTAATCCCCAACTATGAGGTTGGAGTAAAAGAAGTCTTGATGTATGAATTTTGTGTAAAAAAGAACTACAACCAGTCTTAACTAGATCTTACAAAATTGATTCAGCTGAATGACCCGATTCAAACACGTCTTGATACTCAAACCCATGACCTAAACATGACTTATAAATTGTAACCTAAACTGACCCGAATATTTATCGTTACAAACATACCATCGTCACTGAAAAACTCGATAATAATAGACCCGAATCCAATTCAAACCAAATTCTAACTATCTCAAAAACGACTTGACTCGAATTAATCTGACCCGATTCCAACGTCATTGACCCGTTTACCAAGTCTAGCCTTTACTCAAACCCAGGACCCATGACTTGTAAGTTATAACCCGAATACCCGAATATTTATCGTTACAAACTTACCATCATCGTTGAACAACTCGATAATAATAGACACGAATCCAACTCAAACCAAATTCTAACTATCTCGAAAACAACTTGACTCGAATTAATCTGACCTGATTCCAACGTCATTGACTCGTTTACCAAGTCTAGCCTCTACTCAAAAGAAAGTGTCATGAATGTGCCTACAGTCAACAAGAAGACACACAAGAACAGTCTGAAAATTAGTGCATCAATTTTTTGTGTGTATTCCATTCCTCTTCTTTGACTCTCTTCCCTTTTCCTCAATCTTACTACAGTCTACTATGTTTGTTGTGTAGGCCTCCTTCCAAACCGTGTGAGCTGGGGTTTCACTCCATTAATTTCCACTATTTCTTCCTACTTTTCCTTGTTTTTTCTTACTTACCCTTTACCTCTCTTTACGGCTCTCATACCCGAATTAAATAAGACGGTTTTAAGCAAGACCTACTGTTATTTAGTATTCCCTGTTTTTACCTGATTACCTCTTATTATTATTCTGCTTCATTAATCATCAATCATCAATCATCAATCTTTTTCCTATATTTTTTTAACTAAATTTTCCATTTTTTAGCAGTCTTACCGTTTCTTTCACTCTATTTCTTTCAAAGTCTTAATCTTTCTTAGAAAATTCCACACCCCTTTAAGTATCTATTAGTGTTCTCACTTAGATCTACCATTTTTCTTTTCTGGGTATGTTTCTATTTAGTATATATAAATTGGGTATTGTTTTATTTTTGCTATTTTTAAGTAAATTTTTCTGCTTTTTCTAATTTGGGTTTGTGTTAGATTCTCAAAATTTGCAATTTTGCTTATTATATGAGGTATGAATTAGTGTTTGTTGATCTGATTAGTTAAAATCATTGTGTTGTATGGTATTGAATTGTATGAATTAGTGTCGAATACGGTTATTTTCTGCGAAGTTTTCATTTTTTTTGGTCTAAAATGAAGTGTCGAAGTGTTGTGTAATGTTGTGTCTTAGTACTAATTGGGTTGATGATTAGTTCAAATCACTGTATTGTATTGTACTGTATGAATTAGTGTCAGATACGGTTATTTTGCGAAGTTTTCATTTTTTTGGGTCTAAAGTGAAGTGTCGAAGTGTCATCTCATGTCGTGTCTTAGTAGTTAATACTAATTGGGTATGAATGATTATTAATGGATTTTTTTCCCTTGTTAACAGCTTTGGAACTGGAATTTCTGTGGGTGATCAATAATAAAACTCAATGCTTGTGATCAGTCTGTTGGGTACTAGTAAAAGTAAAACCCAGGTTGAAAAAGTTGTTTGTAGTTTATGAGCTAGGAGCTTGTTTTGGCTTTGGCGGTTGCGAAATTGTGGAAGTTTATAGAAGGGGAGATGTGCATAAGTGAGTTTTAGTCCACTGTTTTTATGTGAATAAATAAAATGGGTGGACTTTGCTCTAGGAGTGCAACTGTTGATAATGTTCCTAGTAGTACTTATCCACAGATTAATGGGAATGGTAATCATGGTTCTGACTTGTTTTCGGAGCCTCACACATTAGATATTAAAGGGAGTGCTGAGCCGGCTCTTCCAAGTGAGGAAGTAAATGTGGATAAGCCTGTAGGGCAGCCCTTTTCTTTCCCGGAGTTAAGTGACACTATGCAAGAGACTAATGTACATTCGTATGGGACGGCTTTGGATGATAATTATGATGGTATTCCACAATTGTCGAGGGTTTTATCACAAAAATCTAGATCAACAAGGTCGAAGCAGGTTGCTGTTGCAAAGGTGCTGCTTCCTTTAGATTCTCTTATGTCTTGTTCAATTTTTTTCGCACCACTCTTGTGCTAATGTGTGAGATCAATCCAAGTTCATGTGCATTACTCATTTAGTTGTATGGTGGGTTATAGGATTGGTTTCACGTAAATGACTGTCTCATACTCTGTATAAGAATTGTGTTTTATGCGATGCTCCAAGAGTCCAAGCAACTCCAAGCATGCACACTTTTGTCGTGGTTATTGATCCTGTGTTATACAGTATAGCTGAAGAATGCTGCTTTTGTCTTTTGCATGGCGATTAACTGTTATTCATACGAGATTATATGTGTCTGAACTGAAGGGCTTTAATAGAAACCTTCAAGTTGTTAGTCAGTCCTTCGTCCTTATACAAAGCTCTTTTAAAAACAATTTGTATGATCAGAGTTCTAAGTTCAGGGTTCATGATCAAATATTTGAAACCACACAGTCAATTCGCATCAGGAGTCAAGATGACTCTGTGACCTCTAGCTTACATGTTTAATCGATGTGCTTTTGTGAGATGAACTGATGAAGTATTTCTGGAAGACTAGAAAGTAGAGACACCAGGATCCTGGTGTAGGAATATGTACATCCGACCCCATTCCGTCCCCTTTTAGAAACCCTTAAGGTACTATGGTAATATTATTGTTATTCGTGCATTGTTGTGCACTACTCCCAAGACCAGTCTCTAGTTAAAAATCACTTTTGCTTGTGCTTTTGGGGTAAATGACATTTAACTGATGAGATGCTCCGGGAGGGAACAGAGAGGTAGTACTTGACAGAAACTCATGTACAAGAGGGCCAGAAAAGTTTACGTATATGAAATTTTAGACCATTGTTCAGGATCCATAATTCCATATGCCTGAGAGGTAGGGTGGCTCAATATTTGTTTAATCTGTTTTGTCGCTCTTATGAGTTTGAACTCTGAACTTTGTTTAGTGATTGTTTCCCTCTTCCTTCAGATAGAACAGAATTGGCAACTAGTCTATCATTATCCTATATAGTGGTGAAAAAGGCTGTAGAAGGGGGATCTATTTCTAATGCTGCTAATAGTTTGCTTACTGAATTAAAAATAATCTTGACGTAATAGACGGAGTCTAGTTTTAGTAATTTAGAAATACAATCTACCGACTCTTGGAAAGAAAATCCGGCAACACTCTATCTCAAAGGATTACTAGTTGATATGCAAATTTTACCGGATCAACTAGACTAGAACTTGTTGATAATATGTTTCGTAATACATTTTTGTTCATGGCGACACATTGTGTACATATTAACTATTAATGGCAAGTTGTATGAGTCCTACTGTGTTATGATTCACTTCTCAAATCTGATCTGGGGACTATTGAGTACTCCCTCCATTCGGCTGGAATCACTACGTTTGCATGTGAGTATGTGACACAATTTTCAAGATAGCGGAAAGTAGCAAAAGTAAAAATTGCAATTTGCCTAGTTTGAAGGCAACTAAGCAAGTGTGTGTGTGAATATAGTGGAACTCACTTGATTATATCCATTTAAGGAAAATGTAGTGAATTGGTTTGAATAGACCAAAAAGAAAAATGTACGGAGTATGTAATAGTAAATAGGGTCGTTTTAACTGGTAGATCTAACTGCAAACCTTCTTTACAAGTGAATTTATCTTTAAGCGTAGCTTGCTTGAGGCCGGTTATATGCATCTTAGAGTTTGGTACTATGTTACTTGTGTAGGTTTGTTCATATATCACAAGAGGACTAGTTTAAATTGTTATCTTAGGTCTGACCCGTGTGGGTTTTAAGCTCTGCTGAATGCGCTGGTAGTTGGTGGATTGTTTTAAATTTATTTATGTCAGATTAACTCCGTTGTTCCTAATTCAGCAGGTCTCTGAGGTTGGCACCCTTTTGGGCAAAGCTGGATCTGCTGGGTTTGGCAAGGCAGTTGAAGTCTTAGACACACTCGGTAGTAGCATGACAAGTTTGCACCTTAGTGGCGGTTTTGTCTCTGGTGTGACGACTAAAGGGAATAAAATATCCATATTGGCATTTGAGGTAGCCAACACTATTGTGAAGGGTGCGAATCTCATGCAGTCCCTTTCAGAGGAGAACATTAAACATCTCAAGGAGGTAGTGCTTCGGTCAGATGGCGTTCAAAACTTAATATCCAAAGATATAGATGAACTCCATAGGATTGCTGCAGCTGACAAGAGGTAGTTGTGAGAGAAATAGCTTGTGACATGACGTCTATCACCCATATACTACCATCCATTTGTATTGTCACCATTTGACTTTGTTGGTAAAAAAGTATCAACTTTGACCAATATTTACTCATAATTTAGACTATAAGTTTTTAAAACAGAAGATATAAAAGTAGGTCTTTTGGTGATTCTAACATAAGAAATTTACATTGTATATCTATACATATTTGGAGAAATTAATGGTCAAAGTTGATATAGGTAGCTGCCAAAGTTAATAGTGACAGCTTATGGGATGGCGGTACTATATTTGTTTCCATATCAGCCGATACAGCTTCTTATTATGAACTTGCATGCTAAAAACGATTTTGTTATGAACTTTACCAGGGAAGAATTGAAGGTATTTTCCGGGGAGGTGGTCCGATTTGGAAATCGTTGTAAAGATCCTCAATATCATAATTTGGATCGCTATTTTGAAAAGTAAGAATAGTAACGTCTGTTGTTCTGTGATGTGTAACTTTTCAGCGAATGGAGAGGTGATAGTGTACTATTTTTTTGCTTCTCAGATTGGCTTCTGAACTCAGTCCTCAAAAGCATTTGAAAGAAGAAGCCGAGGCAATAATACAGCAACTTTTGGCGTTGGTTCAGTACACTGCTGTGGGTATTTCGTTGTTTTTCCTTTTTATTGTTTTTCTTAAGGAAACCATATATTTGATACTTTTCATTTAATGACCCTGTAGATTGAAAATTGAACGCGTAAGAGATTAACATCTACGGAGTATTTTTGTCTGATATTAAATCATTTCATCTAGTGGAAAGAACAGTCTATATTTACCAACTTATTTAGGACATGTGTAATAACTGTGTATTCTTCTTATACGGAGTATTAGAAGTTCAGATGCACACTTCTGAGTCCTGAGATTAATGTTGAAATCTTGAATGCAGGAGTTGTATCATGAGTTGCATGCTTTGGATAGATTCGAACAAGATTATCGGCGAAAGCTGCAAGAGGAAGACAACCCTAGCACGGCTCAAAGAGGTATTATTGAGTGTTCATCGGTTTCTATGCAGTTAGCTTTCTGTCAAGTGTGGCTCACTTGCATTATTCCACCAATCCACCATCATTGTAAATGTTTCACTTGATCGGAATTCGCCAAACAGGAGTGAGAAAAAGGGTAATTAGTTACACATTCATGCACTTGGACTTGGATAGTTACAACTTTTGTACAAAGACAATATGAACATAGTTGTCTTGATAGATTAAACGTAACAAATTTGACATTGTAATGGTCAAAGCTTATGACCAACATAAAAAAAGGGACCATATAAATTTGATGGAGGTAGTACTATTATGTTCATGGCAATTGTATTTTTTCTAGCGAAGTTAGTGTTGAAATTTAAACTTTTATGTGTCTTGCAGGAGACAGCTTGGCAATTTTGAGAGCGGAATTGAAGAGTCAAAGAAAACATGTCAAAAGTTTAAAAAAGAAGTCACTTTGGTCTAGAATATTGGAAGAGGTAGGTACTTGTAAAGGTGTATTACTACTAGTACGGGGTATATATAAAAGGGACAAGTAATATGAAAGGTGTATTACTACAACGCTTGGTGTGTGGAATGTTTTGTTTTCTTTGAATTCTACGATATGGCCTTGCATACTTAAATAGTGTAGTTTTCAGTGGGAAAGGGAATGATTGGGTAATCTTGGTATGTTGAGTAGAATATCATTACTCTTGAGTCTTGACGTAGAATATCTCTATCTTCTCTTCGCCTCTTAAAAAAAAGCTAAAAAAGATGGGAATAAATTCAGCGATGAGAAGGAATAGAGTGTTAGCTTTGTCTTTCAGAGGCTCAGAGCTCTTAATTCGTTGCATTAAGTAATATTTCTGGTGTATTTGCAGGTAATGGAGAAGCTTGTAGATTTAGTCCACTTCCTACATTTGGAGATTTTCGAGGCCTTTGGTAGTACCGGTAGGTAACAACTTGCTACGAAAACTCAAATTTTGCTCTTCTGTAACATTTGAAACAAAGGCCTGTTATTGGTCACAAACACGTAATTAATGGTGTAGTTTCATAATTGGTTTTGCGGATATTTTAGTTTTAGTTACTCCAGGATACAAATTTTCTAATTTTTCCCCTGTAAGTAATGCTACATTCAGGTTACAAACAGTCAAATATGCACATATTCTTTTATTTAGAATTGTTGGTTTTTTCACTAGTAATACTGAGCTTCATAATGGCTTTGCAGATGTCGATAAGCCTGTAAAGTCATCTTCAAACAATCATACAAAGTTGGGGTCAGCTGGCTTGGCCTTGCATTATGCTAACATCATCACACAAATAGATACTCTTGTGAGTTCAACAACTTTTTTAAGGCGGGTTGTACATAAGCATTATTGGAGTTTTATATTACGAGACCAAATCCTTTGGTCGAAGCTGTTTTTGTTATTTTCTATTTATATATTTTGAAAACCTTTTTGGTCACCAGGTGTCCCGTTCAAGCTCCGTTCCACCAAACACTAGGGATGCTTTATATCAGGGGCTCCCGCCTAATGTCAAATCAGCTTTGAGATCTAAATTACTATCATTTCAGCTGGATGAGGAGGTACTTTATTGTTTCATAACCATATTTATTAACCTGACTTGCGTGCTCTCAATTTTCATAAAACTCACGGAGGTTTCTGGATGACCTAACGCATCGACACTGTTATTTTATGATATAGGAAGCAGATAGAGTTTAGCGTGGTTATTTTACATTATTCCATCATATTATAAAACCCAAAGAATAGTGACTATTCTGGGACCTCAATCGGTAAAATTTTGATCTATAAAAACATTCGCGCAATCACCCTAACTGGCAAGGGATGTGTCAGTAAATGCGTACCCGGTTTGTTGGGGCTTCTACGTTTCTTTTGCAATGATGGTTGTATTTTTGAACTTTGAGAATGCCCTAAATTTTGAATCTTCGATGTGGTTATTTACCTTGGCCTCGGCATAATCTCTGGCAGCTTACTATCCCCCGCATCAAAGCTGAAATGGAAAAAACATTGGAGTGGCTTGTTCCTATTGCTACAAACACTACAAAGTAAGATATACGATCTCTGCTAGAAACCTAGAAGTGTGCTCTCTACTTTCCATTAATCGAACAATTTCGTATCTCTCAAACTCATGTTTGTTTATTTGGAATGTGTTACAAATGCAGAGCTCATCATGGATTTGGTTGGGTTGGCGAATGGGCAAATACAGGGTAAGTCACTAGACATCCTACTCCTTTCTTGTTGCTTTTAGTTTAGAAAAACTCTCCTGGATACCGTCTTACCGTATGATCAAATCTACCAGTTTTCATGTCAAAATGTTGGATGTTTTAAAGAGTAAAGAATGATCTTGTACTCCCTGTCTTCCTCAATAGTTGACATATTTTCTTTTGGTTCGGCCGTCAATAGTTTATGTATTTCCCTTTTTACTCCCACTTGCATATTCTTAACCTACAAAATTGATTCGAAAGTAAACGTCTTTATTGGCATGGACAAAGGGAGTAGATGTTCGGTAGCTTAGATGGTAGTCATTGAACTAGGGTATTCATGACCCGAGTTTTTAAAAAGGTCAAACCTTTATTCTAATATTCGTATTTGATTGCTCTTGTGGCTCACTTTACATCAAGAAGGAAAATATTTGATAACAATAGAAATTTTTGAAGAGGTGTCAAATCTTTATTCTATAACCTCGATCCTTTTATTGTTTAATACAAGTTTTTAAGCTTTTAGTAAAACCGTTTCATAAAAGTTTGTGCATGGTTGGTTAGTGCCCTTATGACTGTCTGTTCAACTTGCTCAGTTCTGATTTGAACAGAAAACCGGCGGGCCAAAGTGACTTGCTTAGAGTCGAAACTTTATATCACGCAGACAAGGATAAAACCGAGTCATACATTCTTGGACTAGTAGTGTGGCTTCACCATCTCATAAGCATTTCTCGAGTCACTGTATGTGGCACTCGATCTCCCATCAAGTCTCCAATACGGTCTCCCAACCAAAAGACCATCCAACTATCTCCCCAAAAAACCACCTGCTCGTCCCCGACCCTCACCATCGAAGACCAGCAAATGCTTAGTGACGTGCCTAAGAGAAAACTCACTCCTGGTATTAGCAAAAGCCAGGAATTCAACATTGCTAAAAACGACCGGTTGAGTAAGCACCATCGATTAAGCAAAAGCAGTAGTCATTCCCCAACTAGAGACGGTAAGAGAGAAATCTATCCCATAAGACGGCCTTCTTCAGTACCAGTCATTGACTTTGACATTGACCGGGTCAAAGCGTTGGATGTTATTGACCGAGTCGACACAATAAGGAGTTTGTAAGTATGCCCTGAAGAAAAATCACCCACGAGATCGCATTAGAGAGCTAAATAGAAGGTTGTTGAAGACATGTAATGTTGGTTTTGTTAGTTCAAGAAGCTTTGTACAGAATACTTCGATTACACCGGAATAATTTGAAAATATTGTTTTTTTTTTTTTCCTTCACAGCCTGGGCTGTATTTGTAAGAGAAAGGGTTATGTAAATCATTTATATAAAATATGTGGGACATTCATGGATGTACACTCGAAATATTAGGGTACATCTATATCGAAGGAGCATTTGATCCACTTCACCGGAAAGTGTCCGAAGCTCAATAAACGCTGAGGACGATAATGCTTGTAATTCCGTGGAAGAACTAGAAAAATCGATGGTTGTACCGTGACTCTTCTTGTTTCGGAAGAACTAGTGTTGTATAAGTTTGTTTAGAACGGTTTTGCCCATAAATAACACGTAATTCGATTCATGTGGGCAATATTTATCATTTTCCGTTAAAATTACTCTGACACATCATACATTCATACAAGATGCGATTTAGATCATCTATCTTTTTACCAGGAGCGCACTCGTGATTCTCACTTTGTACAAGGTGCGACATAGAGCTTCTATCTTTTAACCAGGTGCACACACGTAAATCTCTGCTAAATTATTTACACTTTAATTATCTCATGAAGCTCATTTATAAGGAAGAAGACATGACATGAGGAGAGGTTGAACCTTACCCCATGTAATTTAGATATTTATCGATTTTGATCGATTAAATCCGATCCATTGTCATTCATAACCCATTTAAATTAGTCAAATCAGGTTGCTACCTAAACAATTAAGCATATCACAATGTAAATTACATGATATGCCGACAAAAACACATGATATTCTTTAAGTGGGCTAAACAGCCCATATTTTATGAGCCATGGCCCAATGTTTAGTCACATTCGAAAGCCTCGTGGTCCAGAGTATTATTGCTACTTGTAGTACGTCGTTTCTTTTCTGGTGTAATGCACAGGATCCCATCAGAACGTCATTTCTTTTCAAATGTAGTTTCAAGTAGTTTCTAGTGTAAAATCAATCACCTTAGAATTTCATTATGTCAAGAAATCATGATGAACACTTGACTATCATAATTTTGGGATAACTTTATATCGATAATTTTGATGCTGACTAGATTTTGGCGTGAAACACGAGTTGCATTCTCACGACTTTATCAAGTAAACTATTTAATACTCATGATGATTAGTTGTCATACGTGATTTATAGGCCATGAATGACACTTCAAAATGAACTACCGGATCACCACATTTTCGTTATTCTTTTCCCTAATAGTTAGTCTAAATAAAATGCAACCTTATTTGAGTAATATAAACAACTTTCAAATAATTGAAAGGAAATCGTTTTTGTTAATTCGCTCGATTTTGATCATGCAAATCCGATTCATTGTCATTCCTGACTAATTGCCTATCCATAACATACCATATTACCAACTACCAACCTAGAATTCTAGAAAGTGAATTTTTTTTATTATTATTTATTTATTTTATGAAAAAGATGCATCAAAGGTGGTTAAAAGCTACATTACCAATTCTTAAGGCCCTACAAAACGAGAAAAATTGCCTCTATAAAACTTTTTCCTTGGATAATGGAGTGACGGTGATTTTGTGGGTCTATGTTATTCTTAGGATAAGGATTTAACTCAATCTAATTAACTAATTAGAGTACTAATTATTTTACCCAATTAGCCTTTATTAAACGGATATCCGTCTTAAAGTTAAAACGGGTTAATTAAAAGTTAATTTGTAAAGAGAAATGCTGAATTGAACTGAATGAATTAAGTTGAAGCTGAACTGAACTGAATAGAGCTAAACTGAACTGAAATGAGCTGAAATTAAGTCCAAAAGAACATGACCTAAATTAGACAAAAATAAAATACTTAGGTAATACTCCCTCCGTCTCGGTCATTTGTTGTCCGTTGATTTTGGCACAAAGACCAAGGAAAGAGGAGGAGACCAATTACTAAATGACAAGTTGACCAAATTGACCGTGAATGATCAAACTGCTCTTCAAGTTCGTTATTAAAATAGGAAGGACAACAATTGACTGAGGACACCCCCAAAGTAGAATAAGACAACAAATGACCGAGACAGAAGGAATAATAAGAAGTTTGTCCTATCTATACACGTGAGTTATTATTACCGATCTTAAACTTAAGACGGATACTATCGTTTAAATGAGAACTTGGGTGCTTTACCAAAACCTTAATCCCTACCTAAAAGAATAGAGAAAGTTTCTCTAGTCAACGTGTTCATATATAGGTTATAATTTATAATCTTGTTACCAAATTTGCACTATTATGGATTTGATACTATACACTAATAATTTTATAATCTAATGATTATATTCTTGTAAATGTGCTTTTTGGGCTGCTGTTCAACCACGCCCAAAGTTTTAATTTTTATAATTATTCATCCCACCTGCATGTCGACTGCTAATTTATACGATTATATGATAATATGCTTGGTCAATATAATGCCACATATTAATGATATTCCGCCACGGGCCGGGGCGGCTGCTCAAATTCGGTTTAAAAAGGTTTTATGTTGTTATCAAGTCGTATTGAGTTTCAGTATCATCGTATTTCAGTATTTTCGTATGCATATATATTGCATGGTGGTCGACGTAAACTATGTATACTTTGTCATGGAAAAATGCAAAATTGCTATATCTTTAAAGTTAGAAGAAAAGCATGATTTGTAATTATATGGCACATTCACAAATAACAACCATTGCTTTCAACAAATTAAAAAGAGTATATATTTGATAATACATTCTTAAATCAGGGGTGTATAATATCCCGGGCGACCACGGGACGGAATCGGGTCTTCAGTTTTGATCGTCGAATTTATAAGCTTTACTAATAAAATTCAAACTTCGACATGTACTACAGTTATACATTCATATTTGGGGACTTATTTTTTTTTGTGGTGCACCGGGCCTCCACTTACTTTAAGACGCCTTTGTTAAACCTCTGTCCCAGTCATTTGTTGTCCTTTTTCATTTTAGGGTGTCTCACCCAATCGTTGTCCTTTCTATTTTAGGATTGCATTTGATGAGTAATTTTCATTCCATATTTCCAATAGAGCCAAAGACTCGTTACTCTTTGGTTATGGATTATAATGGAATAAATCAAAATGACTCACTAAAGTGGTCGCGCTTCTTTCCTTTTTGAAGTAGCAATCTTTCGATGCAGTTCTTGACGCAATTTTCATCTTGGGTTATTTAGAAACAGCCTCTTTGTATTGTTAACACAAGGGTAAGCTGCGTACATCCGACCCCCCCTTAGCCCGCAATTTACGGGACCCATTGAGACACTGGGGTAATGTTGTTGTTATTTGATAAGTAATTTGATTTTTCACATTCACTTTAGCCACTTTTTATCTTATAATTGACTATCTCTTTTTCTTTAATCTTTGTGCCAAAATTAAATAATAACAAATGATCGGGAGGGAGTATATATTAAGCTCACCGAAAGGTTATCGATAAAAAATGTCGGTACATTTGTTTATGTTTTATGACACAAAATTGCCTAGAAAATCTTGGGATTTCTAACCTACAAATGGCGCTGCGTAATGCATGCAAATCCCTCTAGCAATTATTTAAATAAGGAAAATGAGATGGCGTCACCGGGTGACACTTAAATTGGGCGTCATCGGGGATATTATAGTAAATTACTTATGTATTTTCATTTTCCTCCACTAAAATTTGAATTTCACACTAATTAATTTAAAAGGGTAGTTTGAGAATTTTAAATTGCTACATAGTATAAAAGCTAAGTCATTTAGATAATTTTTATTGGCTCTCAAGTTTTTTAGGTGAGATCCACAATATTTTTTTTTCCATGAAATTGGTCACCCCACTATCTATCACAACATTTTATTTCTTTAAATCTTACTCCGTATTATATATACTCTTCATAATCAGTATTTAAAAATTGTAAGATTTTCAACGCAAAATAGGAACCTTAGAATATTATATTGCAAATATATATGACAAAGTTATAAATTTAAGGTAAATCCATAGAAAATATAACCTACAAAATTTATATAAACGACAAAATCATACAATATTTTTTATGTAGATAAAAAATATTATAAACATAAATGCAAAATCATATATATAGATGAAAAATAATATTTAATACGAAACATGGATGTATATTACTCCCTCCGTCTCGGTCATTTGTTTTCCTTTGATTTTGGCACAAAGACCAAGGAAAGAGGAGA